>JAUIMM010002538.1:0-470000 GCA_031769625.1 Taudactylus pleione
ATACCAGGTCTGTGAGCCTGTGGTAATGTGTATTGGAGTGACATATATACCAGGTCTGTGAGCCTGTGGTAATGTGTATTGGAGTGACATATATACCAGGTCTGTGAGCCTGTGGTAATGTGTATTGGAGTGACATATATACCAGGCCTGTGAGCCTGGGGTAATGTGTATAGGAGTGACAAATATACCAGGCCTGTGAGCCTGTGGTAATGTGTATTGGAGTGACATATATATATACCAGGCCTGTGAGCCTGTGGTAATGTATATTGGAGTGACATATATACCAGGTCTGTGAGCCTGTGGTAATGTGTATTAGAGTGACATATATATACCAGGCCTGTGAGCCTGTGGTAATGTGTATTGGAGTGACATATATACCAGGTCTGTGAGCCTGTGGTAATGTGTATTGTAGTGACATATATACCAGGCCTATGAGCCTGTGGTAATGTGTATTGGAGTGACATATATACCAGGCCTGTGAGCCTGTGGTCATGTGTATTGGAGTGACATATATACCAGGCCTGTGAGCCTGTGGTCATGTGTATTGTAGTGACATATATACCAGGCCTGTGAGCCTGTGGTCATGTGTATTGGAGTGACATATATACCAGGCCTGTGAGCCTGTGGTCATGTGTAATGGAGTGACATATATACCAGGCCTCTGAGCCTGTGGTCATGTGTATTGGAGTGACATATATATACCAGGCCTGTGAGCCTGTGGTAATGTGTATTGTAGTGACATATATACCAGGCCTCTGAGCCTGTGGTAATGTGTATTGGAGTGACATATATATACCAGGCCTGTGGTAATGTGTATTGGAGTGATATATATATACCAGGCCTGTGAGCCTGTGGTAATGTGTATTGTAGTGACATATATACCAGGCCTGTGAGCCTGCGGTAATGTGTATTGGAGTGACATATATACCAGGCCTGTGAGCCTGTGGTAATGTGTATTGTAGTGACATATATACCAGGCCTGTGAGCCTGTGAGCCTGTGGTAATGTGTATTGGAGTGACATATATATACCAGGCCTGTGAGCCTGTGGTAATGTGTATTGGAGTGACATATATACCAGGCCTGTGAGCCTGTGGTAATGTGTATTGGAGTGACATATATACCAGGCCTGTGAGCCAGTGGTAATGTGTATTGTAGGGACATATATACCAGGCCTGTGAGCCTGTGGTAATGTGTATTGTAGTGATATATATATACCAGGCCTGTGAGCCTGTGGTAATGTGTAATGGAGTGACATATATACCAGGCCTGTGAGCCTGTGGTAATGTGTATTAGAGTGACATATATACCAGGCCTGTGAGAATGTGGTAATGTGTATTGTAGTGACATATATACCAGGCCTGTGGTAATGTGTATTGTAGTGACATATATATACCAGGCCTGTGATCCTGTGGTAATGTGTATTGTAGTGACATATATATACCAGGCCTGTGAGCCTGTGGTAATGTGTATTGGAGTGACATATATATAGGCCTGTGATCCTGTGGTAATGTGTATTGTAGTGACATATATATACCAGGCCTGTGAGCCTGTGGTAATGTGTATTGGAGTGACATATATATAGGCCTGTGAGACTGTGGTAATGTGTATTAGAGTGACATATATACCAGGCCTCTGAGCCTGTGGTAATGTGTATTGGAGTGACATATATATACCAGGCCTGTGAGCCTGTGGTAATGTGTAATGGAGTGACATATATACCAGGCCTGTGAGCCTGTGGTAATGTGTAATGGAGTGACATATATACCAGGCCTCTAAACCTGTGGTAATGTGTATTGTAGTGACATATATACCAGGCCTCTGAGCCTGTGGTAATGTGTATTGGAGTGACATATATATACCAGGCCTGTGGTAATGTGTATTGGAGTGACATATATATACCAGGCCTATGAGCCTGTGGTAATGTGTATTCTAGTGACATATATACCAGGCCTGTGAGCCTGTGGTAATGTGTATTGGAGTGACATATATATACCAGGCCTGTGAGCCTGTGGTAATGTGTATTGGAGTGACATATATACCAGGCCTCTGAGCCTGTGGTAATGTGTATTGGAGTGACATATATACCAGGCCTGTGAGCCTGTGGTAATGTGTATTGTAGGGACATATATACCAGGCCTGTGAGCCTGTGGTAATGTGTATTGTAGTGATATATATATACCAGGCCTGTGAGCCTGTGGTAATGTGTATTGTAGTGACATATATATACCAGGCCTGTGAGCCTGTGGTAATGTGTATTGTAGTGACATATATACCAGGCCTGTGAGCCTGTGGTAATGTGTATTGGAGTGACATATATACCAGGCCTGTGAGCCTGTGGTAATGTGTATTGGAGTGACATATATACCAGGCCTGTGAGCCTGTGGTAATGTGTATTGTAGTGACATATATACCAGGCCTGTGAGCCTGTGGTAATGTGTATTGGAGTGACATATATACCAGGCCTGTGAGCCTGTGGTAATGTGTATTGGAGTGACATATATACCAGGCCTGTGAGCCTGTGGTAATGTGTATTGTAGGGACATATATACCAAGCCTGTGAGCCTGTGGTAATGTGTATTGTAGGGACATATATACCAGGCCTGTGAGCCTGTGGTAATGTGTATTGTAGTGATATATATATACCAGGCCTGTGAGCCTGTGGTAATGTGTATTGTAGTGACATATATATACCAGGCCTGTGAGCCTGTGGTAATGTGTATTGTAGTGACATATATATACCAGGCCTGTGAGCCTGTGGTAATGTGTATTGGAGTGACATATATACCAGGCCTGTGAGCCTGTGGTAATGTGTATTGGAGTGACATATATACCAGGCCTGTGAGCCTGTGGTAATGTGTATTGGAGTGACATATATACCAGGCCTGTGAGCCTGTGGTAATGTTTATTGGAGTGACATACATACCAGGCCTGTGAGTCTGTGGTAATGTGTATTGGAGTGACATATATACCAGGCCTGTGAGCCTGTGGTAATGTGTATTGGAGTGACATATATACCAGGCCTGTGGTAATGTGTATTGGAGTGACATATATACCAGGCCTGTGAGCCTGTGGTAATGTGTATTGTAGTGACATATATATACCAAGCCTGTGAGCCTGTGGTAATGTGTATAGGAGTGACATATATACCAGGCCTGTGAGCCTGTGGTAATGTGTATTGGAGTGACATATATACCAGGCCTGTGAGTCTGTGGTAATGTGTATTGGAGTGACATATATACCAGGCCTGTGAGCCTGTGGTAATGTGTATTGTAGTGACATATATACCAGGCCTGTGGTAATGTGTATTGTAGTGACATATATACCAGGCCTGTGGTAATGTGTATTGTTGTGACATATATACAAGGCCTGTGAGCCTGTGGTAATGTGTATTGGAGTGACATATATATACCAAGCCTGTGAGCCTGTGGTAATGTGTATTGGAGTGACATATATACCAGGCCTGTGATCCTGTGGTAATGTGTATTGTAGTGACATATATACCAGGCCTGTGAGCCTGAGGTAATGTGTATTGGAGTGACATATATACCAGGCCTGTGAGCCTGTGGTAATGTGTATTGTAGTGACATATATACCAGGCCTGTGAGCCTGTGGTAATGTGTATTGTAGTGATATATATACCAGGCCTGTGAGCCTGTGGTAATGTGTATTGGAGTGACATATATACCAGGCCTGTGAGCCTGTGGTAATGTGTATTGTAGTGACATATATATACCAGGCCTGTGAGCCTGTGGTAATGTGTATTGTAGTGACATATATACAAGGCCTGTGAGCCTGTGGTAATGTGTATTGGAGTGACATATATATACAAGGCCTGTGAGCCTGTGGTAATGTGTATTGGAGTGACATTTATACCAGGCCTGTGAGCCTGTGGTAATGTGTACTGGAGTGACATATATACCAGGCCTGTGAGCCTGTGGTAATGTGTATTGGAGTGACATATATACCAGGCCTGTGATCCTGTGGTCATGTGTATAGGAGTGACATATATGCTAGGCCTGTGAGCCTGTGGTAATGTGTATTAGAGTGACATATATACCAGGCCTGTGAGCCTGTGGTAATGTGTATTGTAGTGGCATATATACGAGGCCTGTGAGCCTGTGGTAATGTGTATTAGAGTGACATATATACCAGGCTTGTGAGCCTGTGGTAATGTGTATTGGAATGACATATATACCAGGCCTGTGAGCCTGTGGTAATGTGTAATGTAGTGACATATATACCAGGTCTGTGAGCCTGTTGTAATGTGTATAGGAGTGACATATATACCTGGCCTGCGAGCCTGTGGTAATGTGTATTGGAGTGACATATATACCAGGCCTGTGAGCATGTGGTAATGTGTATTGTAGTGACATATATACCAGGCCTGTGAGCCTGTGGTAATGTGTATTGGAGTGACATATATGTAGGCCTGTGAACCTGTGGTAATGTGTATTGTAGTGACATATATACCAGGCCTGTGGTCATGTGTATTGTAGTGACATATATACCAGGCCTGTGGTAATGTGTATTGTTGTGACATATATACAAGGCCTGTGAGCCTGTGGTAATGTGTATTGGAGTGACATATATATACCAAGGCTGTGAGCCTGTGGTAATGTGTATTGTAGTGACATATATATACCAAGCCTGTGAGCCTGTGGTAATGTGTATTGGAGTGACATTTATACCAGGCCTGTGAGCCTGTGGTAATGTGTATTGTAGTGACATATATACCAGGCCTGTGAGCCTGAGGTAATGTGTATTGGAGTGACATATATACCAGGCCTGTGAGCCTGTGGTAATGTGTATTGGAGTGACATATATACCAGGCCTGTGAGCCTGTGGTAATGTGTATTGTAGTGACATATATACCAGGCCTGTGAGCCTGTGGTCATGTGTATTGGAGTGACATATATACCAGGCCTGTGATCCTGTGGTCATGTGTATAGGAGTGACATATATGCCAGGCCTGTGAGCCTGTGGTAATGTGTATTGGAGTGACATATATACCAGGCCTGTGAGCCTGTGGTAATGTGTATAGGAGTGACATATATATACCAGGCCTGTGCGCCTGTGGTAATGTGTATTGTAGTGACATATATACCAGGCCTGTGAGCCTGTGGTAATGTGTATTATAGTGACATATATACCAGGCCTGTGAGCCTCTGGTAATGTGTATTGGAGTGACATATATATACCAGGCCTGTGGTAATGTGTATTGTAGTGACATATATACCAGGCCTCTGAGCCTGTGGTAATGTGTATTGGAGTGACATATATATATACCAGGCCTGTGAGCCTGTGGTAATGTGTATTGGAGTGACACATATACCAGGTCTGTGAGCCTGTGGTAATGTGTATTGTAGTGACATATATACCAGGCCTGTGAGCCTGTGGTAATGTGTATTGGAGTGACATATATACCAGGCCTGTGAGCCTGTGGTAATGTGTATTGTAGTGACATATATACCAGGCCTGTGAGCCTGTGGTTATGTGTATTGGAGTGACATATATACCAGGCCTGTGAGCCTGTGGTAATGTGTAATGGAGTGACATATATACCAGGCCTCTGAGCCTGTGGTAATGTGTATTGTAGTGACATATATACCAGGCCTGTGAGCCTGTGGTAATGTGTATAGGAGTGACATATATACCAGGCCTGTGAGCCTGTGGTAATGTGTATTGGAGTGACATATATACCAGGTCTGTGAGCCTGTGGTAATGTGTATTGGAGTGACATATATACCAGGTCTGTGAGCCTGTGGTAATGTGTATTGGAGTGACATATATACCAGGTCTGTGAGCCTGTGGTAATGTGTATTGGAGTGACATATATACCAGGCCTGTGAGCCTGGGGTAATGTGTATAGGAGTGACAAATATACCAGGCCTGTGAGCCTGTGGTAATGTGTATTGGAGTGACATATATATATACCAGGCCTGTGAGCCTGTGGTAATGTATATTGGAGTGACATATATACCAGGTCTGTGAGCCTGTGGTAATGTGTATTAGAGTGACATATATATACCAGGCCTGTGAGCCTGTGGTAATGTGTATTGGAGTGACATATATACCAGGTCTGTGAGCCTGTGGTAATGTGTATTGTAGTGACATATATACCAGGCCTATGAGCCTGTGGTAATGTGTATTGGAGTGACATATATACCAGGCCTGTGAGCCTGTGGTCATGTGTATTGGAGTGACATATATACCAGGCCTGTGAGCCTGTGGTCATGTGTATTGTAGTGACATATATACCAGGCCTGTGAGCCTGTGGTCATGTGTATTGGAGTGACATATATACCAGGCCTGTGAGCCTGTGGTCATGTGTAATGGAGTGACATATATACCAGGCCTCTGAGCCTGTGGTCATGTGTATTGGAGTGACATATATATACCAGGCCTGTGAGCCTGTGGTAATGTGTATTGTAGTGACATATATACCAGGCCTCTGAGCCTGTGGTAATGTGTATTGGAGTGACATATATATACCAGGCCTGTGGTAATGTGTATTGGAGTGATATATATATACCAGGCCTGTGAGCCTGTGGTAATGTGTATTGTAGTGACATATATACCAGGCCTGTGAGCCTGCGGTAATGTGTATTGGAGTGACATATATACCAGGCCTGTGAGCCTGTGGTAATGTGTATTGTAGTGACATATATACCAGGCCTGTGAGCCTGTGAGCCTGTGGTAATGTGTATTGGAGTGACATATATATACCAGGCCTGTGAGCCTGTGGTAATGTGTATTGGAGTGACATATATACCAGGCCTGTGAGCCTGTGGTAATGTGTATTGGAGTGACATATATACCAGGCCTGTGAGCCAGTGGTAATGTGTATTGTAGGGACATATATACCAGGCCTGTGAGCCTGTGGTAATGTGTATTGTAGTGATATATATATACCAGGCCTGTGAGCCTGTGGTAATGTGTAATGGAGTGACATATATACCAGGCCTGTGAGCCTGTGGTAATGTGTATTAGAGTGACATATATACCAGGCCTGTGAGAATGTGGTAATGTGTATTGTAGTGACATATATACCAGGCCTGTGGTAATGTGTATTGTAGTGACATATATATACCAGGCCTGTGATCCTGTGGTAATGTGTATTGTAGTGACATATATATACCAGGCCTGTGAGCCTGTGGTAATGTGTATTGGAGTGACATATATATAGGCCTGTGATCCTGTGGTAATGTGTATTGTAGTGACATATATATACCAGGCCTGTGAGCCTGTGGTAATGTGTATTGGAGTGACATATATATAGGCCTGTGAGACTGTGGTAATGTGTATTAGAGTGACATATATACCAGGCCTCTGAGCCTGTGGTAATGTGTATTGGAGTGACATATATACCAGGCCTGTGAGCCTGTGGTAATTTGTATTGGAGTGACATATATATAGGCCTGTGAGCCTGTGGTAATGTGTAATGTAGTGACATATATACCAGGTCTGTGAGCCTGTGGTAATGTGTATTGGAGTGACATATATATAGGCCTGTGAGCCTGTGGTAATGTGTAATGTAGTGACATATATACCAGGCCTGTGAGCCTGTGGTAATGTGTATAGGAGTGACATATATACCTGGCCTGCGAGCCTGTGGTAATGTGTATTGGAGTGACATATATACCAGGCCTGTGAGCATGTGGTAATGTGTATTGTAGTGACATATATACCAGGCCTGTGAGCCTGTGGAAATGTATATTGTAGTGATATATATACCAGGCCTGTGAGCCTGTGGTAATGTGTATTGGAGTGACATATATGTAGGCCTGTGAGCCTGTGGTAATGTGTATTGTAGTGACATATATACCAGGCCTGTGGTAATGTGTATTGTAGTGACATATATACCAGGCCTGTGGTAATGTGTATTGTAGTGACATATATACAAGGCCTGTGAGCCTGTGGTAATGTGTATTGGAGTGACATATATATACCAAGCCTGTGAGCCTGTGGTAATGTGTATTGGAGTGACATTTATACCAGGCCTCTGAGCCTGTGGTAATGTGTATCGGAGTGACATATATACCAGGCCTGTGAGCCTGTGGTAATGTGTATTGTAGTGACATATATACCAGGCCTGTGAGCCTGTGGTCATGTGTATTGGAGTGACATATATACCAGGCCTGTGATCCTGTGGTCATGTGTATAGGAGTGACATATATACCAGGCCTGTGAGCCTGTGGTCATGTGTATTGGAATGACATATATACCAGGCCTGTGAGCCTGTGGTAATGTGTAATGTAGTGACATATATACCAGGCCTGCGAGCCTGTGGTAATGTGTATAGGAGTGACATATATACCTGGCCTGCGAGCCTGTGGTAATGTGTATTGGAGTGACATATATACCAGGCCTGTGAGCATGTGGTAATGTGTATTGTAGTGACATATATACCAGGCCTGTGAGCCTGTGGTAATGTGTATTGTAGTGATATATATACCAGGCCTGTGAGCCTGTGGTAATGTGTATTGTAGTGACATATATACCAGGCCTGTGGTAATGTGTATTGTAGTGACATATATACCAGGCCTGTGGTAATGTGTATTGTTGTGACATATATACAAGGCCTGTGAGCCTGTGGTCATGTGTATTGGAGTGACATATATACCAGGCCTGTGATCCTGTGGTCATGTGTATAGGAGTGACATATATGCCAGGCCTGTGAGCCTGTGGTAATGTGTATTGGAGTGACATATATACCAGGCCTGTGAGCCTGTGGTAATGTGTATAGGAGTGACATATATATACCAGGCCTGTGCGCCTGTGGTAATGTGTATTGTAGTGACATATATACCAGGCCTGTGAGCCTGTGGTAATGTGTATTATAGTGACATATATACCAGTCCTGTGAGCCTGTGGTAATGTGTATTGGAGTGACATATATATACCAGGCCTGTGGTAATGTGTATTGTAGTGACATATATACCAGGTCTGTGAGCCTGTGGTAATGTGTATTGTAGTGACATATATACCAGGTCTGTGAGCCTGTGGTAATGTGTATTGTAGTGACATATATATACCAGGTCTGTGAGCCTGTGGTAATGTGTATAGGAGTGACATATATACCAGGCCTGTGAGCCTGTGGTAATGTGTATTGGAGTGACATATATACCAGGCCTGTGAGCCTGTGGTAATGTGTATTGTAGTGACATATATACCTGGCCTGCGAGCCTGTGGTAATGTGTATTGTAGTGACATATATACCAGGCCTGTGAGCCTGTGGTAATGTGTATTAGAGTGACATATATACCAGGCCTGTGAGCCTGTGGTAATGTGTATTGTAGTGACATATATATACCAGGCCTGTGAGCCTGTGGTAATGTGTATTGGAGTGACATATATATACCAGGCCTGTGAGCCTGTGGTAATGTGTATTGGAGTGACATATATACCAGGCCTGTGAGCCTGTGGTAATGTGTATAGGAGTGACATATATACCAGGCCTGTGAGCCTGTGGTAATGTGTATTGGAGTGACATATATATACCAGGCCTGTGAGCCTGTGGTAATGTGTATTGTAGTGACATATATACCAGGCCTGTGAGCCTGTGGTAATGTGTATTGGAGTGACATATATACCAGGCCTGTGATCCTGTGGTAATATGTATTGTAGTGACATATATACCAGGCCTGTGGTAATGTGTATTGTAGTGACATATATACCTGGCCTGTGAGCCTGTGGTAATGTGTATTGTAGTGACATATATACCAGGCCTGTGAGCCTGTGGTAATGTGTATTGTAGTGACATATATACCAGGCCTGTGATAATGTGTATTGGAGTGACATATATACCAGGCCTATGAGCATGTGGTAATGTGTATAGGAGTGACATATATACCAGGCCTGTGAGCCTGTGGTAATGTGTATTGGAGTGACATATATACCAGGCCTGTGATAATGTGTATTGTAGTGACATAGATACCAGGCCTGTGAGCCTGTGGTAATGTGTATTGGAGTGACATATATATAGGCCTGTGAGCCTGTGGTAATGTGTATTGGAGTGACATATATATACCAGGCCTGTGAGCCTGTGGTAATGTGTATTGGAGTGACATATATACCAGGCCTGTGAGCCTGTGGTAATGTGTATTGTAGGGACATATATACCAGGCCTGTGATCCTGTGGTCATGTGTATAGGAGTGACACATATACCAGGCCTGTGAGCCTGTGGTTATGTGTATTGGAGTGACATATATACCAGGCCTGTGAGCCTGTGGTTATGTGTATTGGAGTGACATATATACCAGGCCTGTGATCCTGTGGTCATGTGTATAGGAGTGACATATATACCAGGCCTGTGAGCCTGTGGTAATGTGTATTGGAGTGACATATATACCAGGCCTGTGATAATGTGTATTGTAGTGACATATATATAGGCCTGTGAGCCTGTGGTAATGTGTATTGTAGTGACATATATATAGGCCTGTGAGCCTGTGGTAATGTGTATTGTAGTGACATATATATACCAGGCCTGTGGTAATGTGTATTGGAGTGACATATATACCAGGACTGTGGTAATGTGTATTGGAGTGACATATATACCAGACCTGTGAGCCTGTGGTAATGTGTATTGTAGTGATATATATACCAGGCCTGTGAGCCTGTGGTAATGTGTATTGTAGTGACATATATACCAGGCCTGTGAGCCTCTGGTAATGTGTATTGTAGTGACATATATATAGGCCTGTGAGCCTGTGGTAATGTGTATTGTAGTGAGATATATACCAGGCCTGTGAGCCTGTGGTAATGTGTATTGTAGTGATATATATATACCAGGCCTGTGAGCCTGTGGTAATGTGTATTGTAGTGACATATATATACCAGGCCTGTGAGCCTGTGGTAATGTGTATTGGAGTGACATATATACCAGGCCTGTGAGCCTGTGATAATGTGTATTGTAGTGACATATATACCAGGCCTGTGAGCCTGTGGTAATGTGTATTGGAGTGACATATATACCAGGCCTGTGAGCCTGTGGTAATGTGTATTGGAGTGACATATATATAGGCCTGTGAGCCTGTGGTAATGTGTATTGTAGTGACATATATACCAGGCCTGTGAGCCTGTGGTAATGTGTATTGTAGTGACATATATACCAGGCCTGTGAGCCTGTGGTAATGTGTATTGTAGTGACATATATACCAGGCCTGTGAGCCTGTGGTAATGTGTATTGGAGTGCTGTGAGCCTGTGGTAATGTGTATTGTAGTGACATATATACCAGGCCTGTGAGCCTGTGGTAATGTGTATTGTAGTGACATATATATACCAGGCCTGTGAGCCTGTGGTAATGTGTAATGGAGTGACATATATACCAGGCCTGTGAGCCTGTGGTAATGTGTAATGGAGTGACATATATACCAGGCCTCTAAACCTGTGGTAATGTGTATTGTAGTGACATATATACCAGGCCTCTGAGCCTGTGGTAATGTGTATTGGAGTGACATATATATACCAGGCCTGTGGTAATGTGTATTGGAGTGACATATATATACCAGGCCTATGAGCCTGTGGTAATGTGTATTCTAGTGACATATATACCAGGCCTGTGAGCCTGTGGTAATGTGTATTGGAGTGACATATATATACCAGGCCTGTGAGCCTGTGGTAATGTGTATTGGAGTGACATATATACCAGGCCTCTGAGCCTGTGGTAATGTGTATTGGAGTGACATATATACCAGGCCTGTGAGCCTGTGGTAATGTGTATTGTAGGGACATATATACCAGGCCTGTGAGCCTGTGGTAATGTGTATTGTAGTGATATATATATACCAGGCCTGTGAGCCTGTGGTAATGTGTATTGTAGTGACATATATATACCAGGCCTGTGAGCCTGTGGTAATGTGTATTGTAGTGACATATATACCAGGCCTGTGAGCCTGTGGTAATGTGTATTGGAGTGACATATATACCAGGCCTGTGAGCCTGTGGTAATGTGTATTGGAGTGACATATATACCAGGCCTGTGAGCCTGTGGTAATGTGTATTGTAGTGACATATATACCAGGCCTGTGAGCCTGTGGTAATGTGTATTGGAGTGACATATATACCAGGCCTGTGAGCCTGTGGTAATGTGTATTGGAGTGACATATATACCAGGCCTGTGAGCCTGTGGTAATGTGTATTGTAGGGACATATATACCAAGCCTGTGAGCCTGTGGTAATGTGTATTGTAGGGACATATATACCAGGCCTGTGAGCCTGTGGTAATGTGTATTGTAGTGATATATATATACCAGGCCTGTGAGCCTGTGGTAATGTGTATTGTAGTGACATATATATACCAGGCCTGTGAGCCTGTGGTAATGTGTATTGTAGTGACATATATATACCAGGCCTGTGAGCCTGTGGTAATGTGTATTGGAGTGACATATATACCAGGCCTGTGAGCCTGTGGTAATGTGTATTGGAGTGACATATATACCAGGCCTGTGAGCCTGTGGTAATGTGTATTGGAGTGACATATATACCAGGCCTGTGAGCCTGTGGTAATGTTTATTGGAGTGACATACATACCAGGCCTGTGAGTCTGTGGTAATGTGTATTGGAGTGACATATATACCAGGCCTGTGAGCCTGTGGTAATGTGTATTGGAGTGACATATATACCAGGCCTGTGGTAATGTGTATTGGAGTGACATATATACCAGGCCTGTGAGCCTGTGGTAATGTGTATTGTAGTGACATATATATACCAAGCCTGTGAGCCTGTGGTAATGTGTATAGGAGTGACATATATACCAGGCCTGTGAGCCTGTGGTAATGTGTATTGGAGTGACATATATACCAGGCCTGTGAGTCTGTGGTAATGTGTATTGGAGTGACATATATACCAGGCCTGTGAGCCTGTGGTAATGTGTATTGTAGTGACATATATACCAGGCCTGTGGTAATGTGTATTGTAGTGACATATATACCAGGCCTGTGGTAATGTGTATTGTTGTGACATATATACAAGGCCTGTGAGCCTGTGGTAATGTGTATTGGAGTGACATATATATACCAAGCCTGTGAGCCTGTGGTAATGTGTATTGGAGTGACATATATACCAGGCCTGTGATCCTGTGGTAATGTGTATTGTAGTGACATATATACCAGGCCTGTGAGCCTGAGGTAATGTGTATTGGAGTGACATATATACCAGGCCTGTGAGCCTGTGGTAATGTGTATTGTAGTGACATATATACCAGGCCTGTGAGCCTGTGGTAATGTGTATTGTAGTGATATATATACCAGGCCTGTGAGCCTGTGGTAATGTGTATTGGAGTGACATATATACCAGGCCTGTGAGCCTGTGGTAATGTGTATTGTAGTGACATATATATACCAGGCCTGTGAGCCTGTGGTAATGTGTATTGTAGTGACATATATACAAGGCCTGTGAGCCTGTGGTAATGTGTATTGGAGTGACATATATATACAAGGCCTGTGAGCCTGTGGTAATGTGTATTGGAGTGACATTTATACCAGGCCTGTGAGCCTGTGGTAATGTGTACTGGAGTGACATATATACCAGGCCTGTGAGCCTGTGGTAATGTGTATTGGAGTGACATATATACCAGGCCTGTGATCCTGTGGTCATGTGTATAGGAGTGACATATATGCTAGGCCTGTGAGCCTGTGGTAATGTGTATTAGAGTGACATATATACCAGGCCTGTGAGCCTGTGGTAATGTGTATTGTAGTGGCATATATACGAGGCCTGTGAGCCTGTGGTAATGTGTATTAGAGTCACATATATACCAGGCTTGTGAGCCTGTGGTAATGTGTATTGGAATGACATATATACCAGGCCTGTGAGCCTGTGGTAATGTGTAATGTAGTGACATATATACCAGGTCTGTGAGCCTGTTGTAATGTGTATAGGAGTGACATATATACCTGGCCTGCGAGCCTGTGGTAATGTGTATTGGAGTGACATATATACCAGGCCTGTGAGCATGTGGTAATGTGTATTGTAGTGACATATATACCAGGCCTGTGAGCCTGTGGTAATGTGTATTGGAGTGACATATATGTAGGCCTGTGAACCTGTGGTAATGTGTATTGTAGTGACATATATACCAGGCCTGTGGTCATGTGTATTGTAGTGACATATATACCAGGCCTGTGGTAATGTGTATTGTTGTGACATATATACAAGGCCTGTGAGCCTGTGGTAATGTGTATTGGAGTGACATATATATACCAAGGCTGTGAGCCTGTGGTAATGTGTATTGTAGTGACATATATATACCAAGCCTGTGAGCCTGTGGTAATGTGTATTGGAGTGACATTTATACCAGGCCTGTGAGCCTGTGGTAATGTGTATTGTAGTGACATATATACCAGGCCTGTGAGCCTGAGGTAATGTGTATTGGAGTGACATATATACCAGGCCTGTGAGCCTGTGGTAATGTGTATTGGAGTGACATATATACCAGGCCTGTGAGCCTGTGGTAATGTGTATTGTAGTGACATATATACCAGGCCTGTGAGCCTGTGGTCATGTGTATTGGAGTGACATATATACCAGGCCTGTGATCCTGTGGTCATGTGTATAGGAGTGACATATATGCCAGGCCTGTGAGCCTGTGGTAATGTGTATTGGAGTGACATATATACCAGGCCTGTGAGCCTGTGGTAATGTGTATAGGAGTGACATATATATACCAGGCCTGTGCGCCTGTGGTAATGTGTATTGTAGTGACATATATACCAGGCCTGTGAGCCTGTGGTAATGTGTATTATAGTGACATATATACCAGGCCTGTGAGCCTCTGGTAATGTGTATTGGAGTGACATATATATACCAGGCCTGTGGTAATGTGTATTGTAGTGACATATATACCAGGCCTCTGAGCCTGTGGTAATGTGTATTGGAGTGACATATATATATACCAGGCCTGTGAGCCTGTGGTAATGTGTATTGGAGTGACACATATACCAGGTCTGTGAGCCTGTGGTAATGTGTATTGTAGTGACATATATACCAGGCCTGTGAGCCTGTGGTAATGTGTATTGGAGTGACATATATACCAGGCCTGTGAGCCTGTGGTAATGTGTATTGTAGTGACATATATACCAGGCCTGTGAGCCTGTGGTTATGTGTATTGGAGTGACATATATACCAGGCCTGTGAGCCTGTGGTAATGTGTAATGGAGTGACATATATACCAGGCCTCTGAGCCTGTGGTAATGTGTATTGTAGTGACATATATACCAGGCCTGTGAGCCTGTGGTAATGTGTATAGGAGTGACATATATACCAGGCCTGTGAGCCTGTGGTAATGTGTATTGGAGTGACATATATACCAGGTCTGTGAGCCTGTGGTAATGTGTATTGGAGTGACATATATACCAGGTCTGTGAGCCTGTGGTAATGTGTATTGGAGTGACATATATACCAGGTCTGTGAGCCTGTGGTAATGTGTATTGGAGTGACATATATACCAGGCCTGTGAGCCTGGGGTAATGTGTATAGGAGTGACAAATATACCAGGCCTGTGAGCCTGTGGTAATGTGTATTGGAGTGACATATATATATACCAGGCCTGTGAGCCTGTGGTAATGTATATTGGAGTGACATATATACCAGGTCTGTGAGCCTGTGGTAATGTGTATTAGAGTGACATATATATACCAGGCCTGTGAGCCTGTGGTAATGTGTATTGGAGTGACATATATACCAGGTCGGTGAGCCTGTGGTAATGTGTATTGTAGTGACATATATACCAGGCCTATGAGCCTGTGGTAATGTGTATTGGAGTGACATATATACCAGGCCTGTGAGCCTGTGGTCATGTGTATTGGAGTGACATATATACCAGGCCTGTGAGCCTGTGGTCATGTGTATTGTAGTGACATATATACCAGGCCTGTGAGCCTGTGGTCATGTGTATTGGAGTGACATATATACCAGGCCTGTGAGCCTGTGGTCATGTGTAATGGAGTGACATATATACCAGGCCTCTGAGCCTGTGGTCATGTGTATTGGAGTGACATATATATACCAGGCCTGTGAGCCTGTGGTAATGTGTATTGTAGTGACATATAAACCAGGCCTCTGAGCCTGTGGTAATGTGTATTGGAGTGACATATATATACCAGGCCTGTGGTAATGTGTATTGGAGTGATATATATATACCAGGCCTGTGAGCCTGTGGTAATGTGTATTGTAGTGACATATATACCAGGCCTGTGAGCCTGCGGTAATGTGTATTGGAGTGACATATATACCAGGCCTGTGAGCCTGTGGTAATGTGTATTGTAGTGACATATATACCAGGCCTGTGAGCCTGTGAGCCTGTGGTAATGTGTATTGGAGTGACATATATATACCAGGCCTGTGAGCCTGTGGTAATGTGTATTGGAGTGACATATATACCAGGCCTGTGAGCCTGTGGTAATGTGTATTGGAGTGACATATATACCAGGCCTGTGAGCCAGTGGTAATGTGTATTGTAGGGACATATATACCAGGCCTGTGAGCCTGTGGTAATGTGTATTGTAGTGATATATATATACCAGGCCTGTGAGCCTGTGGTAATGTGTAATGGAGTGACATATATACCAGGCCTGTGAGCCTGTGGTAATGTGTATTAGAGTGACATATATACCAGGCCTGTGAGAATGTGGTAATGTGTATTGTAGTGACATATATACCAGGCCTGTGGTAATGTGTATTGTAGTGACATATATATACCAGGCCTGTGATCCTGTTGTAATGTGTATTGTAGTGACATATATATACCAGGCCTGTGAGCCTGTGGTAATGTGTATTGGAGTGACATATATATAGGCCTGTGATCCTGTGGTAATGTGTATTGTAGTGACATATATATACCAGGCCTGTGAGCCTGTGGTAATGTGTATTGGAGTGACATATATATAGGCCTGTGAGACTGTGGTAATGTGTATTAGAGTGACATATATACCAGGCCTCTGAGCCTGTGGTAATGTGTATTGGAGTGACATATATACCAGGCCTGTGAGCCTGTGGTAATTTGTATTGGAGTGACATATATATAGGCCTGTGAGCCTGTGGTAATGTGTAATGTAGTGACATATATACCAGGTCTGTGAGCCTGTGGTAATGTGTATTGGAGTGACATATATATAGGCCTGTGAGCCTGTGGTAATGTGTAATGTAGTGACATATATACCAGGCCTGTGAGCCTGTGGTAATGTGTATAGGAGTGACATATATACCTGGCCTGCGAGCCTGTGGTAATGTGTATTGGAGTGACATATATACCAGGCCTGTGAGCATGTGGTAATGTGTATTGTAGTGACATATATACCAGGCCTGTGAGCCTGTGGAAATGTATATTGTAGTGATATATATACCAGGCCTGTGAGCCTGTGGTAATGTGTATTGGAGTGACATATATGTAGGCCTGTGAGCCTGTGGTAATGTGTATTGTAGTGACATATATACCAGGCCTGTGGTAATGTGTATTGTAGTGACATATATACCAGGCCTGTGGTAATGTGTATTGTAGTGACATATATACAAGGCCTGTGAGCCTGTGGTAATGTGTATTGGAGTGACATATATATACCAAGCCTGTGAGCCTGTGGTAATGTGTATTGGAGTGACATTTATACCAGGCCTGTGAGCCTGTGGTAATGTGTATCGGAGTGACATATATACCAGGCCTGTGAGCCTGTGGTAATGTGTATTGTAGTGACATATATACCAGGCCTGTGAGCCTGTGGTCATGTGTATTGGAGTGACATATATACCAGGCCTGTGATCCTGTGGTCATGTGTATAGGAGTGACATATATACCAGGCCTGTGAGCCTGTGGTAATGTGTATTGGAATGACATATATACCAGGCCTGTGAGCCTGTGGTAATGTGTAATGTAGTGACATATATACCAGGCCTGCGAGCCTGTGGTAATGTGTATAGGAGTGACATATATACCTGGCCTGCGAGCCTGTGGTAATGTGTATTGGAGTGACATATATACCAGGCCTGTGAGCATGTGGTAATGTGTATTGTAGTGACATATATACCAGGCCTGTGAGCCTGTGGTAATGTGTATTGTAGTGATATATATACCAGGCCTGTGAGCCTGTGGTAATGTGTATTGTAGTGACATATATACCAGGCCTGTGGTAATGTGTATTGTAGTGACATATATACCAGGCCTGTGGTAATGTGTATTGTTGTGACATATATACAAGGCCTGTGAGCCTGTGGTAATGTGTATTGGAGTGACATATATACCAGGCCTGTGAGCCTGTGGTCATGTGTATAGGAGTGACATATATGCCAGGCCTGTGAGCCTGTGGTAATGTGTATTGGAGTGACATATATACCAGGCCTGTGAGCCTGTGGTAATGTGTATAGTAGTGACATATATATACCAGGCCTGTGCGCCTGTGGTAATGTGTATTGTAGTGACATATATACCAGGCCTGTGAGCCTGTGGTAATGTGTATTATAGTGACATATATACCAGTCCTGTGAGCCTGTGGTAATGTG
This sequence comes from Taudactylus pleione, assembly GCA_031769625.1. Taxonomy (NCBI): domain Eukaryota; kingdom Metazoa; phylum Chordata; class Amphibia; order Anura; family Myobatrachidae; genus Taudactylus; species Taudactylus pleione. Next base: position 18,493 of record JAUIMM010002538.1, read on the forward strand.
TATTGAAGTGACATATATATACCAGGCCTGTGGTAATGTGTATTGTAGTGACATATATACCAGGCCTGTGAGCCTGTGGTAATGTGTATTGTAGTGACATATATATACCAGGCCTGTGAGCCTGTGGTAATGTGTATTGTAGTGACATATATATACCAGGTCTGTGAGCCTGTGGTAATGTGTATTGTAGTGACATATATACCAGGTCTGTGAGCCTGTGGTAATGTGTATTGTAGTGACATATATATACCAGGTCTGTGAGCCTGTGGTAATGTGTATAGGAGTGACATATATACCAGGCCTGTGAGCCTGTGGTAATGTGTATTGGAGTGACATATATACCAGGCCTGTGAGCCTGTGGTAATGTGTATTGTAGTGACATATATACCAGGCCTGTGAGCCTGTGGTAATGTGTATTGTAGTGACATATATAGCAGGCCTGTGAGCCTGTGGTAATGTGTATAGGAGTGACATATATACCAGGCCTGTGAGCCTGTGGTAATGTGTATAGGAGTGACATATATAGCAGGCCTGTGAGCCTGTGGTAATGTGTATAGGAGTGACATATATATACCAGGCCTGTGATCCTGTGGTAATGTGTATTGTAGTGACATAGATACCAGGCCTGTGAGTCTGTGGTAATGTGTATTGTAGTGACATAGATACCAGGCCTGTGAGTCTGTGGTAATGTGTATTGTAGTGACATAGATACCAGGCCTGTGAGTCTGTGGTAATGTGTATTGTAGTGACATAGATACCAGGCCTGTGAGTCTGTGGTAATGTGTATTGGAGTGACATATATATAGGCCTGTGAACCTGTGGTAATGTGTATTGGAGTGACATATATATACCAGGCCTGTGAGCCTGTGGTAATGTGTATTGGAGTGACATATATATACCAGGCCTGTGAGCCTGTGGTCATGTGTATTGGAGTGACATATATACCAGGCCTGTGAGCCTGTGGTCATGTGTATTGGAGTGACATATATACCAGGCCTGTGAGCCTGTGGTAATGTGTATTGTAGTGACATATATACCAGGCCTGTGAGCCTGTGGTAATGTGTATTATAGTGACATATATACCAGTCCTGTGAGCCTGTGGTAATGTGTATTGGAGTGACATATATACCAGGCCTGTGATCCTGTGGTAATGTGTATTGTAGTGACATATATATACCAGGTCTGTGAGCCTGTGGTAATGTGTATTGTAGTGACATATATACCAGGTCTGTGAGCCTGTGGTAATGTGTATTGTAGTGACATATATATACCAGGTCTGTGAGCCTGTGGTAATGTGTATAGGAGTGACATATATACCAGGCCTGTGAGCCTGTGGTAATGTGTATTGTAGTGACATATATACCAGGCCTGTGAGCCTGTGGTAATGTGTATTGTAGTGACATATATACCAGGCCTGTGAGCCTGTGGTAATGTGTATTGTAGTGACATATATAGCAGGCCTGTGAGCCTGTGGTAATGTGTATAGGAGTGACATATATACCAGGCCTGTGAGCCTGTGGTAATGTGTATAGGAGTGACATATATAGCAGGCCTGTGAGCCTGTGGTAATGTGTATAGGAGTGACATATATATACCAGGCCTGTGATCCTGTGGTAATGTGTATATGAGTGACATAGATACCAGGCCTGTGAGTCTGTGGTAATGTGTATTGTAGTGACATAGATACCAGGCCTGTGAGTCTGTGGTAATGTGTATTGGAGTGACATATATATAGGCCTGTGAACCTGTGGTAATGTGTATTGGAGTGACATATATATACCAGGCCTGTGAGCCTGTGGTAATGTGTATTGGAGTGACATATATATACCAGGCCTGTGAGCCTGTGGTAATGTGTATTGGAGTGACATATATACCAGGCCTGTGAGCCTGTGGTAATGTGTATTGGAGTGACATATATACCAGGCCTGTGAGCCTGTGGTAATGTGTATTGTAGTGACATATATACCAGGCCTGTGAGCCTGTGGTAATGTGCATTGTAGTGACATATATATACCAGGCCTGTGAGCCTGTGGTACTGTGTATTAGAGTGACATATATACCAGGCCTGTGAGCCTGTGGTAATGTGTATTGTAGTGACATATATATACCAGGCCTGTGAGCCTGTGGTAATGTGTATTGGAGTGACATATATATACCAGGCCTGTGAGCCTGTGGTAATGTGTATTGGAGTGACATATATACCAGGCCTGTGAGCCTGTGGTAATGTGTATAGGAGTGACATATATACCAGGCCTGTGAGCCTGTGGTAATGTGTATTGTAGTGACATATATATACCAGTCCTGTGAGCCTGTGGTAATGTGTATTGTAGTGACATATATACCAGGCCTGTGAGCCTGTGGTAATGTGTATTGTAGTGACATATATACCAGGGCTGTGAGCCTGTGGTACTATGTATTGTAGTGACATATATACCAGGCCTGTGAGCCTGTGGTAATGTGTATTGGAGTGACATATATACCAGGCCTGTGATCCTGTGGTAATATGTATTGTAGTGACATATATACCAGGCCTGTGGTAATGTGTATTGTAGTGACATATATATACCAGGCCTGTGAGCCTGTGGTAATGTGTATTGTAGTGACATATATACCAGGCCTGTGAGCCTGTGGTAATGTGTATTGTAGTGACATATATACCAGGCCTGTGATAATGTGTATTGGAGTGACATATATACCAGGCCTATGAGCATGTGGTAATGTGTATAGGAGTGACATATATACCAGGCCTGTGAGCCTGTGGTAATGTGTATTGGAGTGACATATATACCAGGCCTGTGATAATGTGTATTGGAGTGACATATATATAGGCCTGTGAGCCTGTGGTAATGTGTATTGGAGTGACATATATATACCAGGCCTGTGAGCCTGTGGTAATGTGTATTGAAGTGACATATATACCAGGCCTGTGAGCCTGTGGTAATGTGTATTGTAGGGACATATATACCAGGCCTGTGATCCTGTGGTCATGTGTATAGGAGTGACACATATACCAGGCCTGTGAGCCTGTGGTTATGTGTATTGGAGTGACATATATACCAGGCCTGTGAGCCTGTGGTTATGTGTATTGGAGTGACATATATACCAGGCCTGTGAGCCTGTGGTTATGTGTATTGGAGTGACATAAATACCAGGCCTGTGATCCTGTGGTCATGTGTATAGGAGTGACATATATACCAGGCCTGTGAGCCTGTGGTAATGTGTATTGGAGTGACATATATACCAGGCCTGTGATAATGTGTATTGTAGTGACATATATATAGGCCTGTGAGCCTGTGGTAATGTGTATTGTAGTGACATATATATACCAGGCCTGTGGTAATGTGTATTGTAGTGACATATATACCAGGACTGTGGTAATGTGTATTGGAGTGACATATATACCAGGCCTGTGAGCCTCTGGTAATGTGTATTGGAGTGACATATATACCAGGACTGTGAGCCTGTGGTAATGTGTACTGTAGTGACATATATATAGCAGGCCTGTGAGCCTGTGGTAATGTGTATTGGAGTGACATATATATACCAGGCCTGTGAGCCTGTGGTAATGTGTATTGTAGTGAGATATATACCAGGCCTGTGAGCCTGTGGTAATGTGTATTGTAGTGACATATATATACCAGGCCTGTGAGCCTGTGGTAATGTGTATTGTAGTGACATATATACCAGGCCTGTGAGCCTGTGGTAATGTGTATTGGAGTGACATATATACCAGGCCTGTGATCCTGTGGTCATGTGTATAGGAGTGACATATATGCTAGGCCTGTGAGCCTGTGGTAATGTGTATTAGAGTGACATATATACCAGGCCTGTGAGCCTGTGGTAATGTGTAATGTAGTGACATATATACCAGGTCTGTGAGCCTGTGGTAATGTGTATAGGAGTGACATATATACCAGGCCTGTGAGCCTGTGGTAATGTGTATTGGAGTGACATATATACCAGGCCTGTGATCCTGTGGTCATGTGTATAGGAGTGACATATATGCTAGGCCTGTGAGCCTGTGGTAATGTGTATTAGAGTGACATATATACCAGGCCTGTGAGCCTGTGGTAATGTGTATTGTAGTGGCATATATACGAGGCCTGTGAGCCTGTGGTAATGTGTATTAGAGTGACATATATACCAGGCTTGTGAGCCTGTGGTAATGTGTATTGGAATGACATATATACCAGGCCTGTGAGCCTGTGGTAATGTGTAATGTAGTGACATATATACCAGGTCTGTGAGCCTGTTGTAATGTGTATAGGAGTGACATATATACCTGGCCTGCGAGCCTGTGGTAATGTGTATTGGAGTGACATATATACCAGGCCTGTGAGCATGTGGTAATGTGTATTGTAGTGACATATATACCAGGCCTGTGAGCCTGTGGTAATGTGTATTGGAGTGACATATATGTAGGCCTGTGAACCTGTGGTAATGTGTATTGTAGTGACATATATACCAGGCCTGTGGTCATGTGTATTGTAGTGACATATATACCAGGCCTGTGGTAATGTGTATTGTTGTGACATATATACAAGGCCTGTGAGCCTGTGGTAATGTGTATTGGAGTGACATATATATACCAAGGCTGTGAGCCTGTGGTAATGTGTATTGTAGTGACATATATATACCAAGCCTGTGAGCCTGTGGTAATGTGTATTGGAGTGACATTTATACCAGGCCTGTGAGCCTGTGGTAATGTGTATTGTAGTGACATATATACCAGGCCTGTGAGCCTGAGGTAATGTGTATTGGAGTGACATATATACCAGGCCTGTGAGCCTGTGGTAATGTGTATTGGAGTGACATATATACCAGGCCTGTGAGCCTGTGGTAATGTGTATTGTAGTGACATATATACCAGGCCTGTGAGCCTGTGGTCATGTGTATTGGAGTGACATATATACCAGGCCTGTGATCCTGTGGTCATGTGTATAGGAGTGACATATATGCCAGGCCTGTGAGCCTGTGGTAATGTGTATTGGAGTGACATATATACCAGGCCTGTGAGCCTGTGGTAATGTGTATAGGAGTGACATATATATACCAGGCCTGTGCGCCTGTGGTAATGTGTATTGTAGTGACATATATACCAGGCCTGTGAGCCTGTGGTAATGTGTATTATAGTGACATATATACCAGGCCTGTGAGCCTCTGGTAATGTGTATTGGAGTGACATATATATACCAGGCCTGTGGTAATGTGTATTGTAGTGACATATATACCAGGCCTCTGAGCCTGTGGTAATGTGTATTGGAGTGACATATATATATACCAGGCCTGTGAGCCTGTGGTAATGTGTATTGGAGTGACACATATACCAGGTCTGTGAGCCTGTGGTAATGTGTATTGTAGTGACATATATACCAGGCCTGTGAGCCTGTGGTAATGTGTATTGGAGTGACATATATACCAGGCCTGTGAGCCTGTGGTAATGTGTATTGTAGTGACATATATACCAGGCCTGTGAGCCTGTGGTTATGTGTATTGGAGTGACATATATACCAGGCCTGTGAGCCTGTGGTAATGTGTAATGGAGTGACATATATACCAGGCCTCTGAGCCTGTGGTAATGTGTATTGTAGTGACATATATACCAGGCCTGTGAGCCTGTGGTAATGTGTATAGGAGTGACATATATACCAGGCCTGTGAGCCTGTGGTAATGTGTATTGGAGTGACATATATACCAGGTCTGTGAGCCTGTGGTAATGTGTATTGGAGTGACATATATACCAGGTCTGTGAGCCTGTGGTAATGTGTATTGGAGTGACATATATACCAGGTCTGTGAGCCTGTGGTAATGTGTATTGGAGTGACATATATACCAGGCCTGTGAGCCTGGGGTAATGTGTATAGGAGTGACAAATATACCAGGCCTGTGAGCCTGTGGTAATGTGTATTGGAGTGACATATATATATACCAGGCCTGTGAGCCTGTGGTAATGTGTATTGTAGTGATATATATATACCAGGCCTGTGAGCCTGTGGTAATGTGTATTGTAGTGACATATATATACCAGGCCTGTGAGCCTGTGGTAATGTGTATTGTAGTGACATATATACCAGGCCTGTGAGCCTGTGGTAATGTGTATTGGAGTGACATATATACCAGGCCTGTGAGCCTGTGGTAATGTGTATTGGAGTGACATATATACCAGGCCTGTGAGCCTGTGGTAATGTGTATTGTAGTGACATATATACCAGGCCTGTGAGCCTGTGGTAATGTGTATTGGAGTGACATATATACCAGGCCTGTGAGCCTGTGGTAATGTGTATTGGAGTGACATATATACCAGGCCTGTGAGCCTGTGGTAATGTGTATTGTAGGGACATATATACCAAGCCTGTGAGCCTGTGGTAATGTGTATTGTAGGGACATATATACCAGGCCTGTGAGCCTGTGGTAATGTGTATTGTAGTGATATATATATACCAGGCCTGTGAGCCTGTGGTAATGTGTATTGTAGTGACATATATATACCAGGCCTGTGAGCCTGTGGTAATGTGTATTGTAGTGACATATATATACCAGGCCTGTGAGCCTGTGGTAATGTGTATTGGAGTGACATATATACCAGGCCTGTGAGCCTGTGGTAATGTGTATTGGAGTGACATATATACCAGGCCTGTGAGCCTGTGGTAATGTGTATTGGAGTGACATATATACCAGGCCTGTGAGCCTGTGGTAATGTTTATTGGAGTGACATACATACCAGGCCTGTGAGTCTGTGGTAATGTGTATTGGAGTGACATATATACCAGGCCTGTGAGCCTGTGGTAATGTGTATTGGAGTGACATATATACCAGGCCTGTGGTAATGTGTATTGGAGTGACATATATACCAGGCCTGTGAGCCTGTGGTAATGTGTATTGTAGTGACATATATATACCAAGCCTGTGAGCCTGTGGTAATGTGTATAGGAGTGACATATATACCAGGCCTGTGAGCCTGTGGTAATGTGTATTGGAGTGACATATATACCAGGCCTGTGAGTCTGTGGTAATGTGTATTGGAGTGACATATATACCAGGCCTGTGAGCCTGTGGTAATGTGTATTGTAGTGACATATATACCAGGCCTGTGGTAATGTGTATTGTAGTGACATATATACCAGGCCTGTGGTAATGTGTATTGTTGTGACATATATACAAGGCCTGTGAGCCTGTGGTAATGTGTATTGGAGTGACATATATATACCAAGCCTGTGAGCCTGTGGTAATGTGTATTGGAGTGACATATATACCAGGCCTGTGATCCTGTGGTAATGTGTATTGTAGTGACATATATACCAGGCCTGTGAGCCTGAGGTAATGTGTATTGGAGTGACATATATACCAGGCCTGTGAGCCTGTGGTAATGTGTATTGTAGTGACATATATACCAGGCCTGTGAGCCTGTGGTAATGTGTATTGTAGTGATATATATACCAGGCCTGTGAGCCTGTGGTAATGTGTATTGGAGTGACATATATACCAGGCCTGTGAGCCTGTGGTAATGTGTATTGTAGTGACATATATATACCAGGCCTGTGAGCCTGTGGTAATGTGTATTGTAGTGACATATATACAAGGCCTGTGAGCCTGTGGTAATGTGTATTGGAGTGACATATATATACAAGGCCTGTGAGCCTGTGGTAATGTGTATTGGAGTGACATTTATACCAGGCCTGTGAGCCTGTGGTAATGTGTATTGTAGTGACATATATACAAGGCCTGTGAGCCTGTGGTAATGTGTATTGGAGTGACATATATATACAAGGCCTGTGAGCCTGTGGTAATGTGTATTGGAGTGACATATATATACAAGGCCTGTGAGCCTGTGGTAATGTGTATTAGAGTGACATATATACCAGGCCTGTGAGCCTGTGGTAATGTGTATTGTAGTGGCATATATACGAGGCCTGTGAGCCTGTGGTAATGTGTATTAGAGTCACATATATACCAGGCTTGTGAGCCTGTGGTAATGTGTATTGGAATGACATATATACCAGGCCTGTGAGCCTGTGGTAATGTGTAATGTAGTGACATATATACCAGGTCTGTGAGCCTGTTGTAATGTGTATAGGAGTGACATATATACCTGGCCTGCGAGCCTGTGGTAATGTGTATTGGAGTGACATATATACCAGGCCTGTGAGCATGTGGTAATGTGTATTGTAGTGACATATATACCAGGCCTGTGAGCCTGTGGTAATGTGTATTGGAGTGACATATATGTAGGCCTGTGAACCTGTGGTAATGTGTATTGTAGTGACATATATACCAGGCCTGTGGTCATGTGTATTGTAGTGACATATATACCAGGCCTGTGGTAATGTGTATTGTTGTGACATATATACAAGGCCTGTGAGCCTGTGGTAATGTGTATTGGAGTGACATATATATACCAAGGCTGTGAGCCTGTGGTAATGTGTATTGTAGTGACATATATATACCAAGCCTGTGAGCCTGTGGTAATGTGTATTGGAGTGACATTTATACCAGGCCTGTGAGCCTGTGGTAATGTGTATTGTAGTGACATATATACCAGGCCTGTGAGCCTGAGGTAATGTGTATTGGAGTGACATATATACCAGGCCTGTGAGCCTGTGGTAATGTGTATTGGAGTGACATATATACCAGGCCTGTGAGCCTGTGGTAATGTGTATTGTAGTGACATATATACCAGGCCTGTGAGCCTGTGGTCATGTGTATTGGAGTGACATATATACCAGGCCTGTGATCCTGTGGTCATGTGTATAGGAGTGACATATATGCCAGGCCTGTGAGCCTGTGGTAATGTGTATTGGAGTGACATATATACCAGGCCTGTGAGCCTGTGGTAATGTGTATAGGAGTGACATATATATACCAGGCCTGTGCGCCTGTGGTAATGTGTATTGTAGTGACATATATACCAGGCCTGTGAGCCTGTGGTAATGTGTATTATAGTGACATATATACCAGGCCTGTGAGCCTCTGGTAATGTGTATTGGAGTGACATATATATACCAGGCCTGTGGTAATGTGTATTGTAGTGACATATATACCAGGCCTCTGAGCCTGTGGTAATGTGTATTGGAGTGACATATATATATACCAGGCCTGTGAGCCTGTGGTAATGTGTATTGGAGTGACACATATACCAGGTCTGTGAGCCTGTGGTAATGTGTATTGTAGTGACATATATACCAGGCCTGTGAGCCTGTGGTAATGTGTATTGGAGTGACATATATACCAGGCCTGTGAGCCTGTGGTAATGTGTATTGTAGTGACATATATACCAGGCCTGTGAGCCTGTGGTTATGTGTATTGGAGTGACATATATACCAGGCCTGTGAGCCTGTGGTAATGTGTAATGGAGTGACATATATACCAGGCCTCTGAGCCTGTGGTAATGTGTATTGTAGTGACATATATACCAGGCCTGTGAGCCTGTGGTAATGTGTATAGGAGTGACATATATACCAGGCCTGTGAGCCTGTGGTAATGTGTATTGGAGTGACATATATACCAGGTCTGTGAGCCTGTGGTAATGTGTATTGGAGTGACATATATACCAGGTCTGTGAGCCTGTGGTAATGTGTATTGGAGTGACAAATATACCAGGTCTGTGAGCCTGTGGTAATGTGTATTGGAGTGACATATATACCAGGCCTGTGAGCCTGGGGTAATGTGTATAGGAGTGACAAATATACCAGGCCTGTGAGCCTGTGGTAATGTGTATTGGAGTGACATATATATATACCAGGCCTGTGAGCCTGTGGTAATGTATATTGGAGTGACATATATACCAGGTCTGTGAGCCTGTGGTAATGTGTATTAGAGTGACATATATATACCAGGCCTGTGAGCCTGTGGTAATGTGTATTGGAGTGACATATATACCAGGTCTGTGAGCCTGTGGTAATGTGTATTGTAGTGACATATATACCAGGCCTATGAGCCTGTGGTAATGTGTATTGGAGTGACATATATACCAGGCCTGTGAGCCTGTGGTCATGTGTATTGGAGTGACATATATACCAGGCCTGTGAGCCTGTGGTCATGTGTATTGTAGTGACATATATACCAGGCCTGTGAGCCTGTGGTCATGTGTATTGGAGTGACATATATACCAGGCCTGTGAGCCTGTGGTCATGTGTAATGGAGTGACATATATACCAGGCCTCTGAGCCTGTGGTCATGTGTATTGGAGTGACATATATATACCAGGCCTGTGAGCCTGTGGTAATGTGTATTGTAGTGACATATATACCAGGCCTCTGAGCCTGTGGTAATGTGTATTGGAGTGACATATATATACCAGGCCTGTGGTAATGTGTATTGGAGTGATATATATATACCAGGCCTGTGAGCCTGTGGTAATGTGTATTGTAGTGACATATATACCAGGCCTGTGAGCCTGCGGTAATGTGTATTGGAGTGACATATATACCAGGCCTGTGAGCCTGTGGTAATGTGTATTGTAGTGACATATATACCAGGCCTGTGAGCCTGTGAGCCTGTGGTAATGTGTATTGGAGTGACATATATATACCAGGCCTGTGAGCCTGTGGTAATGTGTATTGGAGTGACATATATACCAGGCCTGTGAGCCTGTGGTAATGTGTATTGGAGTGACATATATACCAGGCCTGTGAGCCAGTGGTAATGTGTATTGTAGGGACATATATACCAGGCCTGTGAGCCTGTGGTAATGTGTATTGTAGTGATATATATATACCAGGCCTGTGAGCCTGTGGTAATGTGTAATGGAGTGACATATATACCAGGCCTGTGAGCCTGTGGTAATGTGTATTAGAGTGACATATATACCAGGCCTGTGAGAATGTGGTAATGTGTATTGTAGTGACATATATACCAGGCCTGTGGTAATGTGTATTGTAGTGACATATATATACCAGGCCTGTGATCCTGTTGTAATGTGTATTGTAGTGACATATATATACCAGGCCTGTGAGCCTGTGGTAATGTGTATTGGAGTGACATATATATAGGCCTGTGATCCTGTGGTAATGTGTATTGTAGTGACATATATATACCAGGCCTGTGAGCCTGTGGTAATGTGTATTGGAGTGACATATATATAGGCCTGTGAGACTGTGGTAATGTGTATTAGAGTGACATATATACCAGGCCTCTGAGCCTGTGGTAATGTGTATTGGAGTGACATATATACCAGGCCTGTGAGCCTGTGGTAATTTGTATTGGAGTGACATATATATAGGCCTGTGAGCCTGTGGTAATGTGTAATGTAGTGACATATATACCAGGTCTGTGAGCCTGTGGTAATGTGTATTGGAGTGACATATATATAGGCCTGTGAGCCTGTGGTAATGTGTAATGTAGTGACATATATACCAGGCCTGTGAGCCTGTGGTAATGTGTATAGGAGTGACATATATACCTGGCCTGCGAGCCTGTGGTAATGTGTATTGGAGTGACATATATACCAGGCCTGTGAGCATGTGGTAATGTGTATTGTAGTGACATATATACCAGGCCTGTGAGCCTGTGGAAATGTATATTGTAGTGATATATATACCAGGCCTGTGAGCCTGTGGTAATGTGTATTGGAGTGACATATATGTAGGCCTGTGAGCCTGTGGTAATGTGTATTGTAGTGACATATATACCAGGCCTGTGGTAATGTGTATTGTAGTGACATATATACCAGGCCTGTGGTAATGTGTATTGTAGTGACATATATACAAGGCCTGTGAGCCTGTGGTAATGTGTATTGGAGTGACATATATATACCAAGCCTGTGAGCCTGTGGTAATGTGTATTGGAGTGACATTTATACCAGGCCTGTGAGCCTGTGGTAATGTGTATCGGAGTGACATATATACCAGGCCTGTGAGCCTGTGGTAATGTGTATTGTAGTGACATATATACCAGGCCTGTGAGCCTGTGGTCATGTGTATTGGAGTGACATATATACCAGGCCTGTGATCCTGTGGTCATGTGTATAGGAGTGACATATATACCAGGCCTGTGAGCCTGTGGTAATGTGTATTGGAATGACATATATACCAGGCCTGTGAGCCTGTGGTAATGTGTAATGTAGTGACATATATACCAGGCCTGCGAGCCTGTGGTAATGTGTATAGGAGTGACATATATACCTGGCCTGCGAGCCTGTGGTAATGTGTATTGGAGTGACATATATACCAGGCCTGTGAGCATGTGGTAATGTGTATTGTAGTGACATATATACCAGGCCTGTGAGCCTGTGGTAATGTGTATTGTAGTGATATATATACCAGGCCTGTGAGCCTGTGGTAATGTGTATTGTAGTGACATATATACCAGGCCTGTGGTAATGTGTATTGTAGTGACATATATACCAGGCCTGTGGTAATGTGTATTGTTGTGACATATATACAAGGCCTGTGAGCCTGTGGTAATGTGTATTGGAGTGACATATATACCAGGCCTGTGAGCCTGTGGTCATGTGTATAGGAGTGACATATATGCCAGGCCTGTGAGCCTGTGGTAATGTGTATTGGAGTGACATATATACCAGGCCTGTGAGCCTGTGGTAATGTGTATAGTAGTGACATATATATACCAGGCCTGTGCGCCTGTGGTAATGTGTATTGTAGTGACATATATACCAGGCCTGTGAGCCTGTGGTAATGTGTATTATAGTGACATATATACCAGTCCTGTGAGCCTGTGGTAATGTGTATTGGAGTGACATATATATACCAGGCCTGTGGTAATGTGTATTGTAGTGACATATATACCAGGCCTGTGAGCCTGTGGTAATGTGTATTGTAGTGACATATATATACCAGGCCTGTGAGCCTGTGGTAATGTGTATTGTAGTGACATATATATACCAGGTCTGTGAGCCTGTGGTAATGTGTATTGTAGTGACATATATACCAGGTCTGTGAGCCTGTGGTAATGTGTATTGTAGTGACATATATATACCAGGTCTGTGAGCCTGTGGTAATGTGTATAGGAGTGACATATATACCAGGCCTGTGAGCCTGTGGTAATGTGTATTGGAGTGACATATATACCAGGCCTGTGAGCCTGTGGTAATGTGTATTGTAGTGACATATATACCAGGCCTGTGAGCCTGTGGTAATGTGTATTGTAGTGACATATATAGCAGGCCTGTGAGCCTGTGGTAATGTGTATAGGAGTGACATATATACCAGGCCTGTGAGCCTGTGGTAATGTGTATAGGAGTGACATATATAGCAGGCCTGTGAGCCTGTGGTAATGTGTATAGGAGTGACATATATATACCAGGCCTGTGATCCTGTGGTAATGTGTATTGTAGTGACATAGATACCAGGCCTGTGAGTCTGTGGTAATGTGTATTGTAGTGACATAGATACCAGGCCTGTGAGTCTGTGGTAATGTGTATTGTAGTGACATAGATACCAGGCCTGTGAGTCTGTGGTAATGTGTATTGTAGTGACATAGATACCAGGCCTGTGAGTCTGTGGTAATGTGTATTGGAGTGACATATATATAGGCCTGTGAACCTGTGGTAATGTGTATTGGAGTGACATATATATACCAGGCCTGTGAGCCTGTGGTAATGTGTATTGGAGTGACATATATATACCAGGCCTGTGAGCCTGTGGTCATGTGTATTGGAGTGACATATATACCAGGCCTGTGAGCCTGTGGTCATGTGTATTGGAGTGACATATATACCAGGCCTGTGAGCCTGTGGTAATGTGTATTGTAGTGACATATATACCAGGCCTGTGAGCCTGTGGTAATGTGTATTATAGTGACATATATACCAGTCCTGTGAGCCTGTGGTAATGTGTATTGGAGTGACATATATACCAGGCCTGTGATCCTGTGGTAATGTGTATTGTAGTGACATATATATACCAGGTCTGTGAGCCTGTGGTAATGTGTATTGTAGTGACATATATACCAGGTCTGTGAGCCTGTGGTAATGTGTATTGTAGTGACATATATATACCAGGTCTGTGAGCCTGTGGTAATGTGTATAGGAGTGACATATATACCAGGCCTGTGAGCCTGTGGTAATGTGTATTGTAGTGACATATATACCAGGCCTGTGAGCCTGTGGTAATGTGTATTGTAGTGACATATATACCAGGCCTGTGAGCCTGTGGTAATGTGTATTGTAGTGACATATATAGCAGGCCTGTGAGCCTGTGGTAATGTGTATAGGAGTGACATATATACCAGGCCTGTGAGCCTGTGGTAATGTGTATAGGAGTGACATATATAGCAGGCCTGTGAGCCTGTGGTAATGTGTATAGGAGTGACATATATATACCAGGCCTGTGATCCTGTGGTAATGTGTATATGAGTGACATAGATACCAGGCCTGTGAGTCTGTGGTAATGTGTATTGTAGTGACATAGATACCAGGCCTGTGAGTCTGTGGTAATGTGTATTGGAGTGACATATATATAGGCCTGTGAACCTGTGGTAATGTGTATTGGAGTGACATATATATACCAGGCCTGTGAGCCTGTGGTAATGTGTATTGGAGTGACATATATATACCAGGCCTGTGAGCCTGTGGTAATGTGTATTGGAGTGACATATATACCAGGCCTGTGAGCCTGTGGTAATGTGTATTGGAGTGACATATATACCAGGCCTGTGAGCCTGTGGTAATGTGTATTGTAGTGACATATATACCAGGCCTGTGAGCCTGTGGTAATGTGCATTGTAGTGACATATATATACCAGGCCTGTGAGCCTGTGGTACTGTGTATTAGAGTGACATATATACCAGGCCTGTGAGCCTGTGGTAATGTGTATTGTAGTGACATATATATACCAGGCCTGTGAGCCTGTGGTAATGTGTATTGGAGTGACATATATATACCAGGCCTGTGAGCCTGTGGTAATGTGTATTGGAGTGACATATATACCAGGCCTGTGAGCCTGTGGTAATGTGTATAGGAGTGACATATATACCAGGCCTGTGAGCCTGTGGTAATGTGTATTGTAGTGACATATATATACCAGTCCTGTGAGCCTGTGGTAATGTGTATTGTAGTGACATATATACCAGGCCTGTGAGCCTGTGGTAATGTGTATTGTAGTGACATATATACCAGGGCTGTGAGCCTGTGGTACTATGTATTGTAGTGACATATATACCAGGCCTGTGAGCCTGTGGTAATGTGTATTGGAGTGACATATATACCAGGCCTGTGATCCTGTGGTAATATGTATTGTAGTGACATATATACCAGGCCTGTGGTAATGTGTATTGTAGTGACATATATATACCAGGCCTGTGAGCCTGTGGTAATGTGTATTGTAGTGACATATATACCAGGCCTGTGAGCCTGTGGTAATGTGTATTGTAGTGACATATATACCAGGCCTGTGATAATGTGTATTGGAGTGACATATATACCAGGCCTATGAGCATGTGGTAATGTGTATAGGAGTGACATATATACCAGGCCTGTGAGCCTGTGGTAATGTGTATTGGAGTGACATATATACCAGGCCTGTGATAATGTGTATTGGAATGACATATATATAGGCCTGTGAGCCTGTGGTAATGTGTATTGGAGTGACATATATATACCAGGCCTGTGAGCCTGTGGTAATGTGTATTGAAGTGACATATATACCAGGCCTGTGAGCCTGTGGTAATGTGTATTGTAGGGACATATATACCAGGCCTGTGATCCTGTGGTCATGTGTATAGGAGTGACACATATACCAGGCCTGTGAGCCTGTGGTTATGTGTATTGGAGTGACATATATACCAGGCCTGTGAGCCTGTGGTTATGTGTATTGGAGTGACATATATACCAGGCCTGTGAGCCTGTGGTTATGTGTATTGGAGTGACATAAATACCAGGCCTGTGATCCTGTGGTCATGTGTATAGGAGTGACATATATACCAGGCCTGTGAGCCTGTGGTAATGTGTATTGGAGTGACATATATACCAGGCCTGTGATAATGTGTATTGTAGTGACATATATATAGGCCTGTGAGCCTGTGGTAATGTGTATTGTAGTGACATATATATACCAGGCCTGTGGTAATGTGTATTGTAGTGACATATATACCAGGACTGTGGTAATGTGTATTGGAGTGACATATATACCAGGCCTGTGAGCCTCTGGTAATGTGTATTGGAGTGACATATATACCAGGACTGTGAGCCTGTGGTAATGTGTACTGTAGTGACATATATATAGCAGGCCTGTGAGCCTGTGGTAATGTGTATTGGAGTGACATATATATACCAGGCCTGTGAGCCTGTGGTAATGTGTATTGTAGTGAGATATATACCAGGCCTGTGAGCCTGTGGTAATGTGTATTGTAGTGACATATATATACCAGGCCTGTGAGCCTGTGGTAATGTGTATTGTAGTGACATATATACCAGGCCTGTGAGCCTGTGGTAATGTGTATTGGAGTGACATATATACCAGGCCTGTGATCCTGTGGTCATGTGTATAGGAGTGACATATATGCTAGGCCTGTGAGCCTGTGGTAATGTGTATTAGAGTGACATATATACCAGGCCTGTGAGCCTGTGGTAATGTGTAATGTAGTGACATATATACCAGGTCTGTGAGCCTGTGGTAATGTGTATAGGAGTGACATATATACCAGGCCTGTGAGCCTGTGGTAATGTGTATTGGAGTGACATATATACCAGGCCTGTGATCCTGTGGTCATGTGTATAGGAGTGACATATATGCTAGGCCTGTGAGCCTGTGGTAATGTGTATTAGAGTGACATATATACCAGGCCTGTGAGCCTGTGGTAATGTGTATTGTAGTGGCATATATACGAGGCCTGTGAGCCTGTGGTAATGTGTATTAGAGTGACATATATACCAGGCTTGTGAGCCTGTGGTAATGTGTATTGGAATGACATATATACCAGGCCTGTGAGCCTGTGGTAATGTGTAATGTAGTGACATATATACCAGGTCTGTGAGCCTGTTGTAATGTGTATAGGAGTGACATATATACCTGGCCTGCGAGCCTGTGGTAATGTGTATTGGAGTGACATATATACCAGGCCTGTGAGCATGTGGTAATGTGTATTGTAGTGACATATATACCAGGCCTGTGAGCCTGTGGTAATGTGTATTGGAGTGACATATATGTAGGCCTGTGAACCTGTGGTAATGTGTATTGTAGTGACATATATACCAGGCCTGTGGTCATGTGTATTGTAGTGACATATATACCAGGCCTGTGGTAATGTGTATTGTTGTGACATATATACAAGGCCTGTGAGCCTGTGGTAATGTGTATTGGAGTGACATATATATACCAAGGCTGTGAGCCTGTGGTAATGTGTATTGTAGTGACATATATATACCAAGCCTGTGAGCCTGTGGTAATGTGTATTGGAGTGACATTTATACCAGGCCTGTGAGCCTGTGGTAATGTGTATTGTAGTGACATATATACCAGGCCTGTGAGCCTGAGGTAATGTGTATTGGAGTGACATATATACCAGGCCTGTGAGCCTGTGGTAATGTGTATTGGAGTGACATATATACCAGGCCTGTGAGCCTGTGGTAATGTGTATTGTAGTGACATATATACCAGGCCTGTGAGCCTGTGGTCATGTGTATTGGAGTGACATATATACCAGGCCTGTGATCCTGTGGTCATGTGTATAGGAGTGACATATATGCCAGGCCTGTGAGCCTGTGGTAATGTGTATTGGAGTGACATATATACCAGGCCTGTGAGCCTGTGGTAATGTGTATAGGAGTGACATATATATACCAGGCCTGTGCGCCTGTGGTAATGTGTATTGTAGTGACATATATACCAGGCCTGTGAGCCTGTGGTAATGTGTATTATAGTGACATATATACCAGGCCTGTGAGCCTCTGGTAATGTGTATTGGAGTGACATATATATACCAGGCCTGTGGTAATGTGTATTGTAGTGACATATATACCAGGCCTCTGAGCCTGTGGTAATGTGTATTGGAGTGACATATATATATACCAGGCCTGTGAGCCTGTGGTAATGTGTATTGGAGTGACACATATACCAGGTCTGTGAGCCTGTGGTAATGTGTATTGTAGTGACATATATACCAGGCCTGTGAGCCTGTGGTAATGTGTATTGGAGTGACATATATACCAGGCCTGTGAGCCTGTGGTAATGTGTATTGTAGTGACATATATACCAGGCCTGTGAGCCTGTGGTTATGTGTATTGGAGTGACATATATACCAGGCCTGTGAGCCTGTGGTAATGTGTAATGGAGTGACATATATACCAGGCCTCTGAGCCTGTGGTAATGTGTATTGTAGTGACATATATACCAGGCCTGTGAGCCTGTGGTAATGTGTATAGGAGTGACATATATACCAGGCCTGTGAGCCTGTGGTAATGTGTATTGGAGTGACATATATACCAGGTCTGTGAGCCTGTGGTAATGTGTATTGGAGTGACATATATACCAGGTCTGTGAGCCTGTGGTAATGTGTATTGGAGTGACATATATACCAGGTCTGTGAGCCTGTGGTAATGTGTATTGGAGTGACATATATACCAGGCCTGTGAGCCTGGGGTAATGTGTATAGGAGTGACAAATATACCAGGCCTGTGAGCCTGTGGTAATGTGTATTGGAGTGACATATATATATACCAGGCCTGTGAGCCTGTGGTAATGTATATTGGAGTGACATATATACCAGGTCTGTGAGCCTGTGGTAATGTGTATTAGAGTGACATATATATACCAGGCCTGTGAGCCTGTGGTAATGTGTATTGGAGTGACATATATACCAGGTCTGTGAGCCTGTGGTAATGTGTATTGTAGTGACATATATACCAGGCCTATGAGCCTGTGGTAATGTGTATTGGAGTGACATATATACCAGGCCTGTGAGCCTGTGGTCATGTGTATTGGAGTGACATATATACCAGGCCTGTGAGCCTGTGGTCATGTGTATTGTAGTGACATATATACCAGGCCTGTGAGCCTGTGGTCATGTGTATTGGAGTGACATATATACCAGGCCTGTGAGCCTGTGGTCATGTGTAATGGAGTGACATATATACCAGGCCTCTGAGCCTGTGGTCATGTGTATTGGAGTGACATATATATACCAGGCCTGTGAGCCTGTGGTAATGTGTATTGTAGTGACATATATACCAGGCCTCTGAGCCTGTGGTAATGTGTATTGGAGTGACATATATATACCAGGCCTGTGGTAATGTGTATTGGAGTGATATATATATACCAGGCCTGTGAGCCTGTGGTAATGTGTATTGTAGTGACATATATACCAGGCCTGTGAGCCTGCGGTAATGTGTATTGGAGTGACATATATACCAGGCCTGTGAGCCTGTGGTAATGTGTATTGTAGTGACATATATACCAGGCCTGTGAGCCTGTGAGCCTGTGGTAATGTGTATTGGAGTGACATATATATACCAGGCCTGTGAGCCTGTGGTAATGTGTATTGGAGTGACATATATACCAGGCCTGTGAGCCTGTGGTAATGTGTATTGGAGTGACATATATACCAGGCCTGTGAGCCAGTGGTAATGTGTATTGTAGGGACATATATACCAGGCCTGTGAGCCTGTGGTAATGTGTATTGTAGTGATATATATATACCAGGCCTGTGAGCCTGTGGTAATGTGTAATGGAGTGACATATATACCAGGCCTGTGAGCCTGTGGTAATGTGTATTAGAGTGACATATATACCAGGCCTGTGAGAATGTGGTAATGTGTATTGTAGTGACATATATACCAGGCCTGTGGTAATGTGTATTGTAGTGACATATATATACCAGGCCTGTGATCCTGTGGTAATGTGTATTGTAGTGACATATATATACCAGGCCTGTGAGCCTGTGGTAATGTGTATTGGAGTGACATATATATAGGCCTGTGATCCTGTGGTAATGTGTATTGTAGTGACATATATATACCAGGCCTGTGAGCCTGTGGTAATGTGTATTGGAGTGACATATATATAGGCCTGTGAGACTGTGGTAATGTGTATTAGAGTGACATATATACCAGGCCTCTGAGCCTGTGGTAATGTGTATTGGAGTGACATATATACCAGGCCTGTGAGCCTGTGGTAATTTGTATTGGAGTGACATATATATAGGCCTGTGAGCCTGTGGTAATGT
This sequence comes from Taudactylus pleione, assembly GCA_031769625.1. Taxonomy (NCBI): domain Eukaryota; kingdom Metazoa; phylum Chordata; class Amphibia; order Anura; family Myobatrachidae; genus Taudactylus; species Taudactylus pleione. The sequence continues at coordinate 38,609 of JAUIMM010002538.1, forward strand.
GTAATGTAGTGACATATATACCAGGTCTGTGAGCCTGTGGTAATGTGTATTGGAGTGACATATATATAGGCCTGTGAGCCTGTGGTAATGTGTAATGTAGTGACATATATACCAGGCCTGTGAGCCTGTGGTAATGTGTATAGGAGTGACATATATACCTGGCCTGCGAGCCTGTGGTAATGTGTATTGGAGTGACATATATACCAGGCCTGTGAGCATGTGGTAATGTGTATTGTAGTGACATATATACCAGGCCTGTGAGCCTGTGGAAATGTATATTGTAGTGATATATATACCAGGCCTGTGAGCCTGTGGTAATGTGTATTGGAGTGACATATATGTAGGCCTGTGAGCCTGTGGTAATGTGTATTGTAGTGACATATATACCAGGCCTGTGGTAATGTGTATTGTAGTGACATATATACCAGGCCTGTGGTAATGTGTATTGTAGTGACATATATACAAGGCCTGTGAGCCTGTGGTAATGTGTATTGGAGTGACATATATATACCAAGCCTGTGAGCCTGTGGTAATGTGTATTGGAGTGACATTTATACCAGGCCTGTGAGCCTGTGGTAATGTGTATCGGAGTGACATATATACCAGGCCTGTGAGCCTGTGGTAATGTGTATTGTAGTGACATATATACCAGGCCTGTGAGCCTGTGGTCATGTGTATTGGAGTGACATATATACCAGGCCTGTGATCCTGTGGTCATGTGTATAGGAGTGACATATATACCAGGCCTGTGAGCCTGTGGTAATGTGTATTGGAATGACATATATACCAGGCCTGTGAGCCTGTGGTAATGTGTAATGTAGTGACATATATACCAGGCCTGCGAGCCTGTGGTAATGTGTATAGGAGTGACATATATACCTGGCCTGCGAGCCTGTGGTAATGTGTATTGGAGTGACATATATACCAGGCCTGTGAGCATGTGGTAATGTGTATTGTAGTGACATATATACCAGGCCTGTGAGCCTGTGGTAATGTGTATTGTAGTGATATATATACCAGGCCTGTGAGCCTGTGGTAATGTGTATTGTAGTGACATATATACCAGGCCTGTGGTAATGTGTATTGTAGTGACATATATACCAGGCCTGTGGTAATGTGTATTGTTGTGACATATATACAAGGCCTGTGAGCCTGTGGTAATGTGTATTGGAGTGACATATATACCAGGCCTGTGAGCCTGTGGTCATGTGTATAGGAGTGACATATATGCCAGGCCTGTGAGCCTGTGGTAATGTGTATTGGAGTGACATATATACCAGGCCTGTGAGCCTGTGGTAATGTGTATAGTAGTGACATATATATACCAGGCCTGTGCGCCTGTGGTAATGTGTATTGTAGTGACATATATACCAGGCCTGTGAGCCTGTGGTAATGTGTATTATAGTGACATATATACCAGTCCTGTGAGCCTGTGGTAATGTGTATTGGAGTGACATATATATACCAGGCCTGTGGTAATGTGTATTGTAGTGACATATATACCAGGCCTGTGAGCCTGTGGTAATGTGTATTGTAGTGACATATATATACCAGGCCTGTGAGCCTGTGGTAATGTGTATTGTAGTGACATATATATACCAGGTCTGTGAGCCTGTGGTAATGTGTATTGTAGTGACATATATACCAGGTCTGTGAGCCTGTGGTAATGTGTATTGTAGTGACATATATATACCAGGTCTGTGAGCCTGTGGTAATGTGTATAGGAGTGACATATATACCAGGCCTGTGAGCCTGTGGTAATGTGTATTGGAGTGACATATATACCAGGCCTGTGAGCCTGTGGTAATGTGTATTGTAGTGACATATATACCAGGCCTGTGAGCCTGTGGTAATGTGTATTGTAGTGACATATATAGCAGGCCTGTGAGCCTGTGGTAATGTGTATAGGAGTGACATATATACCAGGCCTGTGAGCCTGTGGTAATGTGTATAGGAGTGACATATATAGCAGGCCTGTGAGCCTGTGGTAATGTGTATAGGAGTGACATATATATACCAGGCCTGTGATCCTGTGGTAATGTGTATTGTAGTGACATAGATACCAGGCCTGTGAGTCTGTGGTAATGTGTATTGTAGTGACATAGATACCAGGCCTGTGAGCCTGTGGTAATGTGTAATGGAGTGACATATATACCAGGCCTGTGAGCCTGTGGTAATGTGTATTAGAGTGACATATATACCAGGCCTGTGAGAATGTGGTAATGTGTATTGTAGTGACATATATACCAGGCCTGTGGTAATGTGTATTGTAGTGACATATATATACCAGGCCTGTGATCCTGTTGTAATGTGTATTGTAGTGACATATATATACCAGGCCTGTGAGCCTGTGGTAATGTGTATTGGAGTGACATATATATAGGCCTGTGATCCTGTGGTAATGTGTATTGTAGTGACATATATATACCAGGCCTGTGAGCCTGTGGTAATGTGTATTGGAGTGACATATATATAGGCCTGTGAGACTGTGGTAATGTGTATTAGAGTGACATATATACCAGGCCTCTGAGCCTGTGGTAATGTGTATTGGAGTGACATATATACCAGGCCTGTGAGCCTGTGGTAATTTGTATTGGAGTGACATATATATAGGCCTGTGAGCCTGTGGTAATGTGTAATGTAGTGACATATATACCAGGTCTGTGAGCCTGTGGTAATGTGTATTGGAGTGACATATATATAGGCCTGTGAGCCTGTGGTAATGTGTAATGTAGTGACATATATACCAGGCCTGTGAGCCTGTGGTAATGTGTATAGGAGTGACATATATACCTGGCCTGCGAGCCTGTGGTAATGTGTATTGGAGTGACATATATACCAGGCCTGTGAGCATGTGGTAATGTGTATTGTAGTGACATATATACCAGGCCTGTGAGCCTGTGGAAATGTATATTGTAGTGATATATATACCAGGCCTGTGAGCCTGTGGTAATGTGTATTGGAGTGACATATATGTAGGCCTGTGAGCCTGTGGTAATGTGTATTGTAGTGACATATATACCAGGCCTGTGGTAATGTGTATTGTAGTGACATATATACCAGGCCTGTGGTAATGTGTATTGTAGTGACATATATACAAGGCCTGTGAGCCTGTGGTAATGTGTATTGGAGTGACATATATATACCAAGCCTGTGAGCCTGTGGTAATGTGTATTGGAGTGACATTTATACCAGGCCTGTGAGCCTGTGGTAATGTGTATCGGAGTGACATATATACCAGGCCTGTGAGCCTGTGGTAATGTGTATTGTAGTGACATATATACCAGGCCTGTGAGCCTGTGGTCATGTGTATTGGAGTGACATATATACCAGGCCTGTGATCCTGTGGTCATGTGTATAGGAGTGACATATATACCAGGCCTGTGAGCCTGTGGTAATGTGTATTGGAATGACATATATACCAGGCCTGTGAGCCTGTGGTAATGTGTAATGTAGTGACATATATACCAGGCCTGCGAGCCTGTGGTAATGTGTATAGGAGTGACATATATACCTGGCCTGCGAGCCTGTGGTAATGTGTATTGGAGTGACATATATACCAGGCCTGTGAGCATGTGGTAATGTGTATTGTAGTGACATATATACCAGGCCTGTGAGCCTGTGGTAATGTGTATTGTAGTGATATATATACCAGGCCTGTGAGCCTGTGGTAATGTGTATTGTAGTGACATATATACCAGGCCTGTGGTAATGTGTATTGTAGTGACATATATACCAGGCCTGTGGTAATGTGTATTGTTGTGACATATATACAAGGCCTGTGAGCCTGTGGTAATGTGTATTGGAGTGACATATATACCAGGCCTGTGAGCCTGTGGTCATGTGTATAGGAGTGACATATATGCCAGGCCTGTGAGCCTGTGGTAATGTGTATTGGAGTGACATATATACCAGGCCTGTGAGCCTGTGGTAATGTGTATAGTAGTGACATATATATACCAGGCCTGTGCGCCTGTGGTAATGTGTATTGTAGTGACATATATACCAGGCCTGTGAGCCTGTGGTAATGTGTATTATAGTGACATATATACCAGTCCTGTGAGCCTGTGGTAATGTGTATTGGAGTGACATATATATACCAGGCCTGTGGTAATGTGTATTGTAGTGACATATATACCAGGCCTGTGAGCCTGTGGTAATGTGTATTGTAGTGACATATATATACCAGGCCTGTGAGCCTGTGGTAATGTGTATTGTAGTGACATATATATACCAGGTCTGTGAGCCTGTGGTAATGTGTATTGTAGTGACATATATACCAGGTCTGTGAGCCTGTGGTAATGTGTATTGTAGTGACATATATATACCAGGTCTGTGAGCCTGTGGTAATGTGTATAGGAGTGACATATATACCAGGCCTGTGAGCCTGTGGTAATGTGTATTGGAGTGACATATATACCAGGCCTGTGAGCCTGTGGTAATGTGTATTGTAGTGACATATATACCAGGCCTGTGAGCCTGTGGTAATGTGTATTGTAGTGACATATATAGCAGGCCTGTGAGCCTGTGGTAATGTGTATAGGAGTGACATATATACCAGGCCTGTGAGCCTGTGGTAATGTGTATAGGAGTGACATATATAGCAGGCCTGTGAGCCTGTGGTAATGTGTATAGGAGTGACATATATATACCAGGCCTGTGATCCTGTGGTAATGTGTATTGTAGTGACATAGATACCAGGCCTGTGAGTCTGTGGTAATGTGTATTGTAGTGACATAGATACCAGGCCTGTGAGCCTGTGGTAATGTGTAATGGAGTGACATATATACCAGGCCTGTGAGCCTGTGGTAATGTGTATTAGAGTGACATATATACCAGGCCTGTGAGAATGTGGTAATGTGTATTGTAGTGACATATATACCAGGCCTGTGGTAATGTGTATTGTAGTGACATATATATACCAGGCCTGTGATCCTGTTGTAATGTGTATTGTAGTGACATATATATACCAGGCCTGTGAGCCTGTGGTAATGTGTATTGGAGTGACATATATATAGGCCTGTGATCCTGTGGTAATGTGTATTGTAGTGACATATATATACCAGGCCTGTGAGCCTGTGGTAATGTGTATTGGAGTGACATATATATAGGCCTGTGAGACTGTGGTAATGTGTATTAGAGTGACATATATACCAGGCCTCTGAGCCTGTGGTAATGTGTATTGGAGTGACATATATACCAGGCCTGTGAGCCTGTGGTAATTTGTATTGGAGTGACATATATATAGGCCTGTGAGCCTGTGGTAATGTGTAATGTAGTGACATATATACCAGGTCTGTGAGCCTGTGGTAATGTGTATTGGAGTGACATATATATAGGCCTGTGAGCCTGTGGTAATGTGTAATGTAGTGACATATATACCAGGCCTGTGAGCCTGTGGTAATGTGTATAGGAGTGACATATATACCTGGCCTGCGAGCCTGTGGTAATGTGTATTGGAGTGACATATATACCAGGCCTGTGAGCATGTGGTAATGTGTATTGTAGTGACATATATACCAGGCCTGTGAGCCTGTGGAAATGTATATTGTAGTGATATATATACCAGGCCTGTGAGCCTGTGGTAATGTGTATTGGAGTGACATATATGTAGGCCTGTGAGCCTGTGGTAATGTGTATTGTAGTGACATATATACCAGGCCTGTGGTAATGTGTATTGTAGTGACATATATACCAGGCCTGTGGTAATGTGTATTGTAGTGACATATATACAAGGCCTGTGAGCCTGTGGTAATGTGTATTGGAGTGACATATATATACCAAGCCTGTGAGCCTGTGGTAATGTGTATTGGAGTGACATTTATACCAGGCCTGTGAGCCTGTGGTAATGTGTATCGGAGTGACATATATACCAGGCCTGTGAGCCTGTGGTAATGTGTATTGTAGTGACATATATACCAGGCCTGTGAGCCTGTGGTCATGTGTATTGGAGTGACATATATACCAGGCCTGTGATCCTGTGGTCATGTGTATAGGAGTGACATATATACCAGGCCTGTGAGCCTGTGGTAATGTGTATTGGAATGACATATATACCAGGCCTGTGAGCCTGTGGTAATGTGTAATGTAGTGACATATATACCAGGCCTGCGAGCCTGTGGTAATGTGTATAGGAGTGACATATATACCTGGCCTGCGAGCCTGTGGTAATGTGTATTGGAGTGACATATATACCAGGCCTGTGAGCATGTGGTAATGTGTATTGTAGTGACATATATACCAGGCCTGTGAGCCTGTGGTAATGTGTATTGTAGTGATATATATACCAGGCCTGTGAGCCTGTGGTAATGTGTATTGTAGTGACATATATACCAGGCCTGTGGTAATGTGTATTGTAGTGACATATATACCAGGCCTGTGGTAATGTGTATTGTTGTGACATATATACAAGGCCTGTGAGCCTGTGGTAATGTGTATTGGAGTGACATATATACCAGGCCTGTGAGCCTGTGGTCATGTGTATAGGAGTGACATATATGCCAGGCCTGTGAGCCTGTGGTAATGTGTATTGGAGTGACATATATACCAGGCCTGTGAGCCTGTGGTAATGTGTATAGTAGTGACATATATATACCAGGCCTGTGCGCCTGTGGTAATGTGTATTGTAGTGACATATATACCAGGCCTGTGAGCCTGTGGTAATGTGTATTATAGTGACATATATACCAGTCCTGTGAGCCTGTGGTAATGTGTATTGGAGTGACATATATATACCAGGCCTGTGGTAATGTGTATTGTAGTGACATATATACCAGGCCTGTGAGCCTGTGGTAATGTGTATTGTAGTGACATATATATACCAGGCCTGTGAGCCTGTGGTAATGTGTATTGTAGTGACATATATATACCAGGTCTGTGAGCCTGTGGTAATGTGTATTGTAGTGACATATATACCAGGTCTGTGAGCCTGTGGTAATGTGTATTGTAGTGACATATATATACCAGGTCTGTGAGCCTGTGGTAATGTGTATAGGAGTGACATATATACCAGGCCTGTGAGCCTGTGGTAATGTGTATTGGAGTGACATATATACCAGGCCTGTGAGCCTGTGGTAATGTGTATTGTAGTGACATATATACCAGGCCTGTGAGCCTGTGGTAATGTGTATTGTAGTGACATATATAGCAGGCCTGTGAGCCTGTGGTAATGTGTATAGGAGTGACATATATACCAGGCCTGTGAGCCTGTGGTAATGTGTATAGGAGTGACATATATAGCAGGCCTGTGAGCCTGTGGTAATGTGTATAGGAGTGACATATATATACCAGGCCTGTGATCCTGTGGTAATGTGTATTGTAGTGACATAGATACCAGGCCTGTGAGTCTGTGGTAATGTGTATTGTAGTGACATAGATACCAGGCCTGTGAGTCTGTGGTAATGTGTATTGTAGTGACATAGATACCAGGCCTGTGAGTCTGTGGTAATGTGTATTGTAGTGACATAGATACCAGGCCTGTGAGTCTGTGGTAATGTGTATTGGAGTGACATATATATAGGCCTGTGAACCTGTGGTAATGTGTATTGGAGTGACATATATATACCAGGCCTGTGAGCCTGTGGTAATGTGTATTGGAGTGACATATATATACCAGGCCTGTGAGCCTGTGGTCATGTGTATTGGAGTGACATATATACCAGGCCTGTGAGCCTGTGGTCATGTGTATTGGAGTGACATATATACCAGGCCTGTGAGCCTGTGGTAATGTGTATTGTAGTGACATATATACCAGGCCTGTGAGCCTGTGGTAATGTGTATTATAGTGACATATATACCAGTCCTGTGAGCCTGTGGTAATGTGTATTGGAGTGACATATATACCAGGCCTGTGATCCTGTGGTAATGTGTATTGTAGTGACATATATATACCAGGTCTGTGAGCCTGTGGTAATGTGTATTGTAGTGACATATATACCAGGTCTGTGAGCCTGTGGTAATGTGTATTGTAGTGACATATATATACCAGGTCTGTGAGCCTGTGGTAATGTGTATAGGAGTGACATATATACCAGGCCTGTGAGCCTGTGGTAATGTGTATTGTAGTGACATATATACCAGGCCTGTGAGCCTGTGGTAATGTGTATTGTAGTGACATATATACCAGGCCTGTGAGCCTGTGGTAATGTGTATTGTAGTGACATATATAGCAGGCCTGTGAGCCTGTGGTAATGTGTATAGGAGTGACATATATACCAGGCCTGTGAGCCTGTGGTAATGTGTATAGGAGTGACATATATAGCAGGCCTGTGAGCCTGTGGTAATGTGTATAGGAGTGACATATATATACCAGGCCTGTGATCCTGTGGTAATGTGTATATGAGTGACATAGATACCAGGCCTGTGAGTCTGTGGTAATGTGTATTGTAGTGACATAGATACCAGGCCTGTGAGTCTGTGGTAATGTGTATTGGAGTGACATATATATAGGCCTGTGAACCTGTGGTAATGTGTATTGGAGTGACATATATATACCAGGCCTGTGAGCCTGTGGTAATGTGTATTGGAGTGACATATATATACCAGGCCTGTGAGCCTGTGGTAATGTGTATTGGAGTGACATATATACCAGGCCTGTGAGCCTGTGGTAATGTGTATTGGAGTGACATATATACCAGGCCTGTGAGCCTGTGGTAATGTGTATTGTAGTGACATATATACCAGGCCTGTGAGCCTGTGGTAATGTGCATTGTAGTGACATATATATACCAGGCCTGTGAGCCTGTGGTACTGTGTATTAGAGTGACATATATACCAGGCCTGTGAGCCTGTGGTAATGTGTATTGTAGTGACATATATATACCAGGCCTGTGAGCCTGTGGTAATGTGTATTGGAGTGACATATATATACCAGGCCTGTGAGCCTGTGGTAATGTGTATTGGAGTGACATATATACCAGGCCTGTGAGCCTGTGGTAATGTGTATAGGAGTGACATATATACCAGGCCTGTGAGCCTGTGGTAATGTGTATTGTAGTGACATATATATACCAGTCCTGTGAGCCTGTGGTAATGTGTATTGTAGTGACATATATACCAGGCCTGTGAGCCTGTGGTAATGTGTATTGTAGTGACATATATACCAGGGCTGTGAGCCTGTGGTACTATGTATTGTAGTGACATATATACCAGGCCTGTGAGCCTGTGGTAATGTGTATTGGAGTGACATATATACCAGGCCTGTGATCCTGTGGTAATATGTATTGTAGTGACATATATACCAGGCCTGTGGTAATGTGTATTGTAGTGACATATATATACCAGGCCTGTGAGCCTGTGGTAATGTGTATTGTAGTGACATATATACCAGGCCTGTGAGCCTGTGGTAATGTGTATTGTAGTGACATATATACCAGGCCTGTGATAATGTGTATTGGAGTGACATATATACCAGGCCTATGAGCATGTGGTAATGTGTATAGGAGTGACATATATACCAGGCCTGTGAGCCTGTGGTAATGTGTATTGGAGTGACATATATACCAGGCCTGTGATAATGTGTATTGGAATGACATATATATAGGCCTGTGAGCCTGTGGTAATGTGTATTGGAGTGACATATATATACCAGGCCTGTGAGCCTGTGGTAATGTGTATTGAAGTGACATATATACCAGGCCTGTGAGCCTGTGGTAATGTGTATTGTAGGGACATATATACCAGGCCTGTGATCCTGTGGTCATGTGTATAGGAGTGACACATATACCAGGCCTGTGAGCCTGTGGTTATGTGTATTGGAGTGACATATATACCAGGCCTGTGAGCCTGTGGTTATGTGTATTGGAGTGACATATATACCAGGCCTGTGAGCCTGTGGTTATGTGTATTGGAGTGACATAAATACCAGGCCTGTGATCCTGTGGTCATGTGTATAGGAGTGACATATATACCAGGCCTGTGAGCCTGTGGTAATGTGTATTGGAGTGACATATATACCAGGCCTGTGATAATGTGTATTGTAGTGACATATATATAGGCCTGTGAGCCTGTGGTAATGTGTATTGTAGTGACATATATATACCAGGCCTGTGGTAATGTGTATTGTAGTGACATATATACCAGGACTGTGGTAATGTGTATTGGAGTGACATATATACCAGGCCTGTGAGCCTCTGGTAATGTGTATTGGAGTGACATATATACCAGGACTGTGAGCCTGTGGTAATGTGTACTGTAGTGACATATATATAGCAGGCCTGTGAGCCTGTGGTAATGTGTATTGGAGTGACATATATATACCAGGCCTGTGAGCCTGTGGTAATGTGTATTGTAGTGAGATATATACCAGGCCTGTGAGCCTGTGGTAATGTGTATTGTAGTGACATATATATACCAGGCCTGTGAGCCTGTGGTAATGTGTATTGTAGTGACATATATACCAGGCCTGTGAGCCTGTGGTAATGTGTATTGGAGTGACATATATACCAGGCCTGTGATCCTGTGGTCATGTGTATAGGAGTGACATATATGCTAGGCCTGTGAGCCTGTGGTAATGTGTATTAGAGTGACATATATACCAGGCCTGTGAGCCTGTGGTAATGTGTAATGTAGTGACATATATACCAGGTCTGTGAGCCTGTGGTAATGTGTATAGGAGTGACATATATACCAGGCCTGTGAGCCTGTGGTAATGTGTATTGGAGTGACATATATACCAGGCCTGTGATCCTGTGGTCATGTGTATAGGAGTGACATATATGCTAGGCCTGTGAGCCTGTGGTAATGTGTATTAGAGTGACATATATACCAGGCCTGTGAGCCTGTGGTAATGTGTATTGTAGTGGCATATATACGAGGCCTGTGAGCCTGTGGTAATGTGTATTAGAGTGACATATATACCAGGCTTGTGAGCCTGTGGTAATGTGTATTGGAATGACATATATACCAGGCCTGTGAGCCTGTGGTAATGTGTAATGTAGTGACATATATACCAGGTCTGTGAGCCTGTTGTAATGTGTATAGGAGTGACATATATACCTGGCCTGCGAGCCTGTGGTAATGTGTATTGGAGTGACATATATACCAGGCCTGTGAGCATGTGGTAATGTGTATTGTAGTGACATATATACCAGGCCTGTGAGCCTGTGGTAATGTGTATTGGAGTGACATATATGTAGGCCTGTGAACCTGTGGTAATGTGTATTGTAGTGACATATATACCAGGCCTGTGGTCATGTGTATTGTAGTGACATATATACCAGGCCTGTGGTAATGTGTATTGTTGTGACATATATACAAGGCCTGTGAGCCTGTGGTAATGTGTATTGGAGTGACATATATATACCAAGGCTGTGAGCCTGTGGTAATGTGTATTGTAGTGACATATATATACCAAGCCTGTGAGCCTGTGGTAATGTGTATTGGAGTGACATTTATACCAGGCCTGTGAGCCTGTGGTAATGTGTATTGTAGTGACATATATACCAGGCCTGTGAGCCTGAGGTAATGTGTATTGGAGTGACATATATACCAGGCCTGTGAGCCTGTGGTAATGTGTATTGGAGTGACATATATACCAGGCCTGTGAGCCTGTGGTAATGTGTATTGTAGTGACATATATACCAGGCCTGTGAGCCTGTGGTCATGTGTATTGGAGTGACATATATACCAGGCCTGTGATCCTGTGGTCATGTGTATAGGAGTGACATATATGCCAGGCCTGTGAGCCTGTGGTAATGTGTATTGGAGTGACATATATACCAGGCCTGTGAGCCTGTGGTAATGTGTATAGGAGTGACATATATATACCAGGCCTGTGCGCCTGTGGTAATGTGTATTGTAGTGACATATATACCAGGCCTGTGAGCCTGTGGTAATGTGTATTATAGTGACATATATACCAGGCCTGTGAGCCTCTGGTAATGTGTATTGGAGTGACATATATATACCAGGCCTGTGGTAATGTGTATTGTAGTGACATATATACCAGGCCTCTGAGCCTGTGGTAATGTGTATTGGAGTGACATATATATATACCAGGCCTGTGAGCCTGTGGTAATGTGTATTGGAGTGACACATATACCAGGTCTGTGAGCCTGTGGTAATGTGTATTGTAGTGACATATATACCAGGCCTGTGAGCCTGTGGTAATGTGTATTGGAGTGACATATATACCAGGCCTGTGAGCCTGTGGTAATGTGTATTGTAGTGACATATATACCAGGCCTGTGAGCCTGTGGTTATGTGTATTGGAGTGACATATATACCAGGCCTGTGAGCCTGTGGTAATGTGTAATGGAGTGACATATATACCAGGCCTCTGAGCCTGTGGTAATGTGTATTGTAGTGACATATATACCAGGCCTGTGAGCCTGTGGTAATGTGTATAGGAGTGACATATATACCAGGCCTGTGAGCCTGTGGTAATGTGTATTGGAGTGACATATATACCAGGTCTGTGAGCCTGTGGTAATGTGTATTGGAGTGACATATATACCAGGTCTGTGAGCCTGTGGTAATGTGTATTGGAGTGACATATATACCAGGTCTGTGAGCCTGTGGTAATGTGTATTGGAGTGACATATATACCAGGCCTGTGAGCCTGGGGTAATGTGTATAGGAGTGACAAATATACCAGGCCTGTGAGCCTGTGGTAATGTGTATTGGAGTGACATATATATATACCAGGCCTGTGAGCCTGTGGTAATGTATATTGGAGTGACATATATACCAGGTCTGTGAGCCTGTGGTAATGTGTATTAGAGTGACATATATATACCAGGCCTGTGAGCCTGTGGTAATGTGTATTGGAGTGACATATATACCAGGTCTGTGAGCCTGTGGTAATGTGTATTGTAGTGACATATATACCAGGCCTATGAGCCTGTGGTAATGTGTATTGGAGTGACATATATACCAGGCCTGTGAGCCTGTGGTCATGTGTATTGGAGTGACATATATACCAGGCCTGTGAGCCTGTGGTCATGTGTATTGTAGTGACATATATACCAGGCCTGTGAGCCTGTGGTCATGTGTATTGGAGTGACATATATACCAGGCCTGTGAGCCTGTGGTCATGTGTAATGGAGTGACATATATACCAGGCCTCTGAGCCTGTGGTCATGTGTATTGGAGTGACATATATATACCAGGCCTGTGAGCCTGTGGTAATGTGTATTGTAGTGACATATATACCAGGCCTCTGAGCCTGTGGTAATGTGTATTGGAGTGACATATATATACCAGGCCTGTGGTAATGTGTATTGGAGTGATATATATATACCAGGCCTGTGAGCCTGTGGTAATGTGTATTGTAGTGACATATATACCAGGCCTGTGAGCCTGCGGTAATGTGTATTGGAGTGACATATATACCAGGCCTGTGAGCCTGTGGTAATGTGTATTGTAGTGACATATATACCAGGCCTGTGAGCCTGTGAGCCTGTGGTAATGTGTATTGGAGTGACATATATATACCAGGCCTGTGAGCCTGTGGTAATGTGTATTGGAGTGACATATATACCAGGCCTGTGAGCCTGTGGTAATGTGTATTGGAGTGACATATATACCAGGCCTGTGAGCCAGTGGTAATGTGTATTGTAGGGACATATATACCAGGCCTGTGAGCCTGTGGTAATGTGTATTGTAGTGATATATATATACCAGGCCTGTGAGCCTGTGGTAATGTGTAATGGAGTGACATATATACCAGGCCTGTGAGCCTGTGGTAATGTGTATTAGAGTGACATATATACCAGGCCTGTGAGAATGTGGTAATGTGTATTGTAGTGACATATATACCAGGCCTGTGGTAATGTGTATTGTAGTGACATATATATACCAGGCCTGTGATCCTGTGGTAATGTGTATTGTAGTGACATATATATACCAGGCCTGTGAGCCTGTGGTAATGTGTATTGGAGTGACATATATATAGGCCTGTGATCCTGTGGTAATGTGTATTGTAGTGACATATATATACCAGGCCTGTGAGCCTGTGGTAATGTGTATTGGAGTGACATATATATAGGCCTGTGAGACTGTGGTAATGTGTATTAGAGTGACATATATACCAGGCCTCTGAGCCTGTGGTAATGTGTATTGGAGTGACATATATACCAGGCCTGTGAGCCTGTGGTAATTTGTATTGGAGTGACATATATATAGGCCTGTGAGCCTGTGGTAATGTGTAATGTAGTGACATATATACCAGGTCTGTGAGCCTGTGGTAATGTGTATTGGAGTGACATATATATAGGCCTGTGAGCCTGTGGTAATGTGTAATGTAGTGACATATATACCAGGCCTGTGAGCCTGTGGTAATGTGTATAGGAGTGACATATATACCTGGCCTGCGAGCCTGTGGTAATGTGTATTGGAGTGACATATATACCAGGCCTGTGAGCATGTGGTAATGTGTATTGTAGTGACATATATACCAGGCCTGTGAGCCTGTGGAAATGTATATTGTAGTGATATATATACCAGGCCTGTGAGCCTGTGGTAATGTGTATTGGAGTGACATATATGTAGGCCTGTGAGCCTGTGGTAATGTGTATTGTAGTGACATATATACCAGGCCTGTGGTAATGTGTATTGTAGTGACATATATACCAGGCCTGTGGTAATGTGTATTGTAGTGACATATATACAAGGCCTGTGAGCCTGTGGTAATGTGTATTGGAGTGACATATATATACCAAGCCTGTGAGCCTGTGGTAATGTGTATTGGAGTGACATTTATACCAGGCCTGTGAGCCTGTGGTAATGTGTATCGGAGTGACATATATACCAGGCCTGTGAGCCTGTGGTAATGTGTATTGTAGTGACATATATACCAGGCCTGTGAGCCTGTGGTCATGTGTATTGGAGTGACATATATACCAGGCCTGTGATCCTGTGGTCATGTGTATAGGAGTGACATATATACCAGGCCTGTGAGCCTGTGGTAATGTGTATTGGAATGACATATATACCAGGCCTGTGAGCCTGTGGTAATGTGTAATGTAGTGACATATATACCAGGCCTGCGAGCCTGTGGTAATGTGTATAGGAGTGACATATATACCTGGCCTGCGAGCCTGTGGTAATGTGTATTGGAGTGACATATATACCAGGCCTGTGAGCATGTGGTAATGTGTATTGTAGTGACATATATACCAGGCCTGTGAGCCTGTGGTAATGTGTATTGTAGTGATATATATACCAGGCCTGTGAGCCTGTGGTAATGTGTATTGTAGTGACATATATACCAGGCCTGTGGTAATGTGTATTGTAGTGACATATATACCAGGCCTGTGGTAATGTGTATTGTTGTGACATATATACAAGGCCTGTGAGCCTGTGGTAATGTGTATTGGAGTGACATATATACCAGGCCTGTGAGCCTGTGGTCATGTGTATAGGAGTGACATATATGCCAGGCCTGTGAGCCTGTGGTAATGTGTATTGGAGTGACATATATACCAGGCCTGTGAGCCTGTGGTAATGTGTATAGTAGTGACATATATATACCAGGCCTGTGCGCCTGTGGTAATGTGTATTGTAGTGACATATATACCAGGCCTGTGAGCCTGTGGTAATGTGTATTATAGTGACATATATACCAGTCCTGTGAGCCTGTGGTAATGTGTATTGGAGTGACATATATATACCAGGCCTGTGGTAATGTGTATTGTAGTGACATATATACCAGGCCTGTGAGCCTGTGGTAATGTGTATTGTAGTGACATATATATACCAGGCCTGTGAGCCTGTGGTAATGTGTATTGTAGTGACATATATATACCAGGTCTGTGAGCCTGTGGTAATGTGTATTGTAGTGACATATATACCAGGTCTGTGAGCCTGTGGTAATGTGTATTGTAGTGACATATATATACCAGGTCTGTGAGCCTGTGGTAATGTGTATAGGAGTGACATATATACCAGGCCTGTGAGCCTGTGGTAATGTGTATTGGAGTGACATATATACCAGGCCTGTGAGCCTGTGGTAATGTGTATTGTAGTGACATATATACCAGGCCTGTGAGCCTGTGGTAATGTGTATTGTAGTGACATATATAGCAGGCCTGTGAGCCTGTGGTAATGTGTATAGGAGTGACATATATACCAGGCCTGTGAGCCTGTGGTAATGTGTATAGGAGTGACATATATAGCAGGCCTGTGAGCCTGTGGTAATGTGTATAGGAGTGACATATATATACCAGGCCTGTGATCCTGTGGTAATGTGTATTGTAGTGACATAGATACCAGGCCTGTGAGTCTGTGGTAATGTGTATTGTAGTGACATAGATACCAGGCCTGTGAGTCTGTGGTAATGTGTATTGTAGTGACATAGATACCAGGCCTGTGAGTCTGTGGTAATGTGTATTGTAGTGACATAGATACCAGGCCTGTGAGTCTGTGGTAATGTGTATTGGAGTGACATATATATAGGCCTGTGAACCTGTGGTAATGTGTATTGGAGTGACATATATATACCAGGCCTGTGAGCCTGTGGTAATGTGTATTGGAGTGACATATATATACCAGGCCTGTGAGCCTGTGGTCATGTGTATTGGAGTGACATATATACCAGGCCTGTGAGCCTGTGGTCATGTGTATTGGAGTGACATATATACCAGGCCTGTGAGCCTGTGGTAATGTGTATTGTAGTGACATATATACCAGGCCTGTGAGCCTGTGGTAATGTGTATTATAGTGACATATATACCAGTCCTGTGAGCCTGTGGTAATGTGTATTGGAGTGACATATATACCAGGCCTGTGATCCTGTGGTAATGTGTATTGTAGTGACATATATATACCAGGTCTGTGAGCCTGTGGTAATGTGTATTGTAGTGACATATATACCAGGTCTGTGAGCCTGTGGTAATGTGTATTGTAGTGACATATATATACCAGGTCTGTGAGCCTGTGGTAATGTGTATAGGAGTGACATATATACCAGGCCTGTGAGCCTGTGGTAATGTGTATTGTAGTGACATATATACCAGGCCTGTGAGCCTGTGGTAATGTGTATTGTAGTGACATATATACCAGGCCTGTGAGCCTGTGGTAATGTGTATTGTAGTGACATATATAGCAGGCCTGTGAGCCTGTGGTAATGTGTATAGGAGTGACATATATACCAGGCCTGTGAGCCTGTGGTAATGTGTATAGGAGTGACATATATAGCAGGCCTGTGAGCCTGTGGTAATGTGTATAGGAGTGACATATATATACCAGGCCTGTGATCCTGTGGTAATGTGTATAGGAGTGACATAGATACCAGGCCTGTGAGTCTGTGGTAATGTGTATTGTAGTGACATAGATACCAGGCCTGTGAGTCTGTGGTAATGTGTATTGGAGTGACATATATATAGGCCTGTGAACCTGTGGTAATGTGTATTGGAGTGACATATATATACCAGGCCTGTGAGCCTGTGGTAATGTGTATTGGAGTGACATATATATACCAGGCCTGTGAGCCTGTGGTAATGTGTATTGGAGTGACATATATACCAGGCCTGTGAGCCTGTGGTAATGTGTATTGGAGTGACATATATACCAGGCCTGTGAGCCTGTGGTAATGTGTATTGTAGTGACATATATACCAGGCCTGTGAGCCTGTGGTAATGTGCATTGTAGTGACATATATATACCAGGCCTGTGAGCCTGTGGTACTGTGTATTAGAGTGACATATATACCAGGCCTGTGAGCCTGTGGTAATGTGTATTGTAGTGACATATATATACCAGGCCTGTGAGCCTGTGGTAATGTGTATTGGAGTGACATATATATACCAGGCCTGTGAGCCTGTGGTAATGTGTATTGGAGTGACATATATACCAGGCCTGTGAGCCTGTGGTAATGTGTATAGGAGTGACATATATACCAGGCCTGTGAGCCTGTGGTAATGTGTATTGTAGTGACATATATATACCAGTCCTGTGAGCCTGTGGTAATGTGTATTGTAGTGAC
The DNA here is from genome assembly GCA_031769625.1 of Taudactylus pleione. Lineage (NCBI taxonomy): Eukaryota > Metazoa > Chordata > Amphibia > Anura > Myobatrachidae > Taudactylus > Taudactylus pleione. Next base: position 56,532 of record JAUIMM010002538.1, read on the forward strand.
ATATATACCAGGCCTGTGAGCCTGTGGTAATGTGTATTGTAGTGACATATATACCAGGGCTGTGAGCCTGTGGTACTATGTATTGTAGTGACATATATACCAGGCCTGTGAGCCTGTGGTAATGTGTATTGGAGTGACATATATACCAGGCCTGTGATCCTGTGGTAATATGTATTGTAGTGACATATATACCAGGCCTGTGGTAATGTGTATTGTAGTGACATATATATACCAGGCCTGTGAGCCTGTGGTAATGTGTATTGTAGTGACATATATACCAGGCCTGTGAGCCTGTGGTAATGTGTATTGTAGTGACATATATACCAGGCCTGTGATAATGTGTATTGGAGTGACATATATACCAGGCCTATGAGCATGTGGTAATGTGTATAGGAGTGACATATATACCAGGCCTGTGAGCCTGTGGTAATGTGTATTGGAGTGACATATATACCAGGCCTGTGATAATGTGTATTGGAGTGACATATATATAGGCCTGTGAGCCTGTGGTAATGTGTATTGGAGTGACATATATATACCAGGCCTGTGAGCCTGTGGTAATGTGTATTGAAGTGACATATATACCAGGCCTGTGAGCCTGTGGTAATGTGTATTGTAGGGACATATATACCAGGCCTGTGATCCTGTGGTCATGTGTATAGGAGTGACACATATACCAGGCCTGTGAGCCTGTGGTTATGTGTATTGGAGTGACATATATACCAGGCCTGTGAGCCTGTGGTTATGTGTATTGGAGTGACATATATACCAGGCCTGTGAGCCTGTGGTTATGTGTATTGGAGTGACATAAATACCAGGCCTGTGATCCTGTGGTCATGTGTATAGGAGTGACATATATACCAGGCCTGTGAGCCTGTGGTAATGTGTATTGGAGTGACATATATACCAGGCCTGTGATAATGTGTATTGTAGTGACATATATATAGGCCTGTGAGCCTGTGGTAATGTGTATTGTAGTGACATATATATACCAGGCCTGTGGTAATGTGTATTGTAGTGACATATATACCAGGACTGTGGTAATGTGTATTGGAGTGACATATATACCAGGCCTGTGAGCCTCTGGTAATGTGTATTGGAGTGACATATATACCAGGACTGTGAGCCTGTGGTAATGTGTACTGTAGTGACATATATATAGCAGGCCTGTGAGCCTGTGGTAATGTGTATTGGAGTGACATATATATACCAGGCCTGTGAGCCTGTGGTAATGTGTATTGTAGTGAGATATATACCAGGCCTGTGAGCCTGTGGTAATGTGTATTGTAGTGACATATATATACCAGGCCTGTGAGCCTGTGGTAATGTGTATTGTAGTGACATATATACCAGGCCTGTGAGCCTGTGGTAATGTGTATTGGAGTGACATATATACCAGGCCTGTGATCCTGTGGTCATGTGTATAGGAGTGACATATATGCTAGGCCTGTGAGCCTGTGGTAATGTGTATTAGAGTGACATATATACCAGGCCTGTGAGCCTGTGGTAATGTGTAATGTAGTGACATATATACCAGGTCTGTGAGCCTGTGGTAATGTGTATAGGAGTGACATATATACCAGGCCTGTGAGCCTGTGGTAATGTGTATTGGAGTGACATATATACCAGGCCTGTGATCCTGTGGTCATGTGTATAGGAGTGACATATATGCTAGGCCTGTGAGCCTGTGGTAATGTGTATTAGAGTGACATATATACCAGGCCTGTGAGCCTGTGGTAATGTGTAATGTAGTGACATATATACCAGGTCTGTGAGCCTGTGGTAATGTGTATAGGAGTGACATATATACCAGGCCTGTGAGCCTGTGGTAATGTGTATTGTAGTGACATATATACCAGGCCTGTGAGCCTGTGGTAATGTGTATTGTAGTGATATATATACCAGGCCTGTGAGCCTGTGGTAATGTGTATTGGAGTGACATATATGTAGGCCTGTGAACCTGTGGTAATGTGTATTGTAGTGACATATATACCAGGCCTGTGGTAATGTGTATTGTAGTGACATATATACCAGGCCTGTGAGCCTGTGGTAATGTGTATTGGAGTGACATATATACCAGGCCTGTGAGCCTGTGGTAATGTGTATTGTTGTGACATATATACAAGGCCTGTGAGCCTGTGGTAATGTGTATTGGAGTGACATATATATACCAAGGCTGTGAGCCTGTGGTAATGTGTATTGTAGTGACATATATATACCAAGCCTGTGAGCCTGTGGTAATGTGTATTGGAGTGACATTTATACCAGGCCTGTGAGCCTGTGGTAATGTGTATTGTAGTGACATATATACCAGGCCTGTGAGCCTGAGGTAATGTGTATTGGAGTGACATATATACCAGGCTGTGAGCCTGTGGTAATGTGTATTGTAGTGACATATATACCAGGCCTGTGAGCCTGTGGTAATGTGTATTGGAGTGACATATATACCAGGCCTGTGATCCTGTGGTCATGTGTATAGGAGTGACATATATTTCAGGCCTGTGAGCCTGTGGTCATGTGTATTGGAGTGACATATATACCAGGCCTGTGAGCTTGTGGTAATGTGTATAGGAGTGACATATATATACCAGGCCTGTGCGCCTGTGGTAATGTGTATTGTGGTGACATATATACCAGGCCTGTGAGCCTGTGGTAATGTGTATTATAGTGACATATATACCAGGCCTGTGAGCCTCTGGTAATGTGTATTGGAGTGACATATATATACCAGGCCTGTGGTAATGTGTATTGTAGTGACATATATATATACCAGGCCTGTGAGCCTGTGGTAATGTGTATTGGAGTGACATATATATATACCAGGCCTGTGAGCCTGTGGTAATGTGTATTGGAGTGACATATATACCAGGTCTGTGAGCCTGTGGTAATGTGTATTAGAGTGACATATATATACCAGGCCTGTGAGCCTGTGGTAATGTGTATTGGAGTGACACATATACCAGGTCTGTGAGCCTGTGGTAATGTGTATTGTAGTGACATATATACCAGGCCTGTGAGCCTGTGGTAATGTGTATTGGAGTGACATATATACCAGGCCTGTGAGCCTGTGGTAATGTGTATTGTAGTGACATATATACCAGGCCTGTGAGCCTGTGGTCATGTGTATTGGAGTGACATATATACCAGGCCTGTGAGCCTGTGGTCATGTGTAATGGAGTGACATATATACCAGGCCTCTGAGCCTGTGGTCATGTGTATTGTAGTGACATATATACCAGGCCTGTGAGCCTGTGGTAATGTGTATAGGAGTGACATATATACCAGGCCTGTGAGCCTGTGGTAATGTGTATTGGAGTGACATATATACCAGGTCTGTGAGCCTGTGGTAATGTGTATTGGAGTGACATATATACCAGGTCTGTGAGCCTGTGGTAATGTGTATTGGAGTGACATATATACCAGGTCTGTGAGCCTGTGGTAATGTGTATTGGAGTGACATATATACCAGGCCTGTGAGCCTGGGGTAATGTGTATAGGAGTGACATATATACCAGGCCTGTGAGCCTGTGGTAATGTGTATTGGAGTGACATATATATATACCAGGCCTGTGAGCCTGTGGTAATGTATATTGGAGTGACATATATACCAGGTCTGTGAGCCTGTGGTAATGTGTATTAGAGTGACATATATATACCAGGCCTGTGAGCCTGTGGTAATGTGTATTGGAGTGACATATATACCAGGTCTGTGAGCCTGTGGTAATGTGTATAGTAGTGACATATATACCAGGCCTATGAGCCTGTGGTAATGTGTATTGGAGTGACATATATACCAGGCCTGTGAGCCTGTGGTCATGTGTATTGGAGTGACATATATACCAGGCCTGTGAGCCTGTGGTCATGTGTATTGTAGTGACATATATACCAGGCCTGTGAGCCTGTGGTCATGTGTATTGGAGTGACATATATACCAGGCCTGTGAGCCTGTGGTCATGTGTATAGGAGTGACATATATACCAGGCCTGTGAGCCTGTGGTAATGTGTATTGGAGTGACATATATATACCAGGCCTGTGAGCCTGTGGTAATGTGTATTGTAGTGACATATATACCAGGCCTGTGAGCCTGTGGTAATGTGTATTGGAGTGACATATATACCAGGCCTGTGATCCTGTGGTAATATGTATTGTAGTGACATATATACCAGGCCTGTGGTAATGTGTATTGTAGTGACATATATACCTGGCCTGTGAGCCTGTGGTAATGTGTATTGTAGTGACATATATACCAGGCCTGTGAGCCTGTGGTAATGTGTATTGTAGTGACATATATACCAGGCCTGTGATAATGTGTATTGGAGTGACATATATACCAGGCCTATGAGCATGTGGTAATGTGTATAGGAGTGACATATATACCAGGCCTGTGAGCCTGTGGTAATGTGTATTGGAGTGACATATATACCAGGCCTGTGATAATGTGTATTGTAGTGACATAGATACCAGGCCTGTGAGCCTGTGGTAATGTGTATTGGAGTGACATATATATAGGCCTGTGAGCCTGTGGTAATGTGTATTGGAGTGACATATATATACCAGGCCTGTGAGCCTGTGGTAATGTGTATTGGAGTGACATATATACCAGGCCTGTGAGCCTGTGGTAATGTGTATTGTAGGGACATATATACCAGGCCTGTGATCCTGTGGTCATGTGTATAGGAGTGACACATATACCAGTCCTGTGAGCCTGTGGTTATGTGTATTGGAGTGACATATATACCAGGCCTGTGAGCCTGTGGTTATGTGTATTGGAGTGACATATATACCAGGCCTGTGATCCTGTGGTCATGTGTATAGGAGTGACATATATACCAGGCCTGTGAGCCTGTGGTAATGTGTATTGGAGTGACATATATACCAGGCCTGTGATAATGTGTATTGTAGTGACATATATATAGGCCTGTGAGCCTGTGGTAATGTGTATTGTAGTGACATATATATAGGCCTGTGAGCCTGTGGTAATGTGTATTGTAGTGACATATATATACCAGGCCTGTGGTAATGTGTATTGGAGTGACATATATACCAGGACTGTGGTAATGTGTATTGGAGTGACATATATACCAGACCTGTGAGCCTGTGGTAATGTGTATTGTAGTGATATATATACCAGGCCTGTGAGCCTGTGGTAATGTGTATTGTAGTGACATATATACCAGGCCTGTGAGCCTCTGGTAATGTGTATTGTAGTGACATATATATAGGCCTGTGAGCCTGTGGTAATGTGTATTGTAGTGAGATATATACCAGGCCTGTGAGCCTGTGGTAATGTGTATTGTAGTGATATATATATACCAGGCCTGTGAGCCTGTGGTAATGTGTATTGTAGTGACATATATATACCAGGCCTGTGAGCCTGTGGTAATGTGTATTGGAGTGACATATATACCAGGCCTGTGAGCCTGTGATAATGTGTATTGTAGTGACATATATACCAGGCCTGTGAGCCTGTGGTAATGTGTATTGGAGTGACATATATACCAGGCCTGTGAGCCTGTGGTAATGTGTATTGGAGTGACATATATATAGGCCTGTGAGCCTGTGGTAATGTGTATTGTAGTGACATATATACCAGGCCTGTGAGCCTGTGGTAATGTGTATTGTAGTGACATATATACCAGGCCTGTGAGCCTGTGGTAATGTGTATTGTAGTGACATATATACCAGGCCTGTGAGCCTGTGGTAATGTGTATTGGAGTGCTGTGAGCCTGTGGTAATGTGTATTGTAGTGACATATATACCAGGCCTGTGAGCCTGTGGTAATGTGTATTGTAGTGACATATATATACCAGGCCTGTGAGCCTGTGGTAATGTGTAATGGAGTGACATATATAGCAGGCCTCTGAGCCTGTGGTCATGTGTATTGGAGTGACATATATACCAGGCCTGTGAGCCTGTGGTAATGTGTAATGGAGTGACATATATACCAGGCCTCTAAACCTGTGGTAATGTGTATTGTAGTGACATATATACCAGGCCTCTGAGCCTGTGGTAATGTGTATTGGAGTGACATATATATACCAGGCCTGTGGTAATGTGTATTGGAGTGACATATATATACCAGGCCTATGAGCCTGTGGTAATGTGTATTCTAGTGACATATATACCAGGCCTGTGAGCCTGTGGTAATGTGTATTGGAGTGACATATATATACCAGGCCTGTGAGCCTGTGGTAATGTGTATTGGAGTGACATATATACCAGGCCTCTGAGCCTGTGGTAATGTGTATTGGAGTGACATATATACCAGGCCTGTGAGCCTGTGGTAATGTGTATTGTAGGGACATATATACCAGGCCTGTGAGCCTGTGGTAATGTGTATTGTAGTGATATATATATACCAGGCCTGTGAGCCTGTGGTAATGTGTATTGTAGTGACATATATATACCAGGCCTGTGAGCCTGTGGTAATGTGTATTGTAGTGACATATATACCAGGCCTGTGAGCCTGTGGTAATGTGTATTGGAGTGACATATATACCAGGCCTGTGAGCCTGTGGTAATGTGTATTGGAGTGACATATATACCAGGCCTGTGAGCCTGTGGTAATGTGTATTGTAGTGACATATATACCAGGCCTGTGAGCCTGTGGTAATGTGTATTGGAGTGACATATATACCAGGCCTGTGAGCCTGTGGTAATGTGTATTGGAGTGACATATATACCAGGCCTGTGAGCCTGTGGTAATGTGTATTGTAGGGACATATATACCAAGCCTGTGAGCCTGTGGTAATGTGTATTGTAGGGACATATATACCAGGCCTGTGAGCCTGTGGTAATGTGTATTGTAGTGATATATATATACCAGGCCTGTGAGCCTGTGGTAATGTGTATTGTAGTGACATATATATACCAGGCCTGTGAGCCTGTGGTAATGTGTATTGTAGTGACATATATATACCAGGCCTGTGAGCCTGTGGTAATGTGTATTGGAGTGACATATATACCAGGCCTGTGAGCCTGTGGTAATGTGTATTGGAGTGACATATATACCAGGCCTGTGAGCCTGTGGTAATGTGTATTGGAGTGACATATATACCAGGCCTGTGAGCCTGTGGTAATGTTTATTGGAGTGACATACATACCAGGCCTGTGAGTCTGTGGTAATGTGTATTGGAGTGACATATATACCAGGCCTGTGAGCCTGTGGTAATGTGTATTGGAGTGACATATATACCAGGCCTGTGGTAATGTGTATTGGAGTGACATATATACCAGGCCTGTGAGCCTGTGGTAATGTGTATTGTAGTGACATATATATACCAAGCCTGTGAGCCTGTGGTAATGTGTATAGGAGTGACATATATACCAGGCCTGTGAGCCTGTGGTAATGTGTATTGTAGTGACATATATACCAGGCCTGTGGTAATGTGTATTGTAGTGACATATATACCAGGCCTGTGGTAATGTGTATTGGAGTGACATATATACCAGGCCTGTGAGTCTGTGGTAATGTGTATTGGAGTGACATATATACCAGGCCTGTGAGCCTGTGGTAATGTGTATTGTAGTGACATATATACCAGGCCTGTGGTAATGTGTATTGTAGTGACATATATACCAGGCCTGTGGTAATGTGTATTGTTGTGACATATATACAAGGCCTGTGAGCCTGTGGTAATGTGTATTGGAGTGACATATATATACCAAGCCTGTGAGCCTGTGGTAATGTGTATTGGAGTGACATATATACCAGGCCTGTGATCCTGTGGTAATGTGTATTGTAGTGACATATATACCAGGCCTGTGAGCCTGAGGTAATGTGTATTGGAGTGACATATATACCAGGCCTGTGAGCCTGTGGTAATGTGTATTGTAGTGACATATATACCAGGCCTGTGAGCCTGTGGTAATGTGTATTGTAGTGATATATATACCAGGCCTGTGAGCCTGTGGTAATGTGTATTGGAGTGACATATATACCAGGCCTGTGAGCCTGTGGTAATGTGTATTGTAGTGACATATATATACCAGGCCTGTGAGCCTGTGGTAATGTGTATTGTAGTGACATATATACAAGGCCTGTGAGCCTGTGGTAATGTGTATTGGAGTGACATATATATACAAGGCCTGTGAGCCTGTGGTAATGTGTATTGGAGTGACATTTATACCAGGCCTGTGAGCCTGTGGTAATGTGTACTGGAGTGACATATATACCAGGCCTGTGAGCCTGTGGTAATGTGTATTGGAGTGACATATATACCAGGCCTGTGATCCTGTGGTCATGTGTATAGGAGTGACATATATGCTAGGCCTGTGAGCCTGTGGTAATGTGTATTAGAGTGACATATATACCAGGCCTGTGAGCCTGTGGTAATGTGTATTGTAGTGGCATATATACGAGGCCTGTGAGCCTGTGGTAATGTGTATTAGAGTGACATATATACCAGGCTTGTGAGCCTGTGGTAATGTGTAATGTAGTGACATATATACCAGGTCTGTGAGCCTGTTGTAATGTGTATAGGAGTGACATATATACCTGGCCTGCGAGCCTGTGGTAATGTGTATTGGAGTGACATATATACCAGGCCTGTGAGCATGTGGTAATGTGTATTGTAGTGACATATATACCAGGTCTGTGAGCCTGTGGTAATGTGTATTGGAGTGACATATATGTAGGCCTGTGAACCTGTGGTAATGTGTATTGTAGTGACATATATACCAGGCCTGTGGTCATGTGTATTGTAGTGACATATATACCAGGCCTGTGGTAATGTGTATTGTTGTGACATATATACAAGGCCTGTGAGCCTGTGGTAATGTGTATTGGAGTGACATATATATACCAAGGCTGTGAGCCTGTGGTAATGTGTATTGTAGTGACATATATATACCAAGCCTGTGAGCCTGTGGTAATGTGTATTGGAGTGACATTTATACCAGGCCTGTGAGCCTGTGGTAATGTGTATTGTAGTGACATATATACCAGGCCTGTGAGCCTGAGGTAATGTGTATTGGAGTGACATATATACCAGGCCTGTGAGCCTGTGGTAATGTGTATTGGAGTGACATATATACCAGGCCTGTGAGCCTGTGGTAATGTGTATTGTAGTGACATATATACCAGGCCTGTGAGCCTGTGGTCATGTGTATTGGAGTGACATATATACCAGGCCTGTGATCCTGTGGTCATGTGTATAGGAGTGACATATATATACCAGGCCTGTGCGCCTGTGGTAATGTGTATTGTAGTGACATATATACCAGGCCTGTGAGCCTGTGGTAATGTGTATTATAGTGACATATATACCAGGCCTGTGAGCCTCTGGTAATGTGTATTGGAGTGACATATATATACCAGGCCTGTGGTAATGTGTATTGTAGTGACATATATACCAGGCCTCTGAGCCTGTGGTAATGTGTATTGGAGTGACATATATATATACCAGGCCTGTGAGCCTGTGGTAATGTGTATTGGAGTGACACATATACCAGGTCTGTGAGCCTGTGGTAATGTGTATTGTAGTGACATATATACCAGGCCTGTGAGCCTGTGGTAATGTGTATTGGAGTGACATATATACCAGGCCTGTGAGCCTGTGGTAATGTGTATTGTAGTGACATATATACCAGGCCTGTGAGCCTGTGGTTATGTGTATTGGAGTGACATATATACCAGGCCTGTGAGCCTGTGGTAATGTGTAATGGAGTGACATATATACCAGGCCTCTGAGCCTGTGGTAATGTGTATTGTAGTGACATATATACCAGGCCTGTGAGCCTGTGGTAATGTGTATAGGAGTGACATATATACCAGGCCTGTGAGCCTGTGGTAATGTGTATTGGAGTGACATATATACCAGGTCTGTGAGCCTGTGGTAATGTGTATTGGAGTGACATATATACCAGGTCTGTGAGCCTGTGGTAATGTGTATTGGAGTGACATATATACCAGGTCTGTGAGCCTGTGGTAATGTGTATTGGAGTGACATATATACCAGGCCTGTGAGCCTGGGGTAATGTGTATAGGAGTGACAAATATACCAGGCCTGTGAGCCTGTGGTAATGTGTATTGGAGTGACATATATATATACCAGGCCTGTGAGCCTGTGGTAATGTATATTGGAGTGACATATATACCAGGTCTGTGAGCCTGTGGTAATGTGTATTAGAGTGACATATATATACCAGGCCTGTGAGCCTGTGGTAATGTGTATTGGAGTGACATATATACCAGGTCTGTGAGCCTGTGGTAATGTGTATTGTAGTGACATATATACCAGGCCTATGAGCCTGTGGCAATGTGTATTGGAGTGACATATATACCAGGCCTGTGAGCCTGTGGTCATGTGTATTGGAGTGACATATATACCAGGCCTGTGAGCCTGTGGTCATGTGTATTGTAGTGACATATATACCAGGCCTGTGAGCCTGTGGTCATGTGTATTGGAGTGACATATATACCAGGCCTGTGAGCCTGTGGTCATGTGTAATGGAGTGACATATATACCAGGCCTCTGAGCCTGTGGTCATGTGTATTGGAGTGACATATATATACCAGGCCTGTGAGCCTGTGGTAATGTGTATTGTAGTGACATATATACCAGGCCTCTGAGCCTGTGGTAATGTGTATTGGAGTGACATATATATACCAGGCCTGTGGTAATGTGTATTGGAGTGATATATATATACCAGGCCTGTGAGCCTGTGGTAATGTGTATTGTAGTGACATATATACCAGGCCTGTGAGCCTGCGGTAATGTGTATTGGAGTGACATATATACCAGGCCTGTGAGCCTGTGGTAATGTGTATTGTAGTGACATATATACCAGGCCTGTGAGCCTGTGAGCCTGTGGTAATGTGTATTGGAGTGACATATATATACCAGGCCTGTGAGCCTGTGGTAATGTGTATTGGAGTGACATATATACCAGGCCTGTGAGCCTGTGGTAATGTGTATTGGAGTGACATATATACCAGGCCTGTGAGCCAGTGGTAATGTGTATTGTAGGGACATATATACCAGGCCTGTGAGCCTGTGGTAATGTGTATTGTAGTGATATATATATACCAGGCCTGTGAGCCTGTGGTAATGTGTAATGGAGTGACATATATACCAGGCCTGTGAGCCTGTGGTAATGTGTATTAGAGTGACATATATACCAGGCCTGTGAGAATGTGGTAATGTGTATTGTAGTGACATATATACCAGGCCTGTGGTAATGTGTATTGTAGTGACATATATATACCAGGCCTGTGATCCTGTGGTAATGTGTATTGTAGTGACATATATATACCAGGCCTGTGAGCCTGTGGTAATGTGTATTGGAGTGACATATATATAGGCCTGTGATCCTGTGGTAATGTGTATTGTAGTGACATATATATACCAGGCCTGTGAGCCTGTGGTAATGTGTATTGGAGTGACATATATATAGGCCTGTGAGACTGTGGTAATGTGTATTAGAGTGACATATATACCAGGCCTCTGAGCCTGTGGTAATGTGTATTGGAGTGACATATATACCAGGCCTGTGAGCCTGTGGTAATTTGTATTGGAGTGACATATATATAGGCCTGTGAGCCTGTGGTAATGTGTAATGTAGTGACATATATACCAGGTCTGTGAGCCTGTGGTAATGTGTATTGGAGTGACATATATATAGGGCTGTGAGCCTGTGGTAATGTGTAATGTAGTGACATATATACCAGGCCTGTGAGCCTGTGGTAATGTGTATAGGAGTGACATATATACCTGGCCTGCGAGCCTGTGGTAATGTGTATTGGAGTGACATATATACCAGGCCTGTGAGCATGTGGTAATGTGTATTGTAGTGACATATATACCAGGCCTGTGAGCCTGTGGAAATGTATATTGTAGTGATATATATACCAGGCCTGTGAGCCTGTGGTAATGTGTATTGGAGTGACATATATGTAGGCCTGTGAGCCTGTGGTAATGTGTATTGTAGTGACATATATACCAGGCCTGTGGTAATGTGTATTGTAGTGACATATATACCAGGCCTGTGGTAATGTGTATTGTAGTGACATATATACAAGGCCTGTGAGCCTGTGGTAATGTGTATTGGAGTGACATATATATACCAAGCCTGTGAGCCTGTGGTAATGTGTATTGGAGTGACATTTATACCAGGCCTGTGAGCCTGTGGTAATGTGTATCGGAGTGACATATATACCAGGCCTGTGAGCCTGTGGTAATGTGTATTGTAGTGACATATATACCAGGCCTGTGAGCCTGTGGTCATGTGTATTGGAGTGACATATATACCAGGCCTGTGATCCTGTGGTCATGTGTATAGGAGTGACATATATACCAGGCCTGTGAGCCTGTGGTAATGTGTATTGGAATGACATATATACCAGGCCTGTGAGCCTGTGGTAATGTGTAATGTAGTGACATATATACCAGGCCTGCGAGCCTGTGGTAATGTGTATAGGAGTGACATATATACCTGGCCTGCGAGCCTGTGGTAATGTGTATTGGAGTGACATATATACCAGGCCTGTGAGCATGTGGTAATGTGTATTGTAGTGACATATATACCAGGCCTGTGAGCCTGTGGTAATGTGTATTGTAGTGATATATATACCAGGCCTGTGAGCCTGTGGTAATGTGTATTGTAGTGACATATATACCAGGCCTGTGGTAATGTGTATTGTAGTGACATATATACCAGGCCTGTGGTAATGTGTATTGTTGTGACATATATACAAGGCCTGTGAGCCTGTGGTAATGTGTATTGGAGTGACATATATACCAGGCCTGTGAGCCTGTGGTCATGTGTATTGGAGTGACATATATACCAGGCCTGTGATCCTGTGGTCATGTGTATAGGAGTGACATATATGCCAGGCCTGTGAGCCTGTGGTAATGTGTATTGGAGTGACATATATACCAGGCCTGTGAGCCTGTGGTAATGTGTATAGTAGTGACATATATATACCAGGCCTGTGCGCCTGTGGTAATGTGTATTGTAGTGACATATATACCAGGCCTGTGAGCCTGTGGTAATGTGTATTATAGTGACATATATACCAGTCCTGTGAGCCTGTGGTAATGTGTATTGGAGTGACATATATATACCAGGCCTGTGGTAATGTGTATTGTAGTGACATATATACCAGGCCTGTGAGCCTGTGGTAATGTGTATTGTAGTGACATATATATACCAGGCCTGTGAGCCTGTGGTAATGTGTATTGTAGTGACATATATATACCAGGTCTGTGAGCCTGTGGTAATGTGTATTGTAGTGACATATATACCAGGTCTGTGAGCCTGTGGTAATGTGTATTGTAGTGACATATATATACCAGGTCTGTGAGCCTGTGGTAATGTGTATAGGAGTGACATATATACCAGGCCTGTGAGCCTGTGGTAATGTGTATTGTAGTGACATATATACCAGGCCTGTGAGCCTGTGGTAATGTGTATTGTAGTGACATATATACCAGGCCTGTGAGCCTGTGGTAATGTGTATTGTAGTGACATATATAGCAGGCCTGTGAGCCTGTGGTAATGTGTATAGGAGTGACATATATACCAGGCCTGTGAGCCTGTGGTAATGTGTATAGGAGTGACATATATAGCAGGCCTGTGAGCCTGTGGTAATGTGTATAGGAGTGACATATATATACCAGGCCTGTGATCCTGTGGTAATGTGTATTGTAGTGACATAGATACCAGGCCTGTGAGTCTGTGGTAATGTGTATTGTAGTGACATAGATACCAGGCCTGTGAGTCTGTGGTAATGTGTATTGTAGTGACATAGATACCAGGCCTGTGAGTCTGTGGTAATGTGTATTGTAGTGACATAGATACCAGGCCTGTGAGTCTGTGGTAATGTGTATTGGAGTGACATATATATACCAGGCCTGTGAGCCTGTGGTAATGTGTATTGGAGTGACATATATATACCAGGCCTGTGAGCCTGTGGTCATGTGTATTGGAGTGACATATATACCAGGCCTGTGAGCCTGTGGTCATGTGTATTGGAGTGACATATATACCAGGCCTGTGAGCCTGTGGTAATGTGTATTGTAGTGACATATATACCAGGCCTGTGAGCCTGTGGTAATGTGTATTATAGTGACATATATACCAGTCCTGTGAGCCTGTGGTAATGTGTATTGGAGTGACATATATACCAGGCCTGTGATCCTGTGGTAATGTGTATTGTAGTGACATATATATACCAGGTCTGTGAGCCTGTGGTAATGTGTATTGTAGTGACATATATACCAGGTCTGTGAGCCTGTGGTAATGTGTATTGTAGTGACATATATATACCAGGTCTGTGAGCCTGTGGTAATGTGTATAGGAGTGACATATATACCAGGCCTGTGAGCCTGTGGTAATGTGTATTGTAGTGACATATATACCAGGCCTGTGAGCCTGTGGTAATGTGTATTGTAGTGACATATATACCAGGCCTGTGAGCCTGTGGTAATGTGTATTGTAGTGACATATATAGCAGGCCCGTGAGCCTGTGGTAATGTGTATAGGAGTGACATATATACCAGGCCTGTGACCCTGTGGTAATGTGTATAGGAGTGACATATATAGCAGGCCTGTGAGCCTGTGGTAATGTGTATAGGAGTGACATATATATACCAGGCCTGTGATCCTGTGGTAATGTGTATAGGAGTGACATAGATACCAGGCCTGTGAGTCTGTGGTAATGTGTATTGTAGTGACATAGATACCAGGCCTGTGAGTCTGTGGTAATGTGTATTGGAGTGATATATATATAGGCCTGTGAACCTGTGGTAATGTGTATTGGAGTGACATATATATACCAGGCCTGTGAGCCTGTGGTAATGTGTATTGGAGTGACATATATATACCAGGCCTGTGAGCCTGTGGTAATGTGTATTGGAGTGACATATATACCAGGCCTGTGAGCCTGTGGTAATGTGTATTGGAGTGACATATATACCAGGCCTGTGAGCCTGTGGTAATGTGTATTGTAGTGACATATATACCAGGCCTGTGAGCCTGTGGTAATGTGCATTGTAGTGACATATATATACCAGGCCTGTGAGCCTGTGGTACTGTGTATTAGAGTGACATATATACCAGGCCTGTGAGCCTGTGGTAATGTGTATTGTAGTGACATATATATACCAGGCCTGTGAGCCTGTGGTAATGTGTATTGGAGTGACATATATATACCAGGCCTGTGAGCCTGTGGTAATGTGTATTGGAGTGACATATATACCAGGCCTGTGAGCCTGTGGTAATGTGTATAGGAGTGACATATATACCAGGCCTGTGAGCCTGTGGTAATGTGTATTGGAGTGACATATATATACCAGTCCTGTGAGCCTGTGGTAATGTGTATTGTAGTGACATATATACCAGGCCTGTGAGCCTGTGGTAATGTGTATTGTAGTGACATATATACCAGGGCTGTGAGCCTGTGGTACTATGTATTGTAGTGACATATATATCAGGCCTGTGAGCCTGTGGTAATGTGTATTGGAGTGACATATATACCAGGCCTGTGATCCTGTGGTAATATGTATTGTAGTGACATATATACCAGGCCTGTGGTAATGTGTATTGTAGTGACATATATATACCAGGCCTGTGAGCCTGTGGTAATGTGTATTGTACTGACATATATACCAGGCCTGTGAGCCTGTGGTAATGTGTATTGTAGTGACATATATACCAGGCCTGTGATAATGTGTATTGGAGTGACATATATACCAGGCCTATGAGCATGTGGTAATGTGTATAGGAGTGACATATATACCAGGCCTGTGAGCCTGTGGTAATGTGTATTGGAGTGACATATATACCAGGCCTGTGATAATGTGTATTGGAGTGACATATATATAGGCCTGTGAGCCTGTGGTAATGTGTATTGGAGTGACATATATATACCAGGCCTGTGAGCCTGTGGTAATGTGTATTGAAGTGACATATATACCAGGCCTGTGAGCCTGTGGTAATGTGTATTGTAGGGACATATATACCAGGCCTGTGATCCTGTGGTCATGTGTATAGGAGTGACACATATACCAGGCCTGTGAGCCTGTGGTTATGTGTATTGGAGTGACATATATACCAGGCCTGTGAGCCTGTGGTTATGTGTATTGGAGTGACATATATACCAGGCCTGTGAGCCTGTGGTTATGTGTATTGGAGTGACATAAATACCAGGCCTGTGATCCTGTGGTCATGTGTATAGGAGTGACATATATACCAGGCCTGTGAGCCTGTGGTAATGTGTATTGGAGTGACATATATACCAGGCCTGTGATAATGTGTATTGTAGTGACATATATATAGGCCTGTGAGCCTGTGGTAATGTGTATTGTAGTGACATATATATACCAGGCCTGTGGTAATGTGTATTGTAGTGACATATATACCAGGACTGTGGTAATGTGTATTGGAGTGACATATATACCAGGCCTGTGAGCCTCTGGTAATGTGTATTGGAGTGACATATATACCAGGACTGTGAGCCTGTGGTAATGTGTACTGTAGTGACATATATATAGCAGGCCTGTGAGCCTGTGGTAATGTGTATTGGAGTGACATATATATACCAGGCCTGTGAGCCTGTGGTAATGTGTATTGTAGTGAGATATATACCAGGCCTGAGAGCCTGTGGTAATGTGTATTGTAGTGACATATATATACCAGGCCTGTGAGCCTGTGGTAATGTGTATTGTAGTGACATATATACCAGGCCTGTGAGCCTGTGGTAATGTGTATTGGAGTGACATATATACCAGGCCTGTGATCCTGTGGTCATGTGTATAGGAGTGACATATATGCTAGGCCTGTGAGCCTGTGGTAATGTGTATTAGAGTGACATATATACCAGGCCTGTGAGCCTGTGGTAATGTGTAATGTAGTGACATATATACCAGGTCTGTGAGCCTGTGGTAATGTGTATAGGAGTGACATATATACCAGGCCTGTGAGCCTGTGGTAATGTGTATTGGAGTGACATATATACCAGGCCTGTGAGCATGTGGTAATGTGTATTGTAGTGACATATATACCAGGCCTGTGAGCCTGTGGTAATGTGTATTGTAGTGATATATATACCAGGCCTGTGAGCCTGTGGTAATGTGTATTGGAGTGACATATATGTAGGCCTGTGAACCTGTGGTAATGTGTATTGTAGTGACATATATACCAGGCCTGTGGTAATGTGTATTGTAGTGACATATATACCAGGCCTGTGGTAATGTGTATTGTTGTGACATATATACAAGGCCTGTGAGCCTGTGGTAATGTGTATTGGAGTGACATATATATACCAAGGCTGTGAGCCTGTGGTAATGTGTATTGTAGTGACATATATATACCAAGCCTGTGAGCCTGTGGTAATGTGTATTGGAGTGACATTTATACCAGGCCTGTGAGCCTGTGGTAATGTGTATTGTAGTGACATATATACCAGGCCTGTGAGCCTGAGGTAATGTGTATTGGAGTGACATATATACCAGGCTGTGAGCCTGTGGTAATGTGTATTGTAGTGACATATATACCAGGCCTGTGAGCCTGTGGTAATGTGTATTGGAGTGACATATATACCAGGCCTGTGATCCTGTGGTCATGTGTATAGGAGTGACATATATTTCAGGCCTGTGAGCCTGTGGTAATGTGTATTGGAGTGACATATATACCAGGCCTGTGAGCCTGTGGTAATGTGTATAGGAGTGACATATATATACCAGGCCTGTGCGCCTGTGGTAATGTGTATTGTGGTGACATATATACCAGGCCTGTGAGCCTGTGGTAATGTGTATTATAGTGACATATATACCAGGCCTGTGAGCCTCTGGTAATGTGTATTGGAGTGACATATATATACCAGGCCTGTGGTAATGTGTATTGTAGTGACATATATATATACCAGGCCTGTGAGCCTGTGGTAATGTGTATTGGAGTGACATATATATATACCAGGCCTGTGAGCCTGTGGTAATGTGTATTGGAGTGACATATATACCAGGTCTGTGAGCCTGTGGTAATGTGTATTAGAGTGACATATATATACCAGGCCTGTGAGCCTGTGGTAATGTGTATTGGAGTGACACATATACCAGGTCTGTGAGCCTGTGGTAATGTGTATTGTAGTGACATATATACCAGGCCTGTGAGCCTGTGGTAATGTGTATTGGAGTGACATATATACCAGGCCTGTGAGCCTGTGGTAATGTGTATTGTAGTGACATATATACCAGGCCTGTGAGCCTGTGGTCATGTGTATTGGAGTGACATATATACCAGGCCTGTGAGCCTGTGGTCATGTGTAATGGAGTGACATATATACCAGGCCTCTGAGCCTGTGGTCATGTGTATTGTAGTGACATATATACCAGGCCTGTGAGCCTGTGGTAATGTGTATAGGAGTGACATATATACCAGGCCTGTGAGCCTGTGGTAATGTGTATTGGAGTGACATATATACCAGGTCTGTGAGCCTGTGGTAATGTGTATTGGAGTGACATATATACCAGGTCTGTGAGCCTGTGGTAATGTGTATTGGAGTGACATATATACCAGGTCTGTGAGCCTGTGGTAATGTGTATTGGAGTGACATATATACCAGGCCTGTGAGCCTGGGGTAATGTGTATAGGAGTGACATATATACCAGGCCTGTGAGCCTGGGGTAATGTGTATAGGAGTGACATATATACCAGGCCTGTGAGCCTGTGGTAATGTGTATTGGAGTGACATATATATATACCAGGCCTGTGAGCCTGTGGTAATGTATATTGGAGTGACATATATACCAGGTCTGTGAGCCTGTGGTAATGTGTATTAGAGTGACATATATATACCAGGCCTGTGAGCCTGTGGTAATGTGTATTGGAGTGACATATATACCAGGTCTGTGAGCCTGTGGTAATGTGTATAGTAGTGACATATATACCAGGCCTGTGAGCCTGTGGTCATGTGTATTGAAGTGACATATATACCAGGCCTGTGAGCCTGTGGTCATGTGTATTGTAGTGACATATATACCAGGCCTGTGAGCCTGTGGTCATGTGTATTGGAGTGACATATATACCAGGCCTGTGAGCCTGTGGTCATGTGTAATGGAGTGACATATATACCAGGCCTCTGAGCCTGTGGTCATGTGTATTAGAGTGACATATATATACCAGGCCTGTGAGCCTGTGGTAATGTGTATTGTAGTGACATATATACCAGGCCTCTGAGCCTGTGGTAATGTGTATTGGAGTGACATATATATACCAGGCCTGTGGTAATGTGTATTGGAGTGATATATATATACCAGGCCTGTGAGCCTGTGGTAATGTGTATTGTAGTGACATATATACCAGGCCTGTGAGCCTGCGGTAATGTGTATTGGAGTGACATATATACCAGGCCTGTGAGCCTGTGGTAATGTGTATTGTAGTTACATATATACCAGGCCTGTGAGCCTGTGGTAATGTGTATTGGAGTGACATATATATACCAGGCCTGTGAGCCTGTGGTAATGTGTATTGGAGTGACATATATACCAGGCCTGTGAGCCTGTGGTAATGTGTATTGGAGTGACATATATACCAGGCCTGTGAGCCAGTGGTAATGTGTATTGTAGGGACATATATACCAGGCCTGTGAGCCTGTGGTAATGTGTATTGTAGTGATATATATATACCAGGCCTGTGAGCCTGTGGTAATGTGTAATGGAGTGACATATATACCAGGCCTGTGAGCCTGTGGTAATGTGTATTAGAGTGACATATATACCAGGCCTGTGAGAATGTGGTAATGTGTATTGTAGTGACATATATACCAGGCCTGTGGTAATGTGTATTGTAGTGACATATATATACCAGGCCTGTGATCCTGTGGTAATGTGTATTGTAGTGACATATATATACCAGGCCTGTGAGCCTGTGGTAATGTGTATTGGAGTGACATATATATAGGCCTGTGGTAATGTGTATTGTAGTGACATATATATACCAGGCCTGTGAGCCTGTGGTAATGTGTATTGGAGTGACATATATATAGGCCTGTGAGCCTGTGGTAATGTGTATTACAGTGACATATATACCAGGCCTCTGAGCCTGTGGTAATGTGTAATGTACTGACATATATACCAGGTCTGTGAGCCTGTGGTAATGTGTATTGGAGTGACATATATACCAGGCCTGTGAGCCTGTGGTAATGTGTATAGGAGTGACATATATACCAGGCCTGTGAGCATGTGGTAATGTGTATTGTAGTGACATATATACCAGGCCTGTGAGCCTGTGGTAATGTATATTGTAGTGATATATATACCAGGCCTGTGAGCCTGTGGTAATGTGTATTGGAGTGACATATATGTAGGCCTGTGAGCCTGTGGTAATGTGTATTGTAGTGACATATATACCAGGCCTGTGGTAATGTGTATTGTAGTGACATATATACCAGGCCTGTGGTAATGTGTATTGTAGTGACATATATACAAGGCCTGTGAGCCTGTGGTAATGTGTATTGGAGTGACATATATATACCAAGCCTGTGAGCCTGTGGTAATGTGTATTGGAGTGACATTTATACCAGGCCTGTGAGCCTGTGGTAATGTGTATCGGAGTGACATATATACCAGGCCTGTGAGCCTGTGGTCATGTGTATTGTAGTGACATATATACCAGGCCTGTGAGCCTGTGGTCATGTGTATTGGAGTGACATATATACCAGGCCTGTGATCCTGTGGTCATGTGTATAGGAGTGACATATATACCTGGCCTGCGAGCCTGTGGTAATGTGTATTGGAGTGACATATATACCAGGCCTGTGAGCATGTGGTAATGTGTATTGTAGTGACATATATACCAGGCCTGTGAGCCTGTGGTAATGTGTATTGTAGTGACATATATACCAGGCCTGTGGTAATGTGTATTGTAGTGACATATATACCAGGCCTGTGGTAATGTGTATTGTTGTGACATATATACAAGGCCTGTGAGCCTGTGGTAATGTGTATTGGAGTGACATATATACCAGGCCTGTGAGCCTGTGGTAATGTGTATTGTAGTGACATATATACCAGGCCTGTGAGCCTGTGGTCATGTGTATTGGAGTGACATATATACCAGGCCTGTGATCCTGTGGTCATGTGTATAGGAG
Source organism: Taudactylus pleione (assembly GCA_031769625.1). Lineage (NCBI taxonomy): Eukaryota > Metazoa > Chordata > Amphibia > Anura > Myobatrachidae > Taudactylus > Taudactylus pleione. The sequence continues at coordinate 77,624 of JAUIMM010002538.1, forward strand.
TGACATATATGCCAGGCCTGTGAGCCTGTGGTAATGTGTATTGTAGTGACATATATACCAGGCCTGTGGTAATGTGTATTGTAGTGACATATATACCAGGCCTGTGGTAATGTGTATTGTTGTGACATATATACAAGGCCTGTGAGCCTGTGGTAATGTGTATTGGAGTGACATATATACCAGGCCTGTGAGCCTGTGGTAATGTGTATTGTAGTGACATATATACCAGGCCTGTGAGCCTGTGGTCATGTGTATTGGAGTGACATATATACCAGGCCTGTGATCCTGTGGTCATGTGTATAAGAGTGACATATATACCAGGCCTGTGAGCCTGTGGTAATGTGTATAGGAGTGACATATATATACCAGGCCTGTGCGCCTGTGGTAATGTGTATTGTAGTGACATATATACCAGGCCTGTGAGCCTGTGGTAATGTGTATTGGAGTGACATATATATACCAGGCCAGTGGTAATGTGTATTGTAGTGACATATATACCAGGCCTGTGAGCCTGTGGTAATGTGTATTGTAGTGACATATATATACCAGGTCTGTGAGCCTGTGGTAATGTGTATTGTAGTGACATATATACCAGGTCTGTGAGCCTGTGTATTGTAGTGACATATATATACCAGGCCTGTGAGCCTGTGGTAATGTGTATTGTAGTGACATATATATACCAGGCCTGTGAGCCTGTGGTAATGTGTATTGGAGTGACATATATACCAGGCCTGTGAGCCTGTGGTAATGTGTATTGGAGTGACATATATACCAGGCCTGTGAGCCTGTGGTAATGTGTATTGGAGTGACATATATACCAGGCCTGTGAGCCTGTGGTAATGTTTATTGGAGTGACATACATACCAGGCCTGTGAGTCTGTGGTAATGTGTATTGGAGTGACATATATACCAGGCCTGTGAGCCTGTGGTAATGTGTATTGGAGTGACATATATACCAGGCCTGTGGTAATGTGTATTGGAGTGACATATATACCAGGCCTGTGAGCCTGTGGTAATGTGTATTGTAGTGACATATATATACCAAGCCTGTGAGCCTGTGGTAATGTGTATAGGAGTGACATATATACCAGGCCTGTGAGCCTGTGGTAATGTGTATTGGAGTGACATATATACCAGGCCTGTGAGTCTGTGGTAATGTGTATTGGAGTGACATATATACCAGGCCTGTGAGCCTGTGGTAATGTGTATTGTAGTGATATATATACCAGGCCTGTGAGCCTGTGGTAATGTGTATTGGAGTGACATATATACCAGGCCTGTGAGCCTGTGGTAATGTGTATTGTAGTGACATATATATACCAGGCCTGTGAGCCTGTGGTAATGTGTATTGTAGTGACATATATACAAGGCCTGTGAGCCTGTGGTAATGTGTATTGGAGTGACATATATATACAAGGCCTGTGAGCCTGTGGTAATGTGTATTGGAGTGACATTTATACCAGGCCTGTGAGCCTGTGGTAATGTGTACTGGAGTGACATATATACCAGGCCTGTGAGCCTGTGGTAATGTGTATTGGAGTGACATATATACCAGGCCTGTGATCCTGTGGTCATGTGTATAGGAGTGACATATATGCTAGGCCTGTGAGCCTGTGGTAATGTGTATTAGAGTGACATATATACCAGGCCTGTGAGCCTGTGGTAATGTGTATTGGAGTGACATATATACCAGGCCTGTGAGCCTGTGGTCATGTGTATTGTAGTGACATATATACCAGGCCTGTGAGCCTGTGGTCATGTGTATTGGAGTGACATATATACCAGGCCTGTGAGCCTGTGGTCATGTGTAATGGAGTGACATATATACCAGGCCTCTGAGCCTGTGGTCATGTGTATTGGAGTGACATATATATACCAGGCCTGTGAGCCTGTGGTAATGTGTATTGTAGTGACATATATATACCAGGCCTGTGAGCCTGTGGTAATGTGTATTGTAGTGATATATATATACCAGGCCTGTGAGCCTGTGGTAATGTGTATTGTAGTGACATATATATACCAGGCCTGTGAGCCTGTGGTAATGTGTATTGTAGTGACATATATATACCAGGCCTGTGAGCCTGTGGTAATGTGTATTGGAGTGACATATATACCAGGCCTGTGAGCCTGTGGTAATGTGTATTGGAGTGACATATATACCAGGCCTGTGAGCCTGTGGTAATGTGTATTGGAGTGACATATATACCAGGCCTGTGAGCCTGTGGTAATGTTTATTGGAGTGACATACATACCAGGCCTGTGAGTCTGTGGTAATGTGTATTGGAGTGACATATATACCAGGCCTGTGAGCCTGTGGTAATGTGTATTGGAGTGACATATATACCAGGCCTGTGGTAATGTGTATTGGAGTGACATATATACCAGGCCTGTGAGCCTGTGGTAATGTGTATTGTAGTGACATATATATACCAAGCCTGTGAGCCTGTGGTAATGTGTATAGGAGTGACATATATACCAGGCCTGTGAGCCTGTGGTAATGTGTATTGGAGTGACATATATACCAGGCCTGTGAGTCTGTGGTAATGTGTATTGGAGTGACATATATACCAGGCCTGTGAGCCTGTGGTAATGTGTATTGTAGTGATATATATACCAGGCCTGTGAGCCTGTGGTAATGTGTATTGGAGTGACATATATACCAGGCCTGTGAGCCTGTGGTAATGTGTATTGTAGTGACATATATATACCAGGCCTGTGAGCCTGTGGTAATGTGTATTGTAGTGACATATATACAAGGCCTGTGAGCCTGTGGTAATGTGTATTGGAGTGACATATATATACAAGGCCTGTGAGCCTGTGGTAATGTGTATTGGAGTGACATTTATACCAGGCCTGTGAGCCTGTGGTAATGTGTACTGGAGTGACATATATACCAGGCCTGTGAGCCTGTGGTAATGTGTATTGGAGTGACATATATACCAGGCCTGTGATCCTGTGGTCATGTGTATAGGAGTGACATATATGCTAGGCCTGTGAGCCTGTGGTAATGTGTATTAGAGTGACATATATACCAGGCCTGTGAGCCTGTGGTAATGTGTATTGGAGTGACATATATACCAGGCCTGTGAGCCTGTGGTCATGTGTATTGTAGTGACATATATACCAGGCCTGTGAGCCTGTGGTCATGTGTATTGGAGTGACATATATACCAGGCCTGTGAGCCTGTGGTCATGTGTAATGGAGTGACATATATACCAGGCCTCTGAGCCTGTGGTCATGTGTATTGGAGTGACATATATATACCAGGCCTGTGAGCCTGTGGTAATGTGTATTGTAGTGACATATATACCAGGCCTCTGAGCCTGTGGTAATGTGTATTGGAGTGACATATATATACCAGGCCTGTGGTAATGTGTATTGGAGTGATATATATATACCAGGCCTGTGAGCCTGTGGTAATGTGTATTGTAGTGACATATATACCAGGCCTGTGAGCCTGCGGTAATGTGTATTGGAGTGACATATATACCAGGCCTGTGAGCCTGTGGTAATGTGTATTGTAGTGACATATATACCAGGCCTGTGAGCCTGTGAGCCTGTGGTAATGTGTATTGGAGTGACATATATATACCAGGCCTGTGAGCCTGTGGTAATGTGTATTGGAGTGACATATATACCAGGCCTGTGAGCCTGTGGTAATGTGTATTGGAGTGACATATATACCAGGCCTGTGAGCCAGTGGTAATGTGTATTGTAGGGACATATATACCAGGCCTGTGAGCCTGTGGTAATGTGTATTGTAGTGATATATATATACCAGGCCTGTGAGCCTGTGGTAATGTGTAATGGAGTGACATATATACCAGGCCTGTGAGCCTGTGGTAATGTGTATTAGAGTGACATATATACCAGGCCTGTGAGAATGTGGTAATGTGTATTGTAGTGACATATATACCAGGCCTGTGGTAATGTGTATTGTAGTGACATATATATACCAGGCCTGTGATCCTGTGGTAATGTGTATTGTAGTGACATATATATACCAGGCCTGTGAGCCTGTGGTAATGTGTATTGGAGTGACATATATATAGGCCTGTGATCCTGTGGTAATGTGTATTGTAGTGACATATATATACCAGGCCTGTGAGCCTGTGGTAATGTGTATTGGAGTGACATATATATAGGCCTGTGAGCCTGTGGTAATGTGTATTAGAGTGACATATATACCAGGCCTCTGAGCCTGTGGTAATGTGTATTGGAGTGACATATATACCAGGCCTGTGAGCCTGTGGTAATTTGTATTGGAGTGACATATATATAGGCCTGTGAGCCTGTGGTAATGTGTAATGTAGTGACATATATACCAGGTCTGTGAGCCTGTGGTAATGTGTATTGGAGTGACATATATATAGGCCTGTGAGCCTGTGGTAATGTGTAATGTAGTGACATATATACCAGGCCTGTGAGCCTGTGGTAATGTGTATAGGAGTGACATATATACCTGGCCTGCGAGCCTGTGGTAATGTGTATTGGAGTGACATATATACCAGGCCTGTGAACATGTGGTAATGTGTATTGTAGTGACATATATACCAGGCCTGTGAGCCTGTGGAAATGTATATTGTAGTGATATATATACCAGGCCTGTGAGCCTGTGGTAATGTGTATTGGAGTGACATATATGTAGGCCTGTGAGCCTGTGGTAATGTGTATTGTAGTGACATATATACCAGGCCTGTGGTAATGTGTATTGTAGTGACATATATACCAGGCCTGTGAGCCTGTGGTAATGTGTATTGTAGTGACATATATACAAGGCCTGTGAGCCTGTGGTAATGTGTATTGGAGTGACATATATATACCAAGCCTGTGAGCCTGTGGTAATGTGTATTGGAGTGACATTTATACCAGGCCTGTGAGCCTGTGGTAATGTGTATCGGAGTGACATATATACCAGGCCTGTGAGCCTGTGGTAATGTGTATTGTAGTGACATATATACCAGGCCTGTGAGCCTGTGGTCATGTGTATTGGAGTGACATATATACCAGGCCTGTGATCCTGTGGTCATGTGTATAGGAGTGACATATATACCAGGCCTGTGAGCCTGTGGTAATGTGTATTGGAATGACATATATACCAGGCCTGTGAGCCTGTGGTAATGTGGAATGTAGTGACATATATACCAGGCCTGCGAGCCTGTGGTAATGTGTATAGGAGTGACATATATACCTGGCCTGCGAGCCTGTGGTAATGTGTATTGGAGTGACATATATACCAGGCCTGTGAGCATGTGGTAATGTGTATTGTAGTGACATATATACCAGGCCTGTGAGCCTGTGGTAATGTGTATTGTAGTGATATATATACCAGGCCTGTGAGCCTGTGGTAATGTGTATTGTAGTGACATATATACCAGGCCTGTGGTAATGTGTATTGTAGTGACATATATACCAGGCCTGTGGTAATGTGTATTGTTGTGACATATATACAAGGCCTGTGAGCCTGTGGTAATGTGTATTGGAGTGACATACATACCAGGCCTGTGAGCCTGTGGTCATGTGTATTGGAGTGACATATATACCAGGCCTGTGATCCTGTGGTCATGTGTATAGGAGTGACATATATGCCAGGCCTGTGAGCCTGTGGTAATGTGTATTGAAGTGACATATATACCAGGCCTGTGAGCCTGTGGTAATGTGTATAGGAGTGACATATATATACCAGGCCTGTGCGCCTGTGGTAATGTGTATTGTAGTGACATATATACCAGGCCTGTGAGCCTGTGGTAATGTGTATTATAGTGACATATATACCAGTCCTGTGAGCCTGTGGTAATGTGTATTGGAGTGACATATATATACCAGGCCTGTGGTAATGTGTATTGTAGTGACATATATACCAGGCCTGTGAGCCTGTGGTAATGTGTATTGTAGTGACATATATATATACCAGGTCTGTGAGCCTGTGGTAATGTGTATTGTAGTGACATATATACCAGGTCTGTGAGCCTGTGGTAATGTGTATTGTAGTGACATATATATACCAGGTCTGTGAGCCTGTGGTAATGTGTATAGGAGTGACATATATACCAGGCCTGTGAGCCTGTGGTAATGTGTATTGGAGTGACATATATACCAGGCCTGTGAGCCTGTGGTAATGTGTATTGTAGTGACATATATACCTGGCCTGCGAGCCTGTGGTAATGTGTATTGTAGTGACATATATACCAGGCCTGTGAGCCTGTGGTAATGTGTATTGGAGTGACATATATACCAGGCCTGTGAGCCTGTGGTAATGTGCATTGTAGTGACATATATATACCAGGCCTGTGAGCCTGTGGTACTGTGTATTAGAGTGACATATATACCAGGCCTGTGAGCCTGTGGTAATGTGTATTGTAGTGACATATATATACCAGGCCTGTGAGCCTGTGGTAATGTGTATTGGAGTGACATATATATACCAGGCCTGTGAGCCTGTGGTAATGTGTATTGGAGTGACATATATACCAGGCCTGTGAGCCTGTGGTAATGTGTATAGGAGTGACATATATACCAGGCCTGTGAGCCTGTGGTAATGTGTATTGGAGTGACATATATATACCAGGCCTGTGAGCCTGTGGTAATGTGTATTGTAGTGACATATATACCAGGCCTGTGAGCCTGTGGTAATGTGTATTGGAGTGACATATATACCAGGCCTGTGATCCTGTGGTAATATGTATTGTAGTGACATATATACCAGGCCTGTGGTAATGTGTATTGTAGTGACATATATACCTGGCCTGTGAGCCTGTGGTAATGTGTATTGTAGTGACATATATACCAGGCCTGTGAGCCTGTGGTAATGTGTATTGTAGTGACATATATACCAGGCCTGTGATAATGTGTATTGGAGTGACATATATACCAGGCCTATGAGCATGTGGTAATGTGTATAGGAGTGACATATATACCAGGCCTGTGAGCCTGTGGTAATGTGTATTGGAGTGACATATATACCAGGCCTGTGATAATGTGTATTGTAGTGACATAGATACAAGGCCTGTGAGCCTGTGGTAATGTGTATTGGAGTGACATATATATAGGCCTGTGAGCCTGTGGTAATGTGTATTGGAGTGACATATATATACCAGGCCTGTGAGCCTGTGGTAATGTGTATTGGAGTGACATATATACCAGGCCTGTGAGCCTGTGGTAATGTGTATTGTAGGGACATATATACCAGGCCTGTGATCCTGTGGTCATGTGTATAGGAGTGACACATATACCAGGCCTGTGAGCCTGTGGTTATGTGTATTGGAGTGACATATATACCAGGCCTGTGAGCCTGTGGTTATGTGTATTGGAGTGACATATATACCAGGCCTGTGATCCTGTGGTCATGTGTATAGGAGTAACATATATACCAGGCCTGTGAGCCTGTGGTAATGTGTATTGGAGTGACATATATACCAGGCCTGTGATAATGTGTATTGTAGTGACATATATATAGGCCTGTGAGCCTGTGGTAATGTGTATTGTAGTGACATATATATAGGCCTGTGAGCCTGTGGTAATGTGTATTGTAGTGACATATATATACCAGGCCTGTGGTAATGTGTATTGGAGTGACATATATACCAGACCTGTGAGCCTGTGGTAATGTGTATTGTAGTGACATATATATAGGCCTGTGAGCCTGTGGTAATGTGTATTGTAGTGACATATATATACCAGGCCTGTGGTAATGTGTATTGGAGTGACATATATACCAGACCTGTGAGCCTGTGGTAATGTGTATTGTAGTGATATATATACCAGGCCTGTGAGCCTGTGGTAATGTGTATTGTAGTGACATATATACCAGGCCTGTGAGCCTCTGGTAATGTGTATTGTAGTGACATATATATAGGCCTGTGAGCCTGTGGTAATGTGTATTGTAGTGAGATATATACCAGGCCTGTGAGCCTGTGGTAATGTGTATTGTAGTGATATATATATACCAGGCCTGTGAGCCTGTGGTAATGTGTATTGTAGTGACATATATATACCAGGCCTGTGAGCCTGTGGTAATGTGTATTGGAGTGACATATATACCAGGCCTGTGAGCCTGTGGTAATGTGTATTGGAGTGACATATATACCAGGCCTGTGAGCCTGTGGTAATGTGTATTGGAGTGACATATATATAGGCCTGTGAGCCTGTGGTAATGTGTATTGTAGTGACATATATACCAGGCCTGTGAGCCTGTGGTAATGTGTATTGTAGTGACATATATACCAGGCCTGTGAGCCTGTGGTAATGTGTATTGTAGTGACATATATACCAGGCCTGTGAGCCTGTGGTAATGTGTATTGGAGTGCTGTGAGCCTGTGGTAATGTGTATTGTAGTGACATATATACCAGGCCTGTGAGCCTGTGGTAATGTGTATTGTAGTGACATATATATACCAGGCCTGTGAGCCTGTGGTAATGTGTAATGGAGTGACATATATAGCAGGCCTCTGAGCCTGTGGTCATGTGTATTGGAGTGACATATATACCAGGCCTGTGAGCCTGTGGTAATGTGTAATGGAGTGACATATATACCAGGCCTCTAAACCTGTGGTAATGTGTATTGTAGTGACATATATACCAGGCCTCTGAGCCTGTGGTAATGTGTATTGGAGTGACATATATATACCAGGCCTGTGGTAATGTGTATTGGAGTGACATATATATACCAGGCCTATGAGCCTGTGGTAATGTGTATTCTAGTGACATATATACCAGGCCTGTGAGCCTGTGGTAATGTGTATTGGAGTGACATATATATACCAGGCCTGTGAGCCTGTGGTAATGTGTATTGGAGTGACATATATACCAGGCCTCTGAGCCTGTGGTAATGTGTATTGGAGTGACATATATACCAGGCCTGTGAGCCTGTGGTAATGTGTATTGTAGGGACATATATACCAGGCCTGTGAGCCTGTGGTAATGTGTATTGTAGTGATATATATATACCAGGCCTGTGAGCCTGTGGTAATGTGTATTGTAGTGACATATATATACCAGGCCTGTGAGCCTGTGGTAATGTGTATTGTAGTGACATATATACCAGGCCTGTGAGCCTGTGGTAATGTGTATTGGAGTGACATATATACCAGGCCTGTGAGCCTGTGGTAATGTGTATTGGAGTGACATATATACCAGGCCTGTGAGCCTGTGGTAATGTGTATTGTAGTGACATATATACCAGGCCTGTGAGCCTGTGGTAATGTGTATTGGAGTGACATATATACCAGGCCTGTGAGCCTGTGGTAATGTGTATTGGAGTGACATATATACCAGGCCTGTGAGCCTGTGGTAATGTGTATTGTAGGGACATATATACCAAGCCTGTGAGCCTGTGGTAATGTGTATTGTAGGGACATATATACCAGGCCTGTGAGCCTGTGGTAATGTGTATTGTAGTGATATATATATACCAGGCCTGTGAGCCTGTGGTAATGTGTATTGTAGTGACATATATATACCAGGCCTGTGAGCCTGTGGTAATGTGTATTGTAGTGACATATATATACCAGGCCTGTGAGCCTGTGGTAATGTGTATTGGAGTGACATATATACCAGGCCTGTGAGCCTGTGGTAATGTGTATTGGAGTGACATATATACCAGGCCTGTGAGCCTGTGGTAATGTGTATTGGAGTGACATATATACCAGGCCTGTGAGCCTGTGGTAATGTTTATTGGAGTGACATACATACCAGGCCTGTGAGTCTGTGGTAATGTGTATTGGAGTGACATATATACCAGGCCTGTGAGCCTGTGGTAATGTGTATTGGAGTGACATATATACCAGGCCTGTGGTAATGTGTATTGGAGTGACATATATACCAGGCCTGTGAGCCTGTGGTAATGTGTATTGTAGTGACATATATATACCAAGCCTGTGAGCCTGTGGTAATGTGTATAGGAGTGACATATATACCAGGCCTGTGAGCCTGTGGTAATGTGTATTGGAGTGACATATATACCAGGCCTGTGAGTCTGTGGTAATGTGTATTGGAGTGACATATATACCAGGCCTGTGAGCCTGTGGTAATGTGTATTGTAGTGACATATATACCAGGCCTGTGGTAATGTGTATTGTAGTGACATATATACCAGGCCTGTGGTAATGTGTATTGTTGTGACATATATACAAGGCCTGTGAGCCTGTGGTAATGTGTATTGGAGTGACATATATATACCAAGCCTGTGAGCCTGTGGTAATGTGTATTGGAGTGACATATATACCAGGCCTGTGAGCCTGTGGTAATGTGTATTGTAGTGATATATATATACCAGGCCTGTGAGCCTGTGGTAATGTGTAATGGAGTGACATATATACCAGGCCTGTGAGCCTGTGGTAATGTGTATTAGAGTGACATATATACCAGGCCTGTGAGAATGTGGTAATGTGTATTGTAGTGACATATATACCAGGCCTGTGGTAATGTGTATTGTAGTGACATATATATACCAGGCCTGTGATCCTGTGGTAATGTGTATTGTAGTGACATATATATACCAGGCCTGTGAGCCTGTGGTAATGTGTATTGGAGTGACATATATATAGGCCTGTGATCCTGTGGTAATGTGTATTGTAGTGACATATATATACCAGGCCTGTGAGCCTGTGGTAATGTGTATTGGAGTGACATATATATAGGCCTGTGAGCCTGTGGTAATGTGTATTAGAGTGACATATATACCAGGCCTCTGAGCCTGTGGTAATGTGTATTGGAGTGACATATATACCAGGCCTGTGAGCCTGTGGTAATTTGTATTGGAGTGACATATATATAGGCCTGTGAGCCTGTGGTAATGTGTAATGTAGTGACATATATACCAGGTCTGTGAGCCTGTGGTAATGTGTATTGGAGTGACATATATATAGGCCTGTGAGCCTGTGGTAATGTGTAATGTAGTGACATATATACCAGGCCTGTGAGCCTGTGGTAATGTGTATAGGAGTGACATATATACCTGGCCTGCGAGCCTGTGGTAATGTGTATTGGAGTGACATATATACCAGGCCTGTGAACATGTGGTAATGTGTATTGTAGTGACATATATACCAGGCCTGTGAGCCTGTGGAAATGTATATTGTAGTGATATATATACCAGGCCTGTGAGCCTGTGGTAATGTGTATTGGAGTGACATATATGTAGGCCTGTGAGCCTGTGGTAATGTGTATTGTAGTGACATCTATACCAGGCCTGTGGTAATGTGTATTGTAGTGACATATATACCAGGCCTGTGAGCCTGTGGTAATGTGTATTGTAGTGACATATATACAAGGCCTGTGAGCCTGTGGTAATGTGTATTGGAGTGACATATATATACCAAGCCTGTGAGCCTGTGGTAATGTGTATTGGAGTGACATTTATACCAGGCCTGTGAGCCTGTGGTAATGTGTATCGGAGTGACATATATACCAGGCCTGTGAGCCTGTGGTAATGTGTATTGTAGTGACATATATACCAGGCCTGTGAGCCTGTGGTCATGTGTATTGGAGTGACATATATACCAGGCCTGTGATCCTGTGGTCATGTGTATAGGAGTGACATATATACCAGGCCTGTGAGCCTGTGGTAATGTGTATTGGAATGACATATATACCAGGCCTGTGAGCCTGTGGTAATGTGGAATGTAGTGACATATATACCAGGCCTGCGAGCCTGTGGTAATGTGTATAGGAGTGACATATATACCTGGCCTGCGAGCCTGTGGTAATGTGTATTGGAGTGACATATATACCAGGCCTGTGAGCATGTGGTAATGTGTATTGTAGTGACATATATACCAGGCCTGTGAGCCTGTGGTAATGTGTATTGTAGTGATATATATACCAGGCCTGTGAGCCTGTGGTAATGTGTATTGTAGTGACATATATACCAGGCCTGTGGTAATGTGTATTGTAGTGACATATATACCAGGCCTGTGGTAATGTGTATTGTTGTGACATATATACAAGGCCTGTGAGCCTGTGGTAATGTGTATTGGAGTGACATATATACCAGGCCTGTGAGCCTGTGGTCATGTGTATTGGAGTGACATATATACCAGGCCTGTGATCCTGTGGTCATGTGTATAGGAGTGACATATATGCCAGGCCTGTGAGCCTGTGGTAATGTGTATTGGAGTGACATATATACCAGGCCTGTGAGCCTGTGGTAATGTGTATAGGAGTGACATATATATACCAGGCCTGTGCGCCTGTGGTAATGTGTATTGTAGTGACATATATACCAGGCCTGTGAGCCTGTGGTAATGTGTATTATAGTGACATATATACCAGTCCTGTGAGCCTGTGGTAATGTGTATTGGAGTGACATATATATACCAGGCCTGTGGTAATGTGTATTGTAGTGACATATATACCAGGCCTGTGAGCCTGTGGTAATGTGTATTGTAGTGACATATATATATACCAGGTCTGTGAGCCTGTGGTAATGTGTATTGTAGTGACATATATACCAGGTCTGTGAGCCTGTGGTAATGTGTATTGTAGTGACATATATATACCAGGTCTGTGAGCCTGTGGTAATGTGTATAGGAGTGACATATATACCAGGCCTGTGAGCCTGTGGTAATGTGTATTGGAGTGACATATATACCAGGCCTGTGAGCCTGTGGTAATGTGTATTGTAGTGACATATATACCTGGCCTGCGAGCCTGTGGTAATGTGTATTGTAGTGACATATATACCAGGCCTGTGAGCCTGTGGTAATGTGTATTGGAGTGACATATATACCAGGCCTGTGAGCCTGTGGTAATGTGCATTGTAGTGACATATATATACCAGGCCTGTGAGCCTGTGGTACTGTGTATTAGAGTGACATATATACCAGGCCTGTGAGCCTGTGGTAATGTGTATTGTAGTGACATATATATACCAGGCCTGTGAGCCTGTGGTAATGTGTATTGGAGTGACATATATATACCAGGCCTGTGAGCCTGTGGTAATGTGTATTGGAGTGACATATATACCAGGCCTGTGAGCCTGTGGTAATGTGTATAGGAGTGACATATATACCAGGCCTGTGAGCCTGTGGTAATGTGTATTGGAGTGACATATATATACCAGGCCTGTGAGCCTGTGGTAATGTGTATTGTAGTGACATATATACCAGGCCTGTGAGCCTGTGGTAATGTGTATTGGAGTGACATATATACCAGGCCTGTGATCCTGTGGTAATATGTATTGTAGTGACATATATACCAGGCCTGTGGTAATGTGTATTGTAGTGACATATATACCTGGCCTGTGAGCCTGTGGTAATGTGTATTGTAGTGACATATATACCAGGCCTGTGAGCCTGTGGTAATGTGTATTGTAGTGACATATATACCAGGCCTGTGATAATGTGTATTGGAGTGACATATATACCAGGCCTATGAGCATGTGGTAATGTGTATAGGAGTGACATATATACCAGGCCTGTGAGCCTGTGGTAATGTGTATTGGAGTGACATATATACCAGGCCTGTGATAATGTGTATTGTAGTGACATAGATACAAGGCCTGTGAGCCTGTGGTAATGTGTATTGGAGTGACATATATATAGGCCTGTGAGCCTGTGGTAATGTGTATTGGAGTGACATATATATACCAGGCCTGTGAGCCTGTGGTAATGTGTATTGGAGTGACATATATACCAGGCCTGTGAGCCTGTGGTAATGTGTATTGTAGGGACATATATACCAGGCCTGTGATCCTGTGGTCATGTGTATAGGAGTGACACATATACCAGGCCTGTGAGCCTGTGGTAATGTGTATTGGAGTGACATATATACCAGGCCTGTGAGCCTGTGGTAATGTGTATAGGAGTGACATATATATACCAGGCCTGTGCGCCTGTGGTAATGTGTATTGTAGTGACATATATACCAGGCCTGTGAGCCTGTGGTAATGTGTATTATAGTGACATATATACCAGTCCTGTGAGCCTGTGGTAATGTGTATTGGAGTGACATATATATACCAGGCCTGTGGTAATGTGTATTGTAGTGACATATATACCAGGCCTGTGAGCCTGTGGTAATGTGTATTGTAGTGACATATATATATACCAGGTCTGTGAGCCTGTGGTAATGTGTATTGTAGTGACATATATACCAGGTCTGTGAGCCTGTGGTAATGTGTATTGTAGTGACATATATATACCAGGTCTGTGAGCCTGTGGTAATGTGTATAGGAGTGACATATATACCAGGCCTGTGAGCCTGTGGTAATGTGTATTGGAGTGACATATATACCAGGCCTGTGAGCCTGTGGTAATGTGTATTGTAGTGACATATATACCTGGCCTGCGAGCCTGTGGTAATGTGTATTGTAGTGACATATATACCAGGCCTGTGAGCCTGTGGTAATGTGTATTGGAGTGACATATATACCAGGCCTGTGAGCCTGTGGTAATGTGCATTGTAGTGACATATATATACCAGGCCTGTGAGCCTGTGGTACTGTGTATTAGAGTGACATATATACCAGGCCTGTGAGCCTGTGGTAATGTGTATTGTAGTGACATATATATACCAGGCCTGTGAGCCTGTGGTAATGTGTATTGGAGTGACATATATATACCAGGCCTGTGAGCCTGTGGTAATGTGTATTGGAGTGACATATATACCAGGCCTGTGAGCCTGTGGTAATGTGTATAGGAGTGACATATATACCAGGCCTGTGAGCCTGTGGTAATGTGTATTGGAGTGACATATATATACCAGGCCTGTGAGCCTGTGGTAATGTGTATTGTAGTGACATATATACCAGGCCTGTGAGCCTGTGGTAATGTGTATTGGAGTGACATATATACCAGGCCTGTGATCCTGTGGTAATATGTATTGTAGTGACATATATACCAGGCCTGTGGTAATGTGTATTGTAGTGACATATATACCTGGCCTGTGAGCCTGTGGTAATGTGTATTGTAGTGACATATATACCAGGCCTGTGAGCCTGTGGTAATGTGTATTGTAGTGACATATATACCAGGCCTGTGATAATGTGTATTGGAGTGACATATATACCAGGCCTATGAGCATGTGGTAATGTGTATAGGAGTGACATATATACCAGGCCTGTGAGCCTGTGGTAATGTGTATTGGAGTGACATATATACCAGGCCTGTGATAATGTGTATTGTAGTGACATAGATACAAGGCCTGTGAGCCTGTGGTAATGTGTATTGGAGTGACATATATATAGGCCTGTGAGCCTGTGGTAATGTGTATTGGAGTGACATATATATACCAGGCCTGTGAGCCTGTGGTAATGTGTATTGGAGTGACATATATACCAGGCCTGTGAGCCTGTGGTAATGTGTATTGTAGGGACATATATACCAGGCCTGTGATCCTGTGGTCATGTGTATAGGAGTGACACATATACCAGGCCTGTGAGCCTGTGGTTATGTGTATTGGAGTGACATATATACCAGGCCTGTGAGCCTGTGGTTATGTGTATTGGAGTGACATATATACCAGGCCTGTGATCCTGTGGTCATGTGTATAGGAGTAACATATATACCAGGCCTGTGAGCCTGTGGTAATGTGTATTGGAGTGACATATATACCAGGCCTGTGATAATGTGTATTGTAGTGACATATATATAGGCCTGTGAGCCTGTGGTAATGTGTATTGTAGTGACATATATATAGGCCTGTGAGCCTGTGGTAATGTGTATTGTAGTGACATATATATACCAGGCCTGTGGTAATGTGTATTGGAGTGACATATATACCAGACCTGTGAGCCTGTGGTAATGTGTATTGTAGTGACATATATATAGGCCTGTGAGCCTGTGGTAATGTGTATTGTAGTGACATATATATACCAGGCCTGTGGTAATGTGTATTGGAGTGACATATATACCAGACCTGTGAGCCTGTGGTAATGTGTATTGTAGTGATATATATACCAGGCCTGTGAGCCTGTGGTAATGTGTATTGTAGTGACATATATACCAGGCCTGTGAGCCTCTGGTAATGTGTATTGTAGTGACATATATATAGGCCTGTGAGCCTGTGGTAATGTGTATTGTAGTGAGATATATACCAGGCCTGTGAGCCTGTGGTAATGTGTATTGTAGTGATATATATATACCAGGCCTGTGAGCCTGTGGTAATGTGTATTGTAGTGACATATATATACCAGGCCTGTGAGCCTGTGGTAATGTGTATTGGAGTGACATATATACCAGGCCTGTGAGCCTGTGGTAATGTGTATTGGAGTGACATATATACCAGGCCTGTGAGCCTGTGGTAATGTGTATTGGAGTGACATATATATAGGCCTGTGAGCCTGTGGTAATGTGTATTGTAGTGACATATATACCAGGCCTGTGAGCCTGTGGTAATGTGTATTGTAGTGACATATATACCAGGCCTGTGAGCCTGTGGTAATGTGTATTGTAGTGACATATATACCAGGCCTGTGAGCCTGTGGTAATGTGTATTGGAGTGCTGTGAGCCTGTGGTAATGTGTATTGTAGTGACATATATACCAGGCCTGTGAGCCTGTGGTAATGTGTATTGTAGTGACATATATATACCAGGCCTGTGAGCCTGTGGTAATGTGTAATGGAGTGACATATATAGCAGGCCTCTGAGCCTGTGGTCATGTGTATTGGAGTGACATATATACCAGGCCTGTGAGCCTGTGGTAATGTGTAATGGAGTGACATATATACCAGGCCTCTAAACCTGTGGTAATGTGTATTGTAGTGACATATATACCAGGCCTCTGAGCCTGTGGTAATGTGTATTGGAGTGACATATATATACCAGGCCTGTGGTAATGTGTATTGGAGTGACATATATATACCAGGCCTATGAGCCTGTGGTAATGTGTATTCTAGTGACATATATACCAGGCCTGTGAGCCTGTGGTAATGTGTATTGGAGTGACATATATATACCAGGCCTGTGAGCCTGTGGTAATGTGTATTGGAGTGACATATATACCAGGCCTCTGAGCCTGTGGTAATGTGTATTGGAGTGACATATATACCAGGCCTGTGAGCCTGTGGTAATGTGTATTGTAGGGACATATATACCAGGCCTGTGAGCCTGTGGTAATGTGTATTGTAGTGATATATATATACCAGGCCTGTGAGCCTGTGGTAATGTGTATTGTAGTGACATATATATACCAGGCCTGTGAGCCTGTGGTAATGTGTATTGTAGTGACATATATACCAGGCCTGTGAGCCTGTGGTAATGTGTATTGGAGTGACATATATACCAGGCCTGTGAGCCTGTGGTAATGTGTATTGGAGTGACATATATACCAGGCCTGTGAGCCTGTGGTAATGTGTATTGTAGTGACATATATACCAGGCCTGTGAGCCTGTGGTAATGTGTATTGGAGTGACATATATACCAGGCCTGTGAGCCTGTGGTAATGTGTATTGGAGTGACATATATACCAGGCCTGTGAGCCTGTGGTAATGTGTATTGTAGGGACATATATACCAAGCCTGTGAGCCTGTGGTAATGTGTATTGTAGGGACATATATACCAGGCCTGTGAGCCTGTGGTAATGTGTATTGTAGTGATATATATATACCAGGCCTGTGAGCCTGTGGTAATGTGTATTGTAGTGACATATATATACCAGGCCTGTGAGCCTGTGGTAATGTGTATTGTAGTGACATATATATACCAGGCCTGTGAGCCTGTGGTAATGTGTATTGGAGTGACATATATACCAGGCCTGTGAGCCTGTGGTAATGTGTATTGGAGTGACATATATACCAGGCCTGTGAGCCTGTGGTAATGTGTATTGGAGTGACATATATACCAGGCCTGTGAGCCTGTGGTAATGTTTATTGGAGTGACATACATACCAGGCCTGTGAGTCTGTGGTAATGTGTATTGGAGTGACATATATACCAGGCCTGTGAGCCTGTGGTAATGTGTATTGGAGTGACATATATACCAGGCCTGTGGTAATGTGTATTGGAGTGACATATATACCAGGCCTGTGAGCCTGTGGTAATGTGTATTGTAGTGACATATATATACCAAGCCTGTGAGCCTGTGGTAATGTGTATAGGAGTGACATATATACCAGGCCTGTGAGCCTGTGGTAATGTGTATTGGAGTGACATATATACCAGGCCTGTGAGTCTGTGGTAATGTGTATTGGAGTGACATATATACCAGGCCTGTGAGCCTGTGGTAATGTGTATTGTAGTGACATATATACCAGGCCTGTGGTAATGTGTATTGTAGTGACATATATACCAGGCCTGTGGTAATGTGTATTGTTGTGACATATATACAAGGCCTGTGAGCCTGTGGTAATGTGTATTGGAGTGACATATATATACCAAGCCTGTGAGCCTGTGGTAATGTGTATTGGAGTGACATATATACCAGGCCTGTGATCCTGTGGTAATGTGTATTGTAGTGACATATATACCAGGCCTGTGAGCCTGAGGTAATGTGTATTGGAGTGACATATATACCAGGCCTGTGAGCCTGTGGTAATGTGTATTGTAGTGACATATATACCAGGCCTGTGAGCCTGTGGTAATGTGTATTGTAGTGATATATATACCAGGCCTGTGAGCCTGTGGTAATGTGTATTGGAGTGACATATATACCAGGCCTGTGAGCCTGTGGTAATGTGTATTGTAGTGACATATATATACCAGGCCTGTGAGCCTGTGGTAATGTGTATTGTAGTGACATATATACAAGGCCTGTGAGCCTGTGGTAATGTGTATTGGAGTGACATATATATACAAGGCCTGTGAGCCTGTGGTAATGTGTATTGGAGTGACATTTATACCAGGCCTGTGAGCCTGTGGTAATGTGTACTGGAGTGACATATATACCAGGCCTGTGAGCCTGTGGTAATGTGTATTGTAGTGACATATATACCAGGCCTGTGATCCTGTGGTCATGTGTATAGGAGTGACATATATGCTAGGCCTGTGAGCCTGTGGTAATGTGTATTAGAGTGACATATATACCAGGCCTGTGAGCCTGTGGTAATGTGTATTGTAGTGGCATATATACGAGGCCTGTGAGCCTGTGGTAATGTGTATTAGAGTGACATATATACCAGGCTTGTGAGCCTGTGGTAATGTGTATTGGAATGACATATATACCAGGCCTGTGAGCCTGTGGTAATGTGTAATGTAGTGACATATATACCAGGTCTGTGAGCCTGTGGTAATGTGTATAGGAGTGACATATATACCTGGCCTGCGAGCCTGTGGTAATGTGTATTGGAGTGACATATATACCAGGCCTGTGAGCATGTGGTAATGTGTATTGTAGTGACATATATACCAGGCCTGTGAGCCTGTGGTAATGTGTATTGGAGTGACATATATGTAGGCCTGTGAACCTGTGGTAATGTGTATTGTAGTGACATATATACCAGGCCTGTGGTCATGTGTATTGTTGTGACATATATACAAGGCCTGTGAGCCTGTGGTAATGTGTATTGGAGTGACATATATATACCAAGGCTGTGAGCCTGTGGTAATGTGTATTGTAGTGACATATATATACCAAGCCTGTGAGCCTGTGGTAATGTGTATTGGAGTGACATTTATACCAGGCCTGTGAGCCTGTGGTAATGTGTATTGTAGTGACATATATACCAGGCCTGTGAGCCTGAGGTAATGTGTATTGGAGTGACATATATACCAGGCCTGTGAGCCTGTGGTAATGTGTATTGGAGTGACATATATACCAGGCCTGTGAGCCTGTGGTAATGTGTATTGTAGTGACATATATACCAGGCCTGTGAGCCTGTGGTCATGTGTATTGGAGTGACATATATACCAGGCCTGTGATCCTGTGGTCATGTGTATAGGAGTGACATATATGCCAGGCCTGTGAGCCTGTGGTAATGTGTATTGGAGTGACATATATACCAGGCCTGTGAGCCTGTGGTAATGTGTATAGGAGTGACATATATATACCAGGCCTGTGCGCCTGTGGTAATGTGTATTGTAGTGACATATATACCAGGCCTGTGAGCCTGTGGTAATGTGTATTATAGTGACATATATACCAGGCCTGTGAGCCTCTGGTAATGTGTATTGGAGTGACATATATATACCAGGCCTGTGGTAATGTGTATTGTAGTGACATATATACCAGGCCTCTGAGCCTGTGGTAATGTGTATTGGAGTGACATATATATATACCAGGCCTGTGAGCCTGTGGTAATGTGTATTGGAGTGACACATATACCAGGTCTGTGAGCCTGTGGTAATGTGTATTGTAGTGACATATATACCAGGCCTGTGAGCCTGTGGTAATGTGTATTGGAGTGACATATATACCAGGCCTGTGAGCCTGTGGTAATGTGTATTGTAGTGACATATATACCAGGCCTGTGAGCCTGTGGTTATGTGTATTGGAGTGACATATATACCAGGCCTGTGAGCCTGTGGTAATGTGTAATGGAGTGACATATATACCAGGCCTCTGAGCCTGTGGTAATGTGTATTGTAGTGACATATATACCAGGCCTGTGAGCCTGTGGTAATGTGTATAGGAGTGACATATATACCAGGCCTGTGAGCCTGTGGTAATGTGTATTGGAGTGACATATATACCAGGTCTGTGAGCCTGTGGTAATGTGTATTGGAGTGACATATATACCAGGTCTGTGAGCCTGTGGTAATGTGTATTGGAGTGACATATATACCAGGTCTGTGAGCCTGTGGTAATGTGTATTGGAGTGACATATATACCAGGCCTGTGAGCCTGGGGTAATGTGTATAGGAGTGACAAATATACCAGGCCTGTGAGCCTGTGGTAATGTGTATTGGAGTGACATATATATATACCAGGCCTGTGAGCCTGTGGTAATGTATATTGGAGTGACATATATACCAGGTCTGTGAGCCTGTGGTAATGTGTATTAGAGTGACATATATATACCAGGCCTGTGAGCCTGTGGTAATGTGTATTGGAGTGACATATATACCAGGTCTGTGAGCCTGTGGTAATGTGTATTGTAGTGACATATATACCAGGCCTATGAGCCTGTGGTAATGTGTATTGGAGTGACATATATACCAGGCCTGTGAGCCTGTGGTCATGTGTATTGGAGTGACATATATACCAGGCCTGTGAGCCTGTGGTCATGTGTATTGTAGTGACATATATACCAGGCCTGTGAGCCTGTGGTCATGTGTATTGGAGTGACATATATACCAGGCCTGTGAGCCTGTGGTCATGTGTAATGGAGTGACATATATACCAGGCCTCTGAGCCTGTGGTCATGTGTATTGGAGTGACATATATATACCAGGCCTGTGAGCCTGTGGTAATGTGTATTGTAGTGACATATATACCAGGCCTCTGAGCCTGTGGTAATGTGTATTGGAGTGACATATATATACCAGGCCTGTGGTAATGTGTATTGGAGTGATATATATATACCAGGCCTGTGAGCCTGTGGTAATGTGTATTGTAGTGACATATATACCAGGCCTGTGAGCCTGCGGTAATGTGTATTGGAGTGACATATATACCAGGCCTGTGAGCCTGTGGTAATGTGTATTGTAGTGACATATATACCAGGCCTGTGAGCCTGTGAGCCTGTGGTAATGTGTATTGGAGTGACATATATATACCAGGCCTGTGAGCCTGTGGTAATGTGTATTGGAGTGACATATATACCAGGCCTGTGAGCCTGTGGTAATGTGTATTGGAGTGACATATATACCAGGCCTGTGAGCCAGTGGTAATGTGTATTGTAGGGACATATATACCAGGCCTGTGAGCCTGTGGTAATGTGTATTGTAGTGATATATATATACCAGGCCTGTGAGCCTGTGGTAATGTGTAATGGAGTGACATATATACCAGGCCTGTGAGCCTGTGGTAATGTGTATTAGAGTGACATATATACCAGGCCTGTGAGAATGTGGTAATGTGTATTGTAGTGACATATATACCAGGCCTGTGGTAATGTGTATTGTAGTGACATATATATACCAGGCCTGTGATCCTGTGGTAATGTGTATTGTAGTGACATATATATACCAGGCCTGTGAGCCTGTGGTAATGTGTATTGGAGTGACATATATACCAGGCCTGTGAGCCTGTGGTAATGTGTATTAGAGTGACATATATACCAGGCCTGTGAGAATGTGGTAATGTGTATTGTAGTGACATATATACCAGGCCTGTGGTAATGTGTATTGTAGTGACATATATATACCAGGCCTGTGATCCTGTGGTAATGTGTATTGTAGTGACATATATATACCAGGCCTGTGAGCCTGTGGTAATGTGTATTGGAGTGACATATATATAGGCCTGTGATCCTGTGGTAATGTGTATTGTAGTGACATATATATACCAGGCCTGTGAGCCTGTGGTAATGTGTATTGGAGTGACATATATATAGGCCTGTGAGACTGTGGTAATGTGTATTAGAGTGACATATATACCAGGCCTCTGAGCCTGTGGTAATGTGTATTGGAGTGACATATATACCAGGCCTGTGAGCCTGTGGTAATTTGTATTGGAGTGACATATATATAGGCCTGTGAGCCTGTGGTAATGTGTAATGTAGTGACATATATACCAGGTCTGTGAGCCTGTGGTAATGTGTATTGGAGTGACATATATATAGGCCTGTGAGCCTGTGGTAATGTGTAATGTAGTGACATATATACCAGGCCTGTGAGCCTGTGGTAATGTGTATAGGAGTGACATATATACCTGGCCTGCGAGCCTGTGGTAATGTGTATTGGAGTGACATATATACCAGGCCTGTGAGCATGTGGTAATGTGTATTGTAGTGACATATATACCAGGCCTGTGAGCCTGTGGAAATGTATATTGTAGTGATATATATACCAGGCCTGTGAGCCTGTGGTAATGTGTATTGGAGTGACATATATGTAGGCCTGTGAGCCTGTGGTAATGTGTATTGTAGTGACATATATACCAGGCCTGTGGTAATGTGTATTGTAGTGACATATATACCAGGCCTGTGGTAATGTGTATTGTAGTGACATATATACAAGGCCTGTGAGCCTGTGGTAATGTGTATTGGAGTGACATATATATACCAAGCCTGTGAGCCTGTGGTAATGTGTATTGGAGTGACATTTATACCAGGCCTGTGAGCCTGTGGTAATGTGTATCGGAGTGACATATATACCAGGCCTGTGAGCCTGTGGTAATGTGTATTGTAGTGACATATATACCAGGCCTGTGAGCCTGTGGTCATGTGTATTGGAGTGACATATATACCAGGCCTGTGATCCTGTGGTCATGTGTATAGGAGTGACATATATACCAGGCCTGTGAGCCTGTGGTAATGTGTATTGGAATGACATATATACCAGGCCTGTGAGCCTGTGGTAATGTGTAATGTAGTGACATATATACCAGGCCTGCGAGCCTGTGGTAATGTGTATAGGAGTGACATATATACCTGGCCTGCGAGCCTGTGGTAATGTGTATTGGAGTGACATATATACCAGGCCTGTGAGCATGTGGTAATGTGTATTGTAGTGACATATATACCAGGCCTGTGAGCCTGTGGTAATGTGTATTGTAGTGATATATATACCAGGCCTGTGAGCCTGTGGTAATGTGTATTGTAGTGACATATATACCAGGCCTGTGGTAATGTGTATTGTAGTGACATATATACCAGGCCTGTGGTAATGTGTATTGTTGTGACATATATACAAGGCCTGTGAGCCTGTGGTAATGTGTATTGGAGTGACATATATACCAGGCCTGTGAGCCTGTGGTCATGTGTATTGGAGTGACATATATACCAGGCCTGTGAGCCTGTGGTAATGTGTATAGGAGTGACATATATACCAGGCCTGTGAGCCTGTGGTAATGTGTATAGTAGTGACATATATATACCAGGCCTGTGCGCCTGTGGTAATGTGTATTGTAGTGACATATATACCAGGCCTGTGAGCCTGTGGTAATGTGTATTATAGTGACATATATACCAGTCCTGTGAGCCTGTGGTAATGTGTATTGGAGTGACATATATATACCAGGCCTGTGGTAATGTGTATTGTAGTGACATATATACCAGGCCTGTGATCCTGTGGTAATGTGTATTGTAGTGACATAGATACCAGGCCTGTGAGTCTGTGGTAATGTGTATTGTAGTGACATAGATACCAGGCCTGTGAGTCTGTGGTAATGTGTATTGTAGTGACATAGATACCAGGCCTGTGAGTCTGTGGTAATGTGTATTGTAGTGACATAGATACCAGGCCTGTGAGTCTGTGGTAATGTGTATTGGAGTGACATATATATAGGCCTGTGAACCTGTGGTAATGTGTATTGGAGTGACATATATATACCAGGCCTGTGAGCCTGTGGTAATGTGTATTGGAGTGACATATATATACCAGGCCTGTGAGCCTGTGGTAATGTGTATTGGAGTGACATATATACCAGGCCTGTGAGCCTGTGGTCATGTGTATTGGAGTGACATATATACCAGGCCTGTGAGCCTGTGGTAATGTGTATTGTAGTGACATATATACCAGGCCTGTGAGCCTGTGGTAATGTGTATTATAGTGACATATATACCAGTCCTGTGAGCCTGTGGTAATGTGTATTGGAGTGACATATATACCAGGCCTGTGATCCTGTGGTAATGTGTATTGTAGTGACATATATATACCAGGTCTGTGAGCCTGTGGTAATGTGTATTGTAGTGACATATATACCAGGTCTGTGAGCCTGTGGTAATGTGTATTGTAGTGACATATATATACCAGGTCTGTGAGCCTGTGGTAATGTGTATAGGAGTGACATATATACCAGGCCTGTGAGCCTGTGGTAATGTGTATTGTAGTGACATATATACCAGGCCTGTGAGCCTGTGGTAATGTGTATTGTAGTGACATATATACCAGGCCTGTGAGCCTGTGGTAATGTGTATTGTAGTGACATATATAGCAGGCCTGTGAGCCTGTGGTAATGTGTATAGGAGTGACATATATACCAGGCCTGTGAGCCTGTGGTAATGTGTATAGGAGTGACATATATAGCAGGCCTGTGAGCCTGTGGTAATGTGTATAGGAGTGACATATATATACCAGGCCTGTGATCCTGTGGTAATGTGTATAGGAGTGACATAGATACCAGGCCTGTGAGTCTGTGGTAATGTGTATTGTAGTGACATAGATACCAGGCCTGTGAGTCTGTGGTAATGTGTATTGGAGTGACATATATATAGGCCTGTGAACCTGTGGTAATGTGTATTGGAGTGACATATATATACCAGGCCTGTGAGCCTGTGGTAATGTGTATTGGAGTGACATATATATACCAGGCCTGTGAGCCTGTGGTAATGTGTATTGGAGTGACATATATACCAGGCCTGTGAGCCTGTGGTAATGTGTATTGGAGTGACATATATACCAGGCCTGTGAGCCTGTGGTAATGTGTATTGTAGTGACATATATACCAGGCCTGTGAGCCTGTGGTAATGTGCATTGTAGTGACATATATATACCAGGCCTGTGAGCCTGTGGTACTGTGTATTAGAGTGACATATATACCAGGCCTGTGAGCCTGTGGTAATGTGTATTGTAGTGACATATATATACCAGGCCTGTGAGCCTGTGGTAATGTGTATTGGAGTGACATATATATACCAGGCCTGTGAGCCTGTGGTAATGTGTATTGGAGTGACATATATACCAGGCCTGTGAGCCTGTGGTAATGTGTATAGGAGTGACATATATACCAGGCCTGTGAGCCTGTGGTAATGTGTATTGGAGTGACATATATATACCAGTCCTGTGAGCCTGTGGTAATGTGTATTGTAGTGACATATATACCAGGCCTGTGAGCCTGTGGTAATGTGTATTGTAGTGACATATATACCAGGGCTGTGAGCCTGTGGTACTATGTATTGTAGTGACATATATACCAGGCCTGTGAGCCTGTGGTAATGTGTATTGGAGTGACATATATACCAGGCCTGTGATCCTGTGGTAATATGTATTGTAGTGACATATATACCAGGCCTGTGGTAATGTGTATTGTAGTGACATATATATACCAGGCCTGTGAGCCTGTGGTAATGTGTATTGTAGTGACATATATACCAGGCCTGTGAGCCTGTGGTAATGTGTATTGTAGTGACATATATACCAGGCCTGTGATAATGTGTATTGGAGTGACATATATACCAGGCCTATGAGCATGTGGTAATGTGTATAGGAGTGACATATATACCAGGCCTGTGAGCCTGTGGTAATGTGTATTGGAGTGACATATATACCAGGCCTGTGATAATGTGTATTGGAGTGACATATATATAGGCCTGTGAGCCTGTGGTAATGTGTATTGGAGTGACATATATATACCAGGCCTGTGAGCCTGTGGTAATGTGTATTGAAGTGACATATATACCAGGCCTGTGAGCCTGTGGTAATGTGTATTGTAGGGACATATATACCAGGCCTGTGATCCTGTGGTCATGTGTATAGGAGTGACACATATACCAGGCCTGTGAGCCTGTGGTTATGTGTATTGGAGTGACATATATACCAGGCCTGTGAGCCTGTGGTTATGTGTATTGGAGTGACATATATACCAGGCCTGTGAGCCTGTGGTTATGTGTATTGGAGTGACATAAATACCAGGCCTGTGATCCTGTGGTCATGTGTATAGGAGTGACATATATACCAGGCCTGTGAGCCTGTGGTAATGTGTATTGGAGTGACATATATACCAGGCCTGTGATAATGTGTATTGTAGTGACATATATATAGGCCTGTGAGCCTGTGGTAATGTGTATTGTAGTGACATATATATACCAGGCCTGTGGTAATGTGTATTGTAGTGACATATATACCAGGACTGTGGTAATGTGTATTGGAGTGACATATATACCAGGCCTGTGAGCCTCTGGTAATGTGTATTGGAGTGACATATATACCAGGACTGTGAGCCTGTGGTAATGTGTACTGTAGTGACATATATATAGCAGGCCTGTGAGCCTGTGGTAATGTGTATTGGAGTGACATATATATACCAGGCCTGTGAGCCTGTGGTAATGTGTATTGTAGTGAGATATATACCAGGCCTGTGAGCCTGTGGTAATGTGTATTGTAGTGACATATATATACCAGGCCTGTGAGCCTGTGGTAATGTGTATTGTAGTGAGATATATACCAGGCCTGTGAGCCTGTGGTAATGTGTATTGGAGTGACATATATATACCAGGCCTGTGAGCCTGTGGTAATGTGTATTGTAGTGACATATATACCAGGCCTGTGAGCCTGTGGTAATGTGTATTGTAGTGACATATATACAAGGCCTGTGATCCTGTGGTAATGTGTATTGGAGTGACATATATACCAGGCCTCTGAGCCTGTGGTAATGTGTATTGGAGTGACATATATATATACCAGGCCTGTGGTAATGTGTATTGGAGTGATATATATATACCAGGCCTGTGAGCCTGCGGTAATGTGTATTGTAGTGACATATATACCAGGCCTGTGAGCCTGCGGTAATGTGTATTGGAGTGACATATATACCAGGCCTGTGAGCCTGTGGTAATGTGTATTGTAGTGACATATATACCAGGCCTGTGAGCCTGTGGTAATGTGTATTGGAGTGACATATATATACCAGGCCTGTGAGCCTGTGGTAATGTGTATTGGAGTGACATATATACCAGGCCTGTGAGCCTGTGGTAATGTGTATTGGAGTGACATATATACCAGGCCTGTGAGCCAGTGGTAATGTGTATTGTAGGGACATATATACCAGGCCTGTGAGCCTGTGGTAATGTGTATTGTAGTGATATATATATACCAGGCCTGTGAGCCTGTGGTAATGTGTAATGGAGTGACATATATACCAGGCCTGTGAGCCTGTGGTAATGTGTATTAGAGTGACATATATACCAGGCCTGTGAGAATGTGGTAATGTGTATTGTAGTGACATATATACCAGGCCTGTGGTAATGTGTATTGTAGTGACATATATATACCAGGCCTGTGATCCTGTGGTAATGTGTATTGTAGTGACATATATATACCAGGCCTGTGAGCCTGTGGTAATGTGTATTGGAGTGACATATATATAGGCCTGTGAGCCTGTGGTAATGTGTATTAGAGTGACATATATACCAGGCCTCTGAGCCTGTGGTAATGTGTATTGGAGTGACATATATACCAGGCCTGTGAGCCTGTGGTAATGTGTATTGGAGTGACATATATATAGGCCTGTGAGCCTGTGGTAATGTGTAATGTAGTGACATATATACCAGGTCTGTGAGCCTGTGGTAATGTGTATTGGAGTGACATATATACCAGGCCTGTGAGCCTGTGGTAATGTGTATAGGAGTGACATATATACCTGGCCTGTGAGCCTGTGGTAATGTGTATTGGAGTGACATATATACCAGGCCTGTGAGCCTGTGGTAATGTGTATAGGAGTGACATATATACCAGGCCTGTGAGCCTGTGGTAATGTGTATAGGAGTGACATATATACCTGGCCTGCGAGCCTGTGGTAATGTGTATTGGAGTGACATATATACCAGGCCTGTGAGCCTGTGGTAATGTGTATAGGAGTGACATATATACCTGGCCTGCGAGTCTGTGGTAATGTGTATTGGAGTGACATATATACCAGGCCTGTGAGCCTGTGGTAATGTGTATTGTAGTGATATATATACCAGGCCTGTGAGCCTGTGGTAATGTGTATTGGAGTGACATATATGTAGGCCTGTGAGCCTGTGGTAATGTGTATTGTAGTGACATATATATATACCAGGCCTGTGGTAATGTGTATTGTAGTGACATATATACCAGGCCTGTGGTAATGTGTATTGTAGTGACATATATACCAGGCCTGTGGTAATGTGTATTGTAGTGACATATATACAAGGCCTGTGAGCCTGTGGTAATGTGTATTGGAGTGACATATATATACCAAGCCTGTGAGCCTGTGGTAATGTGTATTGGAGTGACATTTATACCAGGCCTGTGAGCCTGTGGTAATGTGTATTGGAGTGACATATATACCAGGCCTGTGAGCCTGTGGTAATGTGTATTGTAGTGACATATATACCAGGCCTGTGAGCCTGTGGTAATGTGTATTGGAGTGACATATATACCAGGCCTGTGATCCTGTGGTCATGTGTATAGGAGTGACATATATGCTAAGCCTGTGAGCCTGTGGTAATGTGTATTGGAGTGACATATATACCAGGCCTGTGAACCTGTGGTAATGTGTATTGTAGTGGCATATATACGAGGCCTGTGAGCCTGTGGTAATGTGTATTAGAGTGACATATATACCAGGCTTGTGAGCCTGTGGTAATGTGTATAGGAGTGACATATATATACCAGGCCTGTGCGCCTGTGGTAATGTGTATTGTAGTGACATATATACCAGGCCTGTGAGCCTGTGGTAATGTGTATTATAGTGACATATATACCAGGCCTGTGAGCCTCTGGTAATGTGTATTGGAGTGACATATATATACCAGGCCTGTGGTAATGTGTATTGTAGTGACATATATACCAGGCCTGTGAGCCTGTGGTAATGTGTATTGGAGTGACATATATATATACCAGGCCTGTGAGCCTGTGGTCATGTGTATTGGAGTGACATATATACCAGGCCTGTGAGCCTGTGGTCATGTGTATTGGAGTGACATATATACCAGGCCTGTGAGCCTGTGGTCATGTGTATTGGAGTGACATATATACCAGGCCTGTGAGCCTGTGGTCATGTGTAATGGAGTGACATATATACCAGGCCTCTGAGCCTGTGGTCATGTGTATTGTAGTGACATATATACCAGGCCTGTGAGCCTGTGGTAATGTGTATAGGAGTGACATATATACCAGGCCTGTGAGCCTGTGGTAATGTGTATTGGAGTGACATATATACCAGGTCTGTGAGCCTGTGGTAATGTGTATAGGAGTGACATATATACCAGGCCTGTGAGCCTGTGGTAATGTGTATTGGAGTGACATATATACCAGGTCTGTGAGCCTGTGGTAATGTGTATTGGAGTGACATATATACCAGGTCTGTGAGCCTGTGGTAATGTGTATTGGAGTGACATATATACCAGGTCTGTGAGCCTGTGGTAATGTGTATTGGAGTGACATATATACCAGGCCTGTGAGCCTGGGGTAATGTGTATAGGAGTGACATATATACCAGGCCTGTGAGCCTGTGGTAATGTGTATTAGAGTGACATATATATACCAGGCCTGTGAGCCTGTGGTAATGTGTATTGGAGTGACATATATACCAGGTCTGTGAGCCTGTGGTAATGTGTATTGTAGTGACATATATACCAGGCCTGTGAGCCTGTGGTAATGTGTATTGGAGTGACATATATACCAGGCCTGTGAGCCTGTGGTAATGTGTATTGGAGTGACATATATACCAGGCCTGTGAGCCTGTGGTCATGTGTATTGTAGTGACATATATACCAGGCCTGTGAGCCTGTGGTCATGTGTATTGGAGTGACATATATACCAGGCCTGTGAGCCTGTGGTAATGTGTAATGGAGTGACATATATACCAGGCCTCTGAGCCTGTGGTCATGTGTATTGGAGTGACATATATATACCAGGCCTGTGAGCCTGTGGTCATGTGTATTGTAGTGACATATATACCAGGCCTCTGAGCCTGTGGTAATGTGTATTGGAGTGACATATATATACCAGGCCTGTGGTAATGTGTATTGGAGTGATATATATATACCAGGCCTGTGAGCCTGTGGTAATGTGTATTGGAGTGACATATATACCAGGCCTGTGAGCCTGTGGTAATGTGTATTGGAGTGACATATATACCAGGCCTGTGAGCCAGTGGTAATGTGTATTGTAGTGATATATATATACCAGTCCTGTGAGCCTGTGGTAATGTGTAATGGAGTGACATATATACCAGGCCTGTGAGCCTGTGGTAATGTGTATTAGAGTGACATATATACCAGGCCTGTGAGAATGTGGTAATGTGTATTGTAGTGACATATATACCAGGCCTGTGGTAATGTGTATTGTAGTGACATATATATACCAGGCCTGTGATCCTGTGGTAATGTGTATTGTAGTGACATATATATACCAGGCCTGTGAGCCTGTGGTAATGTGTATTGGAGTGACATATATATAGGTCTGTGATCCTGTGGTAATGTGTATTGTAGTGACATATATATACCAGGCCTGTGAGCCTGTGGAAATGTATATTGTAGTGATATATATACCAGGCCTGTGAGCCTGTGGTAATGTGTATTGGAGTGACATATATGTAGGCCTGTGAGCCTGTGGTAATGTGTATTGTAGTGACATATATACCAGGCCTGTGGTAATGTGTATTGTAGTGACATATATACCAGGCCTGTGGTAATGTGTATTGTAGTGACATATATACCAGGCCTGTGAGCCTGTGGTAATGTGTATTGGAGTGACATATATATACCAAGCCTGTGAGCCTGTGGTAATGTGTATTGGAGTGACATATATATACCAAGCCTGTGAGCCTGTGGTAATGTGTATTGGAGTGACATTTATACCAGGCCTGTGAGCCTGTGGTAATGTGTATTGGAGTGACATATATACCAGGCCTGTGAGCCTGTGGTAATGTGTATAGGAGTGACATATATACCTGGCCTGCGAGCCTGTGGTAATGTGTATAGGAGTGACATATATGCCAGGCCTGTGAGCCTGTGGTAATGTGTAATGTAGTGACATATATACCAGGTCTGTGAGCCTGTGGTAATGTGTATAGGAGTGACATATATACCTGGCCTGCGAGCCTGTGGTAATGTGTATAGGAGTGACATATATGCCAGGCCTGTGAGCCTGTGGTAATGTGTATTGGAGTGACATATATACCAGGCCTGTGAGCATGTGGTAATGTGTATTGTAGTGACATATATACCAGGTCTGTGAGCCTGTGGTCATGTGTATTGTAGTGATATATATACCAGGCCTGTGAGCCTGTGGTAATGTGTATTGTAGTGATATATATACCAGGCCTGTGGTAATGTGTATTGTAGTGACATATATACCAGGCCTGTGGTAATGTGTATTGTTGTGACATATATATACCAGGCCTGTGAGCCTGTGGTAATGTGTATTGGAGTGACATATATATACCAGGCCTGTGAGCCTGTGGTAATGTGTATTGTAGTGACATATATACCAGGCCTGTGATCCTGTGGTAATGTGTATTGGAGTGACATATATATAGGCCTGTGAGCCTGTGGTAATGTGTATTGTAGTGACATATATATACCAGGCCTGTGGTAATGTGTATTGTAGTGACATATATACCAGGCCTGTGAGCCTGTGGTAATGTGTATTGGAGTGACATATATACCAGGCCTGTGAGCCTGTGGTAATGTGTATTGGAGTGACATATATATATACCAGGCCTGTGAGCCTGTGGTAATGTGTATTGTAGTGACATATATACCAGGCCTGTGATCCTGTGGTAATGTGTATTGGAGTGACATATATACCAGGCCTGTGAGCCTGTGGTAATGTGTAATGTAGTGACATATATATACCAGGCCTGTGGTAATGTGTATTGTAGTGACATATATACAAGGCCTGTGATCCTGTGGTAATGTGTATTGGAGTGACATATATACCAGGCCTGTGAGCCTGTGGTAATGTGTATTGTAGTGACATATATACCAGGCCTGTGAGCCTGTGGTAATGTGTATTGTAGTGACATATATACCAGGCCTGTGAGCCTGCGGTAATGTGTATTGGAGTGACATATATATATACCAGGCCTGTGAGCCTGTGGTAATGTGTATTGGAGTGACATATATACCAGGCCTGTGAGCCTGTGGTAATGTGTATTGGAGTGACATATATATACCAGGCCTGTGAGCCTGCGGTAATGTGTATTGGAGTGACATATATACCAGGCCTGTGAGCCTGTGGTAATGTGTATTGGAGTGACATATATACCAGGCCTGTGGTAATGTGTATTGTAGTGACATATATACCAGGCCTGTGAGCCTGCGGTAATGTGTATTGGAGTGACATATATACCAGGCCTGTGAGCCTGTGGTAATGTGTATTGGAGTGACATATATATACCAGGCCTGTGAGCCTGTGGTAATGTGTATTGTAGTGACATATATACCAGGCCTGTGAGCCTGTGGTAATGTGTATTGGAGTGACATATATACAAGGCCTGTGATCCTGTGGTAATGTGTATTGGAGTGATATATATATACCAGGCCTGTGAGCCTGTGGTAATGTGTATTGTAGTGACATATATACCAGGCCTGTGAGCCTGCGGTAATGTGTATTGGAGTGACATATATATATACCAGGCCTGTGAGCCTGTGGTAATGTGTATTGGAGTGACATATATACCAGGCCTGTGAGCCTGTGGTAATGTGTATTGGAGTGACATATATATACCAGGCCTGTGAGCCTGTGGTAATGTGTATTGGAGTGACATATATATACCAGGCCTGTGAGCCTGTGGTAATGTGTATTGGAGTGACATATATACCAGGGCCTGTGGTAATGTGTATTGTAGTGACATATATACCAGGCCTGTGAGCCTGCGGTAATGTGTATTGGAGTGACATATATACCAGGCCTGTGAGCCTGTGGTAATGTGTCTTGGAGTGACATATATACCAGGCCTGTGAGCCTGTGGTAATGTGTATTGTAGTGACATATATACCAGGCCTGTGAGCCTGTGGTAATGTGTATTGGAGTGACATATATATACCAGGCCTGTGATCCTGTGGTAATGTGTATTGTTGTGACATATATACCAGGCCTGTGAGCCTGTGGTAATGTGTATTGGAGTGACATATATATACCAGGCCTGTGAGCCTGTGGTAATGTGTATTGTAGAGACATATATACCAGGTCTGTGAGCCTGTGGTAATGTGTATTGGAGTGACATATATACCAGGCCTGTGAGCCTGCGGTAATGTGTATTGGAGTGACATATATACCAGGCCTGTGAGCCTGTGGTAATGTGTATTGGAGTGACATATATACCAGGCCTGTGGTAATGTGTATTGGAGTGACATATATACCAGGCCTGTGGTAATGTGTATTGTAGTGACATATATACCAGGCCTGTGAGCCTGTGGTAATGTGTATTGGAGTGACATATATACCAGGCCTGTGAGCCTGTGGTAATGTGTATTGGAGTGACATATATACCAGGCCTGTGGTAATGTGTATTGTAGTGACATATATACCAGGCCTGTGAGCCTGTGGTAATGTGTATTGGAGTGACATATATACCAGGCCTGTGAGCCTGTGGTAATGTGTATTGGAGTGACATATATATATACCAGGCCTGTGAGCCTGTGGTAATGTGTATTGGAGTGACATATATACCAGGCCTGTGAGCCTGTGGTAATGTGTATTGGAGTGACATATATACCAGGCCTGTGGTAATGTGTATTGAGGTGACATATATACCAGGCCTGTGAGCCTGCGGTAATGTGTATTGGAGTGACATATATACCAGGCCTGTGAGCCTGTGGTAATGTGTATTGTAGTGACATATATACCAGGCCTGTGAGCCTGTGGTAATGTGTATTGGAGTGACATATATATACCAGGCCTGTGAGCCTGTGGTAATGTGTATTGTTGTGACATATATACCAGGCCTGTGGTAATGTGTATTGGAGTGACATATATATATACCAGGCCTGTGAGCCTGTGGTAATGTGTATTGTAGTGACATATATATACCAGGCCTGTGAGCCTGTGGTAATGTGTATTGGAGTGACATATATACCAGGCCTGTGAGCCTGTGGTAATGTGTAATGTAGTGACATATATACCAGGTCTGTGAGCCTGTGGTAATGTGTATTGTAGTGATATATATATACAGGCCTGTGAGCCTGTGGTAATGTGTATTGGAGTGACATATATACCAGGCCTGTGAGCCTGTGGTAATGTGTATTGGAGTGACATATATACCAGGCCTGTGAGCCTGTGGTAATGTGTATTGGAGTGACATATATACCAGGCCTGTGAGCCTGTGGTAATGTGTATTGTAGTGACATATATACCAGGCCTGTGATCCTGTGGTAATGTGTATTGTAGTGACATATATACCAGGCCTGTGAGCCTGTGGTAATGTGTATTGGAGTGACATATATACCAGGCCTGTGAGCCTGTGGTAATGTGTATAGGAGTGACATATATACCAGGCCTGTGAGCCTGTGGTAATGTGTCTTGGAGTGACATATATACCAGGCCTGTGAGCCTGTGGTAATGTGTATTGTAGTGACATATATACCAGGCCTGTGATCCTGTGGTAATGTGTATTGGAGTGACATATATATACCAGGCCTGTGAGCCTGTGGTAATGTGTATTGGAGTGACATATATACCAGGCCTGTGAGCCTGTGGTAATGTGTATTGTAGTGACATATATACCAGGCCT
Source organism: Taudactylus pleione (assembly GCA_031769625.1). Lineage (NCBI taxonomy): Eukaryota > Metazoa > Chordata > Amphibia > Anura > Myobatrachidae > Taudactylus > Taudactylus pleione. Next base: position 113,024 of record JAUIMM010002538.1, read on the forward strand.
GTGAGCCTGTGGTAATGTGTATAGGAGTGACATATATACCAGGCCTGTGATCCTGTGGTAATGTGTATAGGAGTGACATATATACCAGGCCTGTGAGCCTGTGGTAATGTGTATTGTAGTGACATATATATAGGCCTGTGAGCCTGTGGTAATGTGTATTGTAGTGACATATATACCAGGCCTGTGAGCCTGTGGTAATGTGTATAGGAGTGACATACTGTATATACCAGGACTGCTGTAACATCTCTGTATGCTGTACCCCTTGAAGCAAAGGGGAAGGGTATTTTTCAAGACCATTCAGCAATAAACGTCTTTGCCATACGACTGCATTCGATTCCTGCGACCAACAGAATTGCGCAAAACGCTATTCCGTTCTCCGGCTGTTCTAGATTGAGCCCAGGTGCCTTCAAGCCCAATCCCTCTGCCAGCTACCGTGCAGAGCCGTGTCCATTGCGAGGAATTACGGGGAATCAGCTAACACCAATCAGGGGGTGTGGCCACAGCTAATAGACGCATACGCAGCAGAAGCAGTTCCAGGTGCCGGCGGTAGGAGTGTTCATAAGCGGTTCCAAACGCCAATTGAAGATTGGTGGTGGCAGCATCATTACACACCCACTGCGCAGTGGGTGGAGTCAGTGAAAGGCGGTCACTGATTATACGCAGGAATCCCTGATACCCCAAGACCCAGTGGGGCTCAAACACAATCTGCGATCGTCATCTAGTTGAGGTCATCTAGTCACACAGTATTACAGCCCCCAGCCCCCAGTGTTACAGCCCCCAGGCCCCTGTGTTACATGTATTACAGCCCCCAGGCCCCTTTGTTACATGTATTACAGCCCCAGGCCCCTGTGTTACATGTATTACAGCCCCCAGGCCTCTGTGTGTTACACGTATTACTGACCCCCATGGCCTCTGTGTGTTACACGTAATACTGACCCCCGGCCTCTGTGTGTTACACGTAATACTGACCCAATGGCCTCTGTGTGTTACATGTATTACTGACCCCATGGCCTGTGTGTGTTACTCGTAATACTGACCCCCGGCCTCTGTGTGTTACATGTATTACAGCCCCCTGTCCCTGTGTTACACGTATTACAGCCCCCCGGCCTCTGTGTGTTACACGTATTACTGACCCCATGGCCTCTGTGTGTTACACGTAATACTGACCCCATGGCCTCTGTGTGTTACACGTAATACTGACCCCATGGCCTCTGTGTTTTACACGTAATACTGACCCCCGGCCTCTGTGTGTTACACATAATACTGACCCCATGGCCTCTGTGTTTTACACGTAATACTGACCCCCGGCCTCTGTGTGTTACACATAATACTGACCCCATGGCCTCTGTGTGTTACACGTATTACTGACCCCATGGCCTCTGTGTGTTACTCGTAATACTGACCCCCGGCCTCTGTGTGTTACATGTATTACAGCCCCTAGGCTCCTGTGTGTTACACGTATTTTTGACCCCGGCCTTTGTGAGTTACATGTATTACTGACCCCATGGCCTCTGTGTGTTACATGTAATACTGACCCCCGGCCTCTGTGTGTTACACGTATTACTGACCCCATGGCCTCTGTGTGTTACATGTAATACTGACCCCATGGCCTCTGTGTGTTACACGTAATACTGACCCCCATGGCCTCTGTGTGTTACACATATTACAGCCCCTAGGCTCCTGTGTGTTACACGTATTTTTGACCCCGGCCTTTGTGAGTTACATGTATTATTGACCCCCATGGCCTCTGTGTGTTACACATATTACAGTCCCTAGGCTCCTGTGTGTTACACGTATTTTTGACCCCGGCCTTTGTGAGTTACACGTATTACTGACCCCCATGGCCTCTGTGTGTTACACGTATTACTGACCCCCATGGCCTCTGTGTGTCACACGTAATACTGACCCCCGGCCTCTGTATGTTACACGTAATACTGACCCCATGGCCTCTGTGTGTTACACGTATTACTGACCCCATGGCCTCTGTGTGTTACTCGTAATACTGACCCCCCGGCCTCTGTGTGTTACATGTATTACAGCCCCTAGGCTCCTGTGTGTTACACGTATTTTTGACCCCGGCCTTTGTGAGTTACATGTATTACTGACCCCATGGCCTCTGTGTGTTACATGTAATACTGACCCCATGGCCTCTGTGTGTTACACGTAATACTGACCCCCATGGCCTCTGTGTGTTACACATATTACAGCCCCTAGGCTCCTGTGTGTTACACGTATTTTTGACCCCGGCCTTTGTGAGTTACACGTATTACTGACCCCCATGGCCTCTGTGTGTTACACGTATTACTGACCCCCCATGGCCTCTGTGTGTTACACGTATTACTGACCTCCATGGCCTCTGTGTGTTACACGTAGTACTGACCCCATGGCCTCTGTGTGTAACACGTAATACTGACCCCCATGGCCTCTGTGTGTAACACGTATTACTGACCCCCATGGCCTCTGTGTGTTACACGTATTACTGACCCCCATGGCCTCTGTGTGTTACACGTAATACTGACCCCATGGCCTCTGTGTGTTACACGTATTACTGACCCCGGCCTCTGTGTGTTACACGTAATTCTGACCCCATGGCCTCTGTGTGTTACATGTATTACAGCCCCCCGGCATCTGTGTGTTACATGTATTACAGCCCCCTGCCCCTGTGTTACACGTATTACAGCCCCCCGTCCTCTGTGTGTTACACGTATTACTGACCCCATGGCCTCTGTGTGTTACACGTAATACTGACCCCATGGCCTCTGTGTGTTACACGTAATACTGACCCCCGGCCTCTGTGTGTTACACGTAATACTGACCCTATGGCCTCTGTGTGTTACACGTATTACTGACCCCATGGCCTCTGTGTGTTGCACGTAATACTGACCCCCATGGTCTCTGTGTGTAACACGTAATACTGACCCCCGGCCTCTGTGTGTTACACGTAATACTGACCCCATGGCCTCTGTGTGTTACATGTATTACAGCCCCCCGGCATCTGTGTGTTACATGTATTAGAGCCCCCTGCCCCTGTGTTACATGTATTACAGCCCCCCGGCCTCTGTGTGTTACACATATTACTGACCCCATGGCCTCTGTGTGTTACACGTATTACTGACCCCATGGCCTCTGTGTGTTACACGTAATACTGACCCCATGGCCTCTGTGTGTTACACGTAATACTGACCCCCGGCCTCTGTGTGTTACACGTAATACTGACCCTATGGCCTCTGTGTGTTACACGTATTACTGACCCCATGGCCTCTGTGTGTTGCACGTAATACTGACCCCCATGGTCTCTGTGTGTAACACGTAATACTGACCCCCGGCCTCTGTGTGTTACACGTAATACTGACCCCATGGCCTCTGTGTGTTACATGTATTACAGCCCCCCGGCATCTGTGTGTTACATGTATTAGAGCCCCCTGCCCCTGTGTTACATGTATTACAGCCCCCCGGCCTCTGTGTGTTACACATATTACTGACCCCATGGCCTCTGTGTGTTACACGTATTACTGACCCCATGGCCTCTGTGTGTTACACGTAATACTGACCCCATGGCCTCTGTGTGTTACACGTAATACTGACCCCCGGCCTCTGTGTGTTACACGTAATACTGACCCTATGGCCTCTGTGTGTTACACGTATTACTGACCCCATGGCCTCTGTGTGTTGCACGTAATACTGACCCCCATGGTCTCTGTGTGTAACACGTAATACTGACCCCCGGCCTCTGTGTGTTACACGTAATACTGACCCCATGGCCTCTGTGTGTTACATGTATTACAGCCCCCCGGCATCTGTGTGTTACATGTATTAGAGCCCCCTGCCCCTGTGTTACATGTATTACAGCCCCCCGGCCTCTGTGTGTTACACATATTACTGACCCCATGGCCTCTGTGTGTTACACGTATTACTGACCCCATGGCCTCTGTGTGTTACACGTAATACTGACCCCATGGCCTCTGTGTGTTACACGTAATACTGACCCCCGGCCTCTGTGTGTTACACGTAATACTGACCCTATGGCCTCTGTGTGTTACACGTATTACTGACCCCATGGCCTCTGTGTGTTGCACGTAATACTGACCCCCATGGTCTCTGTGTGTAACACGTAATACTGACCCCCGGCCTCTGTGTGTTACACGTAATACTGACCCCATGGCCTCTGTGTGTTACATGTATTACAGCCCCCCGGCATCTGTGTGTTACATGTATTAGAGCCCCCTGCCCCTGTGTTACATGTATTACAGCCCCCCGGCCTCTGTGTGTTACACATATTACTGACCCCATGGCCTCTGTGTGTTACACGTATTACTGACCCCATGGCCTCTGTGTGTTACAAGTATTACAGCCCCCCTGCCCCTGTGTTACATGTATTACAGCCCCACGGCCTCTGTGTGTTACATGTATTATTGACCCCATGGGCTCTGTGTGTTGCAGGTATTACAGCCCCCCTCCCTCGGCCTCTGTGTGTTACATGTATTACAGCCTTCAGGCCGTTGCGTGTTACACGTAATACTACCCCCCGGCCCACGTGTTCCTCGGAACTATTTAAGCGCCTCACGAGTTCCGCCCGGACGGTATTGGCAGGGAGCAGTGCCAGCAGCAGCAGGAGGAGGAAGGTTCCGGCTCCCGGTCTCCGGGATCTGAGCTCTCGGGGTCGGGCTGTCACCATGCATTTCTCTATCCCGGAGACGGAGACCTGCAGCACGGACAGCGGGAGCCCCTATATGGTGAGCACTGGGCTGCAGAGCTTGCACTCCGGCCATTGTGTACCTGTGCTCACAGTATGGTGCTGTGTGTGCCTGATAGTATGAGGGGGAGAGGGACCTGTGTAATGGGGGGAGGGGGACCTGTGTAATGGGGGGGAGAGGGGGAGAGGGACCTGTGTAATGGGGGGAGAGGGAGAGAGACGGACCTGTGTAATGGGGGGAGAGGGGGAGCAGGGACCTGTGTAATGGGGGGAGAGGGAGAGAGACGGACCTGTGTAATGGGGGGAGAGGGACCTGTGTAATGGGGGGGGGGAGAGGGGGAGCAGGGACCTGTGTAATGAGGGGAGAGGGAGCAGGGACCTGTGTAATGGGGGGAGAGGGACCTGTGTAATGGGGGGGGAGAGGGGGAGCAGGGACCTGTGTAATGAGGGGGAGCAGGGACCTGTGTAATGAGGGGGAGCAGGGACCTGTGTAATGAGGGGGAGCAGGGACCTGTGTAATGAGGGGGAGCAGGGACCTGTGTAATGAGGGGGAGCAGGGACCTGTGTAATGAGGGGGAGCAGGGACCTGTGTAATGAGGGGGAGCAGGGACCTGTGTAATGGGGGGGAGCAGGGACCTGTGTAATGGGGGGGAGCAGGGACCTGTGTAATGGGGGGGAGCAGGGACCTGTGTAATGGGGGGGAGCAGGGACCTGTGTAATGGGGGGGAGCAGGGACCTGTGTAATGGGGGGGAGCAGGGACCTGTGTAATGGGGGGGAGCAGGGACCTGTGTAATGGGGGGGAGCAGGGACCTGTGTAATGGGGGGGAGCAGGGACCTGTGTAATGGGGGGGAGCAGGGACCTGTGTAATGGGGGGGAGCAGGGACCTGTGTAATGGGGGGGAGCAGGGACCCGTGTAATGGGGGGGAGCAGGGACCCGTGTAATGGGGGGGGAGAGGGGGAGCAGGGACCCGTGTAATGGGGGGAGCAGGGACCCGTGTAATGGGGGGGGAGAGGGGGAGCAGGGACCCGTGTAATGGGGGGAGCAGGGACCTGTGTAATGGGGGCGGGGGAGAGGGGGAGCAGGGACCTGTGTAATGGGGGCGGGGGAGAGGGGGAGCAGGGACCTGTGTAATGGGGGCGGGGGAGAGGGGGAGCAGGGACCTGTGTAATGGGGAGGGGGAGAGGGGGAGCAGGGACCTGTGTAATGGGGGCGGGGGAGAGGGGGAGCAGGGACCTGTGTAATGGGGGGCGGGGGAGAGGGGGAGCAGGGACCTGTGTAATGGGGCGGGGGAGAGGGGGAGCAGGGACCTGTGTAATGGGGGCGGGGGGAGAGGGGGAGCAGGGACCTGTGTAATGGGGGCGGGGGAGAGGGGGAGCAGGGACCTGTGTAATGGGGGGGGGGGAGAGGGGGAGCAGGGACCTGTGTAATGGGGAGGGGGAGAGGGGGAGCAGGGACCTGTGCAATGGGGGGGGGGGGAGAGGGGGAGCAGGGACCTGTGCAATGGGGGGGGGGGAGAGGGGGAGCAGGGACCTGTGCAATGGGGGGGGGGGGAGAGGGGGAGCAGGGACCTGTGCAATGGGGGGGGGGGAGAGGGGGAGCAGGGACCTGTGCAATGGGGGGGGGGGAGAGGGGGAGCAGGGACCCGTGTAATGGGGGGAGCAGGGACCTGTGCAATGGGGGGGGGGAGAGGGGGAGCAGGGACCTGTGCAATGGGGGGGGGGGGGAGAGGGGGAGCAGGGACCTGTGCAATGGGGGGGGGGGGGAGAGGGGGAGCAGGGACCTGTGCAATGGGGGGGGGGGGGAGAGGGGGGAGCAGGGACCTGTGCAATGGGGGGGGGGGGAGAGGGGGAGCAGGGACCTGTGCAATGGGGGGGGGGGGAGAGGGGGAGCAGGGACCTGTGCAATGGGGGGGGGGGAGAGGGGGAGCAGGGGACCTGTGCAATGGGGGGGGGAGAGGGGGAGCAGGGACCTGTGCAATGGGGAGAGGGGACCTGTGCAATGGGGGGGAGGGGAGAGGGAGCAGGGACCAGGGACCTGTGCAATGGGGGAGAGGGGGAGCAGGGACCTGTGCAATGGGGGAGAGGGGACCTGTGCAATGGGGGGGAGGGGAGAGGGGAAGCAGGGACCTGTGCAATGGGGGGGGGAGAGAGGGGGAGCAGGGACCTGTGCAATGGGGGGGGGAGAGAGGGGGAGGGGAGAGGGGGAGCAGGGACCTGTGCAATGGGGGGGGGGAGAAGGGACCTGTGCAATGGGGGGGGGGAGAGAGGGGGAGCAGGGACCTGTGTAATGGGGGGGGGAGAGGGGGAGCAGGGATCTGTGCAATGGGGGGGAGGGGAGAGGGGGAGCAGGGACCTGTGCAATGGGGGAGAGGGGACCTGTGCAATGGGGGGGAGGGGAGAGGGGGAGCAGGGACCTGTGCAATGGGGGAGAGGGGGACCTGTGCAATGGGGGGGGAGGGGAGAGGGGGAGCAGGGACCTGTGCAATGGGGGGGAGGGGAGAGGGGGAGCAGGGACCTGTGCAATGGGGGGGAGGGGGAGCAGGGACCTGTGTAATGGGGGTGGGGGGGGAGAGGGGGAGCAGGGACCTGTGTAATGGGGGTGGGGGGGGAGAGGGGGAGCAGGGACCTGTGTAATGGGGGGGGGGAGAGAGGGGGAGCAGGGACCTGTGTAATGGGGGGGGGAGAGAGGGGGAGCAGGGACCTGTGTAATGGGGGGGGGGGAGAGGGGGGAGCAGGGACCTGTGTAAGAAGGGCAATGGAATATGAGTTGCCCGGTGTATTGTGGAGCTCAGTGTGAGGGGGGAGTGGGATATTGGGGTTTCCTTTTATAAGAAGGGTATTAGGGTGCTCATTGTAAGGTGGGGCAGAGAAGTTGTTTGGTTCTCTGTGTGAGGGACGGGAGTAAGGGCCTGATTCAGAGCCGCTCGCTCTCGGCGTATATATAAATCCAGCGCACGCCCAGCAAGGCATTAGCACGCCCACTATGTCTTGGCGTGCTATCACTTTGTGTATGCAGACGACCACCAGCCATTCATAAGACGCCCCACTTGCGCACGTCATCTCATGGAAGAGCATGAAAACATCGAGCATCATCGGATGTGCTTGCATCGCTTGAGGTTGACTATACCCTGCCGCAAACACTGCGATCCCTTCAGTGTGAAATTCAACCAGGTGACGTGTACATTGACGCTGCCTGTTAATTATGCACACCTATGAAGCTGCGTTGTAACACTCGGGAACGCCTGCGTTCCCACCCCCACTCCCCCATTACTACTGACCTGCCCCTGTTACCACCCACAAACGGCCTTGTGACCGGACGCCTTTCGCCTAGACCGTCCCCGGTCACGGGTTAGCGCTTTTGGACTCCCACTCACCGTCAGTGACTGCCTGTCACTGACTCCGCCAACTGCGCCGTGGGGGTTTAACGATGCTGCCACCACCAAACTCTACCATCGGCGTTTGGAATCGCTGATTAGGTACTCTCAGGCTCCTGCCTCGGAACCTGGAACCGCTTCTGCTGCGTATGCGTTTGATTAACTGCAGACACACCTCCTGTTTGGTGTCGGCTGTTCCCACCTGATCCCTCGCAATGGACCAGGTCTGCACGGTGGCTGGCAGAGGGCTTGAACTTGGAGACACGGAGCTCTTACCAAGAACAGCAGGAGAACGGAATAGCGTTTTGCGCAATTCTGTTAGACGCAGGATTGAGTCAATTGAGCAATAAACATCTTGCCTGAATTCAAAGTCTTAAAGAAGACCCTCCCTTCCGTCTGAAGGGGAATATCACACAGAAATCAAACAGCAATTCTCCACAAAGGATTTTCAAAGATGTACCACATACAGGAATCTTATCAGCAAGTCTCCTCCACACAGAAGTTACAGGGTTGTACACATACAGGGCTCACAGTCCCTCTTTTTATGTCATTCTTACACACAACATCACAGGGGGGCAAATCCACCCTGTGTTCCTTCTAGCCAATCAGGCTCTCTCAGAAAACATAAGTTAACAACATATTACATTTCAAAGGAGTCTCTCAATATCCTCCTTCCTAATCCACCACACAAACTGATTTATCATACATTATACTGTCTCCTATAATGTTGGTATAACATGTCACAGGAAATAGTAAATGACATTCATCCTTATCAGTTTGGCATTTCCAACCTTAACACTATTCAGTGACATCCAAAAGGTTCTTAAAAACAGATTGTCTTTTCAAAGTAAGTTCTGTACATGTAGTGTTTGGCTATATGACACCATTCACACCTTCACACAGAGACCTTCCAGTCACCCTGTTCATCACACCTCCTGCTAAGGGAATCACAATCAGCATCTAGTATCTGCAGACACAGAGGCTGGTCATGTCTTATACAGACATATATTCAAGAAGTGCATTTTCTCTACAAAATATACATGTAAACCATATAGTGCATAGCCTATTAAATATACGTTGCTTCATGCACTAATGCATTGCAGATCAGCTGCAGTGCATTACAGCAATACATATATACTTTAATACAGTTTATTATAAACCATGTGCAGTGTGCTTTTACACTGTCCTTTTAAAAATGACGGCACAGCACGGGGGTTAACCCCTTCACTGCTGTGGCAGCCATTAACCCCGTGTGACCTGCCTCCGGCCACAGGCCTCTCCTGTCACTCACACTGCTGGGCGGTCTGGGCTGGGCGGTCTGGTCGAGCGCTTCCAGATCTGTTGCAGTGGTTCGCGCATTGTGATGTATACGCAGAATGCAAATCTCAGCCAGCTCCGAGCAATCTCATCCTAGCGAGCGGGTCTGAATCAGCTCCTAAGTGTGGTGCTAGGTGCCTGATGTAAGCGGGAGAGGGAGGAGTATTGTTTTACTATAAAATTGGGAAACAGGGGTATTGGGGAGTCAATGGAGTGTTGGCGGTCACTTGAATCAGAGGAAACAGGAAGGTGTGGGGGGGGCCCTGTATAAGAGGAGACAGTAAAGTATTGGGCTGTGTGGGGGCCCTGTATAAGAGGAGACGGTAAGGTATTGGGGTGGGTGGGGGGTCCTGTATAAGAGGAGACAGTAAGGTATTGGGGTGTATGGGGGCCCTGTATAAGAGGAGACAGTAAGGTATTGGGGTGGGTGGGGGCCCTGTATAAGAGGAGACTGTAAGGTATTGGGGTGTATGGGGGCCCTGTATAAGAGGAGACTGTAAGGTATTGGGGTGTATGGGGGCCCTGTATAAGAGGAGACTGTAAGGTATTGGGGTGTATGGGGGCCCTGTATAAGAGGAGACGGTAAGGTATTGGGGTGGGTGGGGGCCCTGTATAAGAGGAGACGGTAAGGTATTGGGGTGGGTGGGGGCCCTGTATAAGAGGAGACGGTAAGGTATTGGGGTGGGTGGGGGCCCTGTATAAGAGGAGACGGTAAGGTATTGGGGTGGGTGGGGGCCCTGTATAAGAGGAGACGGTAAGGTATTGGGGTGGGTGGGGGCCCTGTATAAGAGGAGACGGTAAGGTATTGGGGTGGGTGGGGGGCCCTGTATAAGAGGAGACGGTAAGGTATTGGGGTGGGTGGGGGCCCTGTATAAGAGGAGACGGTAAGGTATTGGGGTGGGTGGGGGCCCTGTATAAGAGGTGACGGTAAGGTATTGGGGTGGGTGGGGGCCCTGTATAAGAGGAGACGGTAAGGTATTGGGGTGGGTGGGGGCCCTGTATAAGAGGAGACGGTAAGGTATTGGGGTGGGTGGGGGCCCTGTATAAGAGGAGACTGTAAGGTATTGGGCTGTGTGGGGGCCCTGTATAAGAGGAGACAGTAAGGTATTGGGGTGTGTGGGGGCCCTGTATAAAGGGATTATGGGTAAGGAGTATATGTCCTGTTTGTGTCACTGATTAGTAGTCAGGATTTCCCTTTCCTGTTTATGCACATGCTGGATATTGCTGATTAATGTCCTCTGTAATGCTTTATAGTTATTTGTATGATGTACACTGATCAGAGCCACGGACGGGTGAGGTGAGTGAGATGTACAATGGCACCTGGCTAGGGCTGGGGTGTAATAGGAAACATGTGAACACTTAGTTCTAGGAGTTGATGTGTTGGAAGCAGGAATAATGGATCAGAGCTGGGGTCTGAGTGACTGTGACATGGGGCAGATTGGGGCGGCTGGGTCACAGCATCTCCTAAACGGCAGATCTTGTGGGGTGTTCCCAGGATGCAGTGGTTAGTACCTACCAAAGGTGGTCCAGGGAAGGAGATCCGCTGACAGGGCCATGGGTGCCCAGGGATCAGTGCTAAGGAGCAGAGGCCAGGCTGTCTGCTCCGATCCCTCGGGAAAGCTACTGCTGGCTATGATACAGGTGTCAGAGTACGCAGAGCATCGCAGCTTGCTGTGTATGGGGCCGTGCAGCCGCAGACCAGTCAGAGCGTCCGGCTGACCACTATCCGTCGTCGAAAGCGCCTATAGTGGGCAATGTGAGCATCAGAACTGGACCATGGAGCAATGGAAGAAGGCGGCATGGTCTGATGGATCACGTTCTCTGTTACATCATGTGGACGGCCGGGTGCCTCATTTACCTGGGCAAGAGATGGCACCAGGATGCACTATGGAAAGAAGGCAGCCGGCGTGGGCAAGAGATGGCACCAGGATGCACTATGGGAAGAAGGCAGCTGGCGCGGGCAAGAGATGGCACCTGGATGCACTATGGGAAGAAGGCAGCTGGCGCGGGCAAGAGATGGCACCAGGATGCACTATGGGAAGAAGGCAGCTGGCGCGGGCAAGAGATGGCACCAGGATGCACTATGGGAAGAAGGCAGCCGGCGCGGGCAAGAGATGGCACCAGGATGCACTATGGGAAGAAGGCCGCTGGCGCGGGCAAGAGTTGGCACCAGGATGCACTATGGGAAGAAGGCCGCCGGCGCGGGCAAGAGATGGCACCAGGATGCACTATGGGAAGAAGGCAGCTGGCGCGGGCAAGAGATGGCACCAGGATGCACTATGGGAAGAAGGCCGCTGGTGCGGGCAAGAGATGGCACCAGGATGCACTATGGGAAGAAGGCCGCTGGCGCGGGCAGTGTGATGCTCTGGGCAATGTCCTGCTGGGGAACCTTGTGTCCTGCCATTCATGTGATTGTTACTGTGACACCACCTACCTATACATTACTGCACGCCCCTGCATGGCAGCGCCGTTCCCTGATGGCAGCGCAGTTCCCCGATGGCAGGATACTGCGCTCTGCGGCCGCACTGCTCAGGAATGGTCAGAGGGACAGGACAGAGATCATGGTGACCTGGCCTCTAAATTCCCCAGATCTCCATCTGACCGAGCATCTGTGGGATGTGCTGGAAAACAAGTCCGAGCCACGGAGGCCGCACCTCACACCTCACACCTTATAGGGCACAGGATCTGCTGCCAACGTCTCGGTGCCAGGCGCCACAGGTCTCCTTCATAGGTCTCGCACCGTCCAGCCCTCCATGGGTCAGAGCTGGTTTGTCAGTAAGAGAAGTGCACAATATTAGGCAGGTGGTTTCCGTGTAATAGCTGATCGCTCTACAGCGTCTTATTACACTTATTGCACATTAATAGGTAGACCTGCAAATATCTAATCAGCAACTCAATGCATAAAAGCATGTAGACATGTTCAAGGGGTTCAGTTGTTGATCAGACAGAGGAAGAAATGACCGAAGTGACTGTAGAGTGCTGAGCAAAACAATCATTAGTTATCAGCATTTCTGTGGGCGAAAACAACTTCTTATAAAGACACAGACAGGGAGTTGTCATTAATGAGGTAGGTATAATGGTATGCCTCGTGGGGCTGCAATATTCTTCCTAAACACTGTGAGCGTTTAAATTGAGACAGCGACAAATATATATATTATACACACTATAATATATTTATATATATATATATATTATACACACTATAATATATATATTATACACACTGTAATATATATATATTGTACACACTATAATATAATTTCAGTGGAAATATTGTTAAGCTGAATCCTGCGGGCAGGTTTTCCTATGGGAGAGATGGATTATTGCTGCAGCAAGAACCTGACAGTGTTTAAATCTCATCTGATTTTACTTTGCTTATGGTGCATACACGCGGTCAGACTGGTTAGATCAACGATCTCATTGACGACTAACGATTACAGTATATAAATGAATGAAAACACTCTATTTCAGAGATCGCTATCTGACATGCGGGCAGACGCATCGTTCGTCGATGCATATCAATGACATGAACGATGTAATGGTTTTTACAATCTGACCGTGCACCCTCCATTACTTACATTTACATTTAAAAAATAACCACGTGTTTTGTCCATTTTGGTTAATGTTTTTTTTTTTTTTTAAAACCCGTTTTATTATTATTATCCTTTATTTATATGGCGCCACCAGGGTTCCGCAGCGCCTTACAATGTACATAAACACATGAGCACACAAGAAAACAGTTATTAACAGTACAAACAATACAGGACAGATACATGATTTATGCATTGCTGCATAACACTTAGATAAGCAGCATGGTGTCTGTAACCAAGGGTGGGGTACTGTTATAAAATAAAGTATAATTAAGTGATGGAGAGGCACATAAGGGAGGAGGGCCCTGCTCGTGAGAGCTTACATTCTAAGGGGAGGGGGCAGACAGACAGGCGTGACACAGATGGGCTGGATACAAGGGTCACAGAAATATAACATCTAGAGGTTAGTTTAAACTTAAGAGGAAAAGACAATGAGTTGATCAAAATTGCACCAAGCTTTAAGATTTGGGGGCCACAACCAAGGTCCATTAGAGGGGTCATCTTGCTGCGTCTTTCGGTATGGCATAGTTGGGGTGGATAAGCAGATTGCATGAGGAGGTCTGCGTCTGGAGCCACAGTGTATGTACTCAGTACGTCCTCCGAGTACTATCTCCTAGTGCCATTCTCCTGTGCCAGCCTTCCGTCTGGATCAACAGGGTGTATACCCAGTACATCACCCAAGTGCTAAACCCAGTATCGTTCTCCTGTGCTCTCCCTGTGATATTCCATTTCCCACTTGTGCCGGATACCTGACCAAAGGGCTGTGTCCTGCTTGGAGGGGTCACTGGTGAGAACCTCCCAGTAAGTTAGACTCTGCGCCTTCGGTCAGGTCTCGCCAATATACGGTACTTGTGAATGAGGAGGACATGCATCCAGGCCCATCGCCTCAAGTTACATTCTCAACCTGGGTTCACATATTCCAATCCCTCTACAGAGATCCACCATAGCCCGAACGTGCTAATATGGTTAATTGGTTACTAAAAGGAAACATATTGCCAATTGCTGTATATTTTTGTCACCTTTATATATTGTTACTGCGCTGCTGGTAGTAGCCACCCTCTCCATAAGCACACTATGAACTACGGTATACGCTGCGCTGCACGACTTGCCTGGCAGGAGTGACCGCACTGCACCGATTACTGTGATATGATACCTGTATATCTGTGTGCTCCTGAGTCTGTATATGGGAGACTGTGCTGAGTAATGTGATATGTGACACCTGTATATCTGTGTGCTCCTGAGTCTGTATATGGGAGACTGCGCTGAGTAATGTGATATGTGACACCTGTATATCTGTGTGCTCCTGAGTCTGTATATGGGAGACTGCGCTGAGTAATGTGATATGTGACACCTGTATATCTGTGTGCTCCTGAGTCTGTATATGGGAGACTGCGCTGAGTAATGTGATATGTGACACCTGTATATCTGTGTGCTCCTGAGTCTGTATATGGGAGACTGCGCTGAGTAATGTGATAGGTGACACCTGTATATCTGTGTGCTCCTGAGTCTGTATATGGGAGACTGCGCTGAGTAATGTGATATGTGACACCTGTATATCTGTGTGCTCCTGAGTCTTTATATAGGAGACTGCGCTGAGTAATGTGATATGTGACACCTGTATATCTGTGTGCTCCTGAGTCTGTATATAGGAGACTGCGCTGAGTAATGTGATATGTGACACCTGTATATCTGTGTGCTCCTGAGTCTGTATATGGGAGACTGCGCTGAGTAATGTGATATGTGACACCTGTATATCTGTGTGCTCCTGAGTCTGTATATGGGAGACTGCGCTGAGTAATGTGATATGTGACACCTGTATATCTGTGTGCTCCTGAGTCTGTATATGGAGACTGCGCTGAGTAATGTGACCCCTGTATATCAGTGAGTACAGGAATACGGAGCGCTCTGGTTGGGATCTGTTGCTGGGTAAGATATAAGCAGTATTGTGGGGCAGTGACCTATAATCCTGAGATCCCGTCGGGCGGTATATTAGTGAGTGTATGTACAGTAATGTCTGTGTTATGTCGCTATACTATAGGTTATTATTTATGTGCCCTAATGTCATTTCAGGCCTACAGCATTCACGTCAATGGTGTCCTGCACTGTAGGGTGCGCTACAGCCAGCTGTTTGGCCTACATGAGCAGGTATCAGAGGGATTTCTGGCTGGATGTTTAACATCTTAATTATATGTAATCATTTAGGATTTCCGTATCCGCATAATCCATCCCCGCCCTCGCACTGCCTGTGCCCCTCCCTACCTGTCTGCCACCACCCCGCCCGCCCTCACACTGCCTGTGCCCCTCCCTACCTGTCTGCCACCACCCGGCTGCCCTCGCACTGCCTGTGCCCCTCCCTACCTGTCTGCCACCGCCCGCCCGCCCTTGAACTGCCTGTGCCCCTCCCTACCTGTCTGCCACCACCCCGCCCGCCCTCGCACTGCCTATGCCCCACCCTACCTGTCTGCCACCACCTCGCCCGCCCTCACACTGCCACCCACTCCACCCTTGCTCTGCCTGCTCCCTTCTCCTCCTGGCCTCACTCTGCCTGCTCCCAGCTCTGCGCCCCTGCCCTTGGTCTGGCGCTCTGCGCCCCTGCCCTTGGTCTGGCGCTCTGCGCCCCTGCCCTTGGTCTGGCGCTCTGCGCCCCTGCCCTTGGTCTGGCGCTCTGCGCCCCTGCCCTTGGTCTGGCGCTCTGCGCCCCTGCCCTTGGTCTGGCGCTCTGCGCCCCTGCCCTTGGTCTGGCGCTCTGCGCCCCTGCCCTTGGTCTGGCGCTCTGCGCCCCTGCCCTTGGTCTGGCGCTCTGCGCCCCTGCCCTTGGTCTGGCGCTCTGCGCCCCTGCCCTTGGTCTGGCGCTCTGCGCCCCTGCCCTTGGTCTGGCGCTCTGCGCCCCTGCCCTTGGTCTGGCGCTCTGCGCCCCTGCCCTTGGTCTGGCGCTCTGCGCCCCTGCCCTTGGTCTGGCGCTCTGCGCCCCTGCCCTTGGTCTGACGGTCCCAATACTTGGCGCACTAATTGATCTCTTCTTTCTCTTCTTACAGCTGAGAAGAGAGTATGGGAATGTGGTTCCCATGTTCCCACCCAAGAAGCTCTTCACACTGACACCGGCTGAGGTGGAACAGAGGCGAGAACAGCTCGAGAAATACATGCAGGCAGGTAAGTAGCCTTTTATAGTGGAGTCTGCCCTTCCCACTACAGGGTGACATGGAGACTGCCCCTCCCACTGCAGGGTGACACAGACAGAGAGGAGCTGTGACACATGGAGACTGCCCCTCCCACTGAAGGGTTACACAGACAGAGAGGAGCTGTGACACATGGAGACTGCCCCTCCCACTGCAGGGTGACACAGACAGAGAGGAGCTGTGACACATGGAGACTGCCCCTCCCACTGCAGGGTGACACAGACAGAGAGGAGCTGTGACACATGGAGACTGCCCCTCCCACTGCAGGGTGACACAGACAGAGAGGAGCTGTGACACATGGAGACTGCCCCTCCCACTGCAGGGTGACCTATTGGCGTAATGCTTGTTGTTTCCACAGTGCGACAAGACCCAGTGTTGGGAACCAGTGAGATTTTTAACAACTTTCTGCGGCGATCCCAGCAGGTCAGTGATGGAAGTGTCTCACCTCAGAGCTGGTCCTGTGTGTGAGAGAAGTCATGTTGTTCATATTATGTGCAACTAATATTAATTATAAGTTGTAAAATCTAGGTGGCTTGGAATGATTGATATAGTAGTCCCTGGTGATAGGTAGGTGGCTTGGAATGATTGATATAGTAGCCCCTGGTGATGGGTAGGTGGCTTGGAATGATTGATCTAGTAGCCCTTGGTGATAGGTGGCTTGCAATGATTGATGTAGTAGCCCCTGGTAATGGGTAGGTGGCTTAGAATCCTATAGTAGCCCCTGGTGATAGGTGGCTTGGAATGATTGATATAGTAGCCCCTGGTGATGGGTAGGTGGCTTGGAATGATTGATACAGTAGCCACTGGTGATGGGTAGGTGGCTTGGAATGATATAGTAGCCCCTGGTGATAGGTAGGTGGCTTTGAATGATTGATCTAGTAGCCCCTGGTGATAGGTAGGTGGCTTGGAATCATATAGTATTCCCTGGTGATGGGTAGGTGGCTTGGGATGATTGATCTAGTAGCCCCTGGTGATAGGTAGGTGGCTTGGAATGATATAGTAGCCCCTAGTGATAGGTGGCTTGGAATGGTATAGTAGCCCCTGGTGATAGGTAGGTGGCTTGGAATGATATAGTAGCCCCTGGTGATGGGTAGGTGGCTTGGAATGATTGATATAGTAGCCCCTGGTGATAGGTAGGTGGCTTGGAATGATATAGTAGCCCCTGGTGATAGGTAGGTGGCTTGGAATGATATAGTAGCCCCTGGTGATAGGTAGGTGGCTTGGAATGATATAGTAGCCCCTGGTGATAGGTGGCTTGGAATGATTGCTATAGTAGCCCCTGGTGATAGGTGGCTTGGAATGATCTAGTAACCCCTGGTGATAGGTAGGTTGGTTGGAATGATATAGTAGCCCCTGGTGATAGGTGGCTTGGAATGATCTAGTAACCCCTGGTGATAGGTAGGTTGGTTGGAATGATATAGTAGCCCCTGGTGACAGGTAGGTGGCTTGGAATGATATAGTAGCCCCTGGTGAATGGTGGCTTGGAATGATCTAGTAGCCCCTGGTGATAGGTAGGTGGCTTGGAATGATATAGTAGTCCCTGGTGATAGGTGGCTTGGAATGATATAGTAGCCCCTGGTGATAGGTAGGTGGCTTGAAGTGATATAGTAGCCCCTGGTGAATGGTGGCTTGGAATGATATAGTAGCCCCTGGTGATAGGTAGGTGGCTTGGAATGATATAGTAGCCCCTGGTGATAGGTAGGTGGCTTGGAATGATATAGTAGCCCCTGGTGATAGGTAGGTGGCTTGGAATGATATAGTAGCCCCTGGTGATAGGTGGGTGGCTTGGAATGATATAGTAGCCCCTGGTGATAGGTGGGTGGCTTGGAATGATATAGTAGCCCCTGGTGATAGGTGGCTTGGAATGATATAGTAGCCCCTGGTGATAGGTGGCTTGGAATGATATAGTAGCCCCTGGTGATAGGTGGCTTGGAATGATATAGTAGCCCCTGGTGATGGGTAGGTGGCTTGGAATGATTGATATAGTAGCCCCTGGTGATGGGTAGGTGGCTTGGAATGATTGATATAGTAGCCCCTGGTGATGGGTAGGTGGCTTGGAATGATATAGTAGCCCCTGGTGATAGGTAGGTGGCTTGGAATGATATAGTAGCCCCTGGTGATAGGTTGGTGAGTTGTATTGTAGTAAAGACAGATTTGGGTAGCGTCTGCACTAGTCATCCAGAATAAATGCTGAGAAATATAATATAGTTTAGTTTGAAAACCAACATTCTGGTCTTGGCTCAAAGATTCTAGTAAGGTAAGACTCATCTTTGGTTGGTGGTGCACCAGAATAATTTGTGAGAACACTATCAACTATTAATGCAGAGACGCAAAAAAGAACAAATATAGTCTATCTGGTGCACTCTTAAGCAATGTAAAAAAATTCATTAGAAATGAAAAATTATATGTAATAAAGTATTTAATATTTAACCTTTAATAATAATAAAGTAAAAAGGTATTGATATGTACCCGGGGATCACAAACAAACATAGATAACAATTATACACATGAATAATAAATGCAGTTTAAGCATATGGCGTAAATATTCTTCTCCCAGTTCCTTAGAATAATCTCAAAATAAAAATACATAAATGTTAATACATCTAGGAACTGGAGTGGATACACCACTTGAAGTGCAAATTATTTTAGAATGATCTCATTCATATTTTTAGAGACCAATCACTGCACAATTCAGAACAGCTGTATGTTGACTGAGTCACAATGCTCCTCCTTCCTAATATCACACTAGTAATTGGAGCAAATGTGAAAACAGATATATTAGTTAATAAAGTTATGCAAATGATATCTCCAACCTGCTAGTAATCTTATAATACACAGATCTGCAAAAATAACTCTGATGAATCACAGAGGTATATGTATCACTGAAAATGATAGCTTGATAATTAAAAAATATCCACTGATAAGGTCAATATCACAGAGTAAGATCTGTGACTGGCAGATGTAAAGGAAATTACAGAAAAGCCTGGAGATAAGCTATATATCACCCCTTCTACTTTCCCTTGTCTAAATGAAATAGCGAACAAGGGATGAGAGAGGAGTGGGTAAGATCCCCAAGGAAACAACAGTTAAAGCGCTTCTGCTGTCCCCGCTCCTGACCGTATCCCCCCTCTGTACATATCAATATATGTATATAATACCTTTTTACTTTATTATTATTATTAAGAGTTGTAGTGTAGCCCTGGTGATAGGTTGGTGAGTTGTAGTGTAGCCCTGGTGATAGTTTGGTGAGTTGTATTGTAGCCCTGGTATTAGTTTGGTGAGTTGTATTGTAGCCCTGGTGATTAGGTAGGTGAGTTGTAGTGTAGCCCTGGTGATAGGTTGGTGAGTTGTAGTGTAGCCCTGGTGATAGGTTGGTGAGTTGTATTGTAGCCCTGGTATTAGTTTGGTGAGTTGTATTGTAGCCCTGGTGATTAGGTAGGTGAGTTGTAGTGTAGCCCTGGTGATAGGTTGGTGAGTTGTAGTGTAGCCCTGGTGATAGGTTGGTGAGTTGGAGTTGTATTGTAGCTCTGGTGATAGGTTGGTGAGCTGTAGTGTAGCCCTGGTGATAGGTAGGTGATTTGGAGTTATATTGTAGCCCTGGTGATTAGGTTGGTGAGTTGGAGTTGTATTGTAGCCCTGGTGATAGTTTGGGGAGTTGTATTGTAGCCCTGGTGATAGTTTGGGGAGTTGTATTGTAGCCCTGGTGATAGTTTGGGGAGTTGTATTGTAGCCCTGGTGATAGTTTGGTGAGTTGTATTGTAGCCCTGGTGATTAGGTAGGTGAGTTGTATTGTAGCCCTGGTGATAGGTTGGTGAGTTGTAGTGTAGCCCTGGTGATAGGTAGGTGATTTGGAGTTATATTGTAGCCCTGGTGATTAGGTTGGTGAGTTGTAGTGTAGCCCTGCTGATAGGTGAGTTGTAGTGTAACCCTGTTGATAGGTAGGTGATTTGGAGTTGTATTGTAACCCTGGTGATAGGTAGGTGACTTTGACTTATATTGTTGCCCTGGTGATCTGGAGTTAGATTAAATAGTGCTTCAACCTAAGGTGCAGCAACAATTTACTGGGGTTGTCCCAGGGGCGTAACTATGTTCCTTCTTTAGGGGCTGTGGCCGGAGGCAGGCCACACGGGGTTAATGGCTGCCACAGCAGTGAAGGGGTTAACCCCCATGCTGTGCCGCCATTTTTAAAAGGACAAAGGCGCCAGGCGCCCATTGTAAATGTATACTCTGCGCTATGTGCTGAGTGTTTAAGTGTGTTTTTAATGTTTTGTATGCAGCGGCCTGGACTCGCTGCACTGGGGAGTGTAGGTAGAGTGTGTCATGGCCGCTGAGGGACAGGGAGAGCCAGCTCCCACTGCGACCAGCGCTGAAACAGTTAAAGTGGACAGTTTAAAAGCACAGATGTACATGGTTTATAATAAACTGTATTAAAGTATATATGTATTGCTGTAATGCACTGCAGCTGATCTGCAATGCATTAGTGCATGAAGCAACGTATATTTAATAGGCTATGCACTATATGGTTTACATGTATATTTTGTAGAGAAAATGCACTTCTTGAATATATGTCTGTATAAGACATGACCAGCCTCTGTGTCTGCAGATACTAGATGCTGATTGTGATTCCCTTAGCAGGAGGTGTGATGAATAGGGTGACTGGAAGGTCTCTGTGTGAAGGTGTCATATAGCCAAACACTACATGTACAGAACTTCCTTTGAAAAGACAATCTGTTTTTAAGAACCTTTTGGATGTCACTGAATAGTGTTAAGGTTGGAAATGCCAAACTGATTGATAAGGAATCAGGATGAATGTCATTTACAATTTCCTGTGACATGTTATACCAACATTATAGGAGACAGTATAATGTATGATAAATCAGTTGTGTATAAAGTTTAGGTGGCTGGGCTGGTCCCTTAGCAGATTCCTGGAAGTATGGTTTTTTTTTTAGGAAAACCTCCCCCGGCCCTAGACGAGCTGACTCCTGGGTGGTGACCAAACCACCAGGTAGTCTCAGGCTCAGGGGAGTGACCACTCCCCACTGTCCATAGGGGACAATGTTAAATGTGCATGTGGCTAGCACATGCACAGGTCATGCACTTAAGGTGATTGGTTGGAACACAGGGTGGATTTGCCCCCCTGTGATGATGTGTGTAAGAATGACATAAAAAGAGGGACTGTGAGCCCTGTATGTGTACAACCCTGTAACTTCTGTGTGGAGAAGACCTGCTGATAAGATTCCTGTAACATCTTGTATGCTGATATTCCCCTTCAGACGGAAGGTTGAGTCTTCTTTAAGACTTTGAGCAATAAACACCTTGCCTTTACCAATTGCCTCAATCTTGCGACCAACAGAATTGCACAAAAACCGCTATTCTGTTCTCCTGCTGTTCTGGGTAAGAGCTCCGTGTCTCCAAGTTCACGCCCTCTGCCAGCTACCGTGCAGACCTGGTCCATTGCGGGGGATCAGGTGGGAACAGCCGACACCTAACAGGAGGTGTGTCTGCAGTTAGTCAAACGCATACGCAGCAGAAGCGGTTCCAGGTTCCGAGGCAGGAGCCTGAGTGTACCTAGTCAGCGGTTCCAAACGCCGATGGTAGAGTTTGGTGGTGGCAGCATCGTTAAACGCCCACGGCGCAGTGGGCGGAGTCAGTGACAGGCAGTCACTGACGGTGAATGGGAGTCCAAAAGCGCTAACCTGTGACCAGGGACGGCCTAGGCGAAAGGCGTCCTGTCACAGGGGCCATAGGGCTCCACAGGGAGAGAATGGGTGGGACTTCGATGACCAGACACCAACAGTTAAGCTTTTTCATTCCCAGGATGCTTTGGTCCTTCCCCCCCTATGCCCCGCCCACAGCCCGAGAGCAACTCCGTTTCATTGGTGTCCGGCAGGAGCTGGATCACCGTTATAACAGTGGGGATGCTATTAAGCAGCACAAGCTTATTTTTATAATTTACTTTTATTTCCTTTACTACTGAGCAGCAGCGTGAGACAGACCTTTGTACGTCTGTACTGATGCTCCATCATCCCTCCGCGGCGCCGTGACACCAGCTAGCAATGCTCCCCGGACCCCTGACTGCAGCCGGGATTCAAGGGGACAGGTAAGGCGTATGTGTGCGCGGTCTTACCTCCGGTCTGTCTCCTGAGCTGATGTGGACACCAGTTCTCCCAGGACTTCACTAGACCACCAGGGCATTACAAGCACTGGCGCAGGGCACAATTATAGCCAGGGGACCCGGTGGTTAATGTCAGCATAGGGGAGAAGGCGCTCTTCCTGCGGCCCCTCCCCCAGCTCAGGGCGCCATTCCATTGCGGTATTCCCGCTCCTCCCTCAGTCTCACAGCAGCCATTTTCTGCTTTCAGGTCTCTGGGAACGCAGGGTCCAGTCTCCCTGTATACCTCTCTCACAGGCCAGGTTATACAGCGCTATATCCTACCAGCCACTGCGGTTATATTATATACTCTGCGGTGTATGTGACTTGTGCTAGCGCTGCTGTTTGTCTTCCTATTACTGTCAGCTTATACCTTTCCCTTTATATTACTATAACCCTGACATACTAATGTATAGGGGAGTCATTGTACCTCATATCTCCCTATATTTGTGAGGCCCATCACATACTATATATCGCTGTTGCACACTACACTGTGCCATATTACACATACATCTGGGTTGCTCACTGCACTGTGCCAGATTGTGTGTTACATTATTCTTACAGCTATGTCTGACAGAGGTAAGAATAACAAGCAGCCTGATGCTCCCACTCTGGTGTCCTGTAAGTCCTGCTCAGCAGGCTCAGCCCCAGAGGATCTCATTCAGGATGGTCTTTGTGCATCTTGTTATACTGCCCCGGTGTCCTCTCCTCAGGACCCACCCTGGGCTACTCTTTCACAGGTGCTGGCAAACATTGCATACCACCTAGCGGTCCCTGTGGTAGCTCCCCCTATGGGATAGCCACAGCAGGTACTCCCTGCACATCCTTTGCCTCCTCCATGGGTAGATGTACTTTCTACCTCAGTGCAGAGTCTGGCGGATACCTCTATAGCCTTTCATCAAATGCTGCAAAATGAGAGACCCTTACTTAGTAACCCTACTAAGCGTAATGTGTTATCTTCCCAGTCCTCCCAGCTATCAGAGTCTGATGTATCACCTGGGGAGGCAGAAGACACAGACCTCTCTCACTCTGACTACCCCTCGGGAGACGAGGAGCCCCCCCCTTATCTAGTAACCCTACTAAGCGTGCTGTGTTATCTTCCCAGTCCTCCCAGCTATCAGTCTGATGTATCATCTGGGGAGAGATTAGACGCAGACCTCTCTCACTCTGACTACCCCTCAGGAGACGAGGAGCCCCCCTTACCTAGTAACCCTACTATGCGTGCTGTGTTATCTTCCCAGTCCTCCCAGCTATCAGTCTGATGTATCATCTGGGGAGAGATTAGACGCAGACCTCTCTCACTCTGACTACCCCTCAGGAGACGAGGAGCCCCCCTTACCTAGTAACCCTACTATGCGTGCTGTGTTATCTTCCCAGTCCTCAGATTCTGAGTTATCATCTGGGGAGAGATTAGACGCAGACCTCTTTCACTCTGACTCCCCCTCGGGAGACTAGGAACCCCCCTCTAAACTGAATATACCTGCACTGGTGAGAGCTGTAAAATCTATTCTACAAATAGAAGAGACAGAACCTGCTCCTAAGGCAAAAGAGCCCGTATTTATGTGACAGAAGGTAGTCTTACCAGAGTTTCCTCACTGTGACCAGCTATCTGATCATATTAGTGACTCATGGAATATGCCCAGTAATAGATTTCAGCTGCCTAAACGTTTCAGTTCCTTGTACCCTCTTCCCGCTACTGATTGCACTAAATGGGAAGTTCCCCCAGCAGTGGATTCCCACGTCTGGATAAGAACGCTCCCTTGCCTATCCATACTGCAACCTCCTTACAGGAGACTACGGATAGAAGGATGGAAGCTTGTTATAAATCTATTTACTCTAACAGGAGCTATTACTCGTCCTGCTAGGGCTACTCCCTGGGTGACAAAAGCCATTGAGAGTTGGGCAGAGGCCCTAGAAGAGACATTTCCCCCTGAGGCTTCAAGGGAACAGCTGTCCTACATATCTCACATTAGAGATGCAGCCTCCTATTTGGGAGATAAACAAAAAATGGCAGCTGCTCAATCAATCTGGCCGTACTTTTCAGGTGCATGAAAGGGAGGGGTCATACCAAGCAGAAAAAGGGGGGGGGGTTAACCCCCTATTGTTCCTCAGCACACTGAATTGGTAATAGAAATTCAGAGATATTAGTTGCATGCATTTGCAAATCCATGGGAAGCTGCTAGGCCACGTCACGGCTTCTCTGTCACTAGGAGTCCCTAACACTAAGGGGTTCATGTCCGGGGTGCAGGGCACCCCATAAAACGTCCAGGCCAGGACCCCCCCAGGGCATCACAGGAAGAAGGGTGACAGTGCAGTGTAAAGTATAGATGTGTGCGAGTAGTTAATAAGTGTTGGAAAAGGGGTTGAAATATATGTGAAAAAATTACATGAATAAAAAACAAACCTAAAAGGTGATGTGGAAAGTAACTATGTGTATTACGTGGAATTCACACCATTTATGTTCCACTCGGAAGAATGGTTCACTGATGATTAGTAAATATTGGAATTTATTTATAATGCTTTATAGGGATTTTCCCCTCTCCTTCTGTTGTATCATGAATAAGGGATTAATGTATGATTTTGACTTCTCTGTGTACAATTTGTTGACATGCTGAATTGGAGGCCTCCAGTAATAACTGGTGTTGGATCTGGTATATGATGTGTCTGGTGTTACATAGAGGCCTCCAGTAATCTCTGGTGTTGGATATGGTATATGATGTGTTTGGTGTTGGATATGGTATATGATGTGTCTGGTGTTACATAGAGGCCTCCAGTGATTCCTGGTGTTGGATCTGATATATGATGTGTCTGGTGTTACATAGAGGCCTCCAGTAATCTCTGGTGTTGGATATGGTATATGATGTGTCTGGTGTTACATAGAGGCCTCCATTGATTACTGGTGTTGGATCTAGTATATGATGTGTCTGGTGTTACATCGAGGCCTCCAGTAGTCTCTGGTGTTGGATCTGGTATTATTGTTATTGTTATTATTATTATCATTATTTATTTATATGGCGCCACAAGTGTTCCGCAGCGCCTTACAAAGTACAAAAACAAATTGTATACAAGTGACTTACAGAACAATACAGGACATGGAAAATATATATTGCTACATTAGCGACCATATCACCCAGATAAGCAACAGAGCATAAGCAACCAAGTGTTAGGTGCCCTAGTGGTGAGTAAGAAGTAAATGACTCTATAGTAAGGAGAAGCACAAGAGGGTAGATGGCCCTGCTCGTGAGAGCTTACATTCTAAAAAGGTGGGGGAAGACAAACTGGGTTGACACAGATGGGGACGAAGGAGCATGTAGCAAGGAGTTAGAATGATAGCTGGAAGGCTTTGATGAAGTAGTGGGTCTTGAGAGCCCGTTTGAAGGATTGCAAACAGGTGGAGAGTCTGATGCGGAGTGGGAGAGAGTTCCAGAGGTGGGGAGCAGTGCGGGCAAAATCTTGGAGGCGGGAGTGGGAGGAAGTAATCAGCTGGCATGAAAGGTGGCGTGCATTAGTTGAGCGGAGAGGAGCGTGAAGGGAGATGAGATCAGAGATGTATATGGGAGAAGATTGGTTAAGGGCTTTGTGAGCGAGCGTGAGAACCTTAAATTTGGTTCTAAAAGGGAAGGGGAGCCAGTGGAGAGCTTGTAGGAGAGGGGAGGCAGATGTAGAGAGCTTGGAGAGGAAGATAAGCCGTGCAGCAGCATTAAGGATAGACTGGAGAGGAGAGAGATAGGATTTGGGGAGGCCAGATAGGAGGAGGTTACAATAGTCCAATCTGGAGATGACCAGTGAGTGTATGAGGGTTTTAGTAGCATCCTGGGTGAGATAGGGTCTGATCTTAGAAATATTTTTGAGATGGAAACGACAGGACTGTGAAAGGTTCTCGATATGTGGTTTGAAGGAGAGTGATGAGTCCAGGATAACTCCAAGACAGCGCACCTTGGGACTAGATTTATTCCATCAATTGATAAAGAAATAGTGGGAAGTGAGGTGATGTGGGAGGGTGGGAAGATGATCAGCTCTGTCTTAGACATATTAAGTTTAAGAAATCGCTGGGACATCCAGGAAGAGACAGCAGAGAGACAGTTGGAGATACGAGTCAGAAGGGAGGGGGAGAGATCAGGGGAGGAAAGGTAGATTTGAGTATCATCAGCATAGAGATGATAATGGAGGTCAAAAGAGCTGATGAGTTCACCTAGAGAGGAAGTATAGAGGGAGAATGGGAGAGGACCAAGAACAGAACCTTGGGGAACACCTACTGTAAGAGGCTGTGGGGGGGGAAGAGGAGTCGTGAGAGGAAACTGAGAAAGATCGGTCAGAGAGGTAGGATGACAGCCAGGAGAGGGCAGTTTCACGTAGACCAAGGGAGTGAAGGATATTCAGCAGGAGAGGGTGGTCCACAGTGTCAAAAGCAGCAGAGAGATCAAGGAGAATGAGAAGAGAGTAGTGGCCTTGGGATTTGGCAGCAATGAGGTCATTGCTGACTTTTGTGAGGGCAGTTTCAGTGGAGTGGAGAGAACGGAAGCCAGACTGAAAAGGGTCAAGGAGGGAGTGGGAGGAAAGAAAAGTGGTAAGGCGGTTGTAGACAATCCGCTCAAGGAGTTTGGAGGCAAAGGGGAGGAGAGAGATGGGTCGGTAGTTAGAAAGAAGGTTAGGATCAAGGTTAGGTTTTTTAAGAATGGGGTAGACAAGGGCATGTTTGAATGCAGAAGGAACAGTGCCTGATGAGAGGGAGAGGTTAATGAGGTGGGCAAGATGGGAGCAGGCAGAGAGAGAGAGGAAGCGGAGGAGGCGGGAAGGGATGTGATCAAGGGGGGAGGTGGAAGGGGGGGAGGACCGGATGAGGGCCATGATTTCCTCTCCAGATACAGGGGAGAAGGATGTTAGAGTTGGTAAAGTTGATGGGGAGGGGTGATTTGGGAAAGGAGGAGGTGGAGAGCTGGGGGACTGGTTGGATATGATGTCCTGACGTATGGAATCAATTTTAGATGTAAAGTAGGTAGCAAAGTCAAGGGCAGTGAGCAAGGAGGGGAGACGAGGAGGGGGTGGGCGAAGGAGGGAGTTGAAAGTAGTGAAGAGACGCTGGGGATTAGAGGACTGAGAGGAGATGAGGTTCTTAAAGTATGACTGTTTAGAGAGGGAGAGCGCAGCACTATAGGATGAGAGCATAAATTTGAAATGGAGAAAATCTGCCTTAGAGCGTGATCTTCTCCACTGTCGCTCGGCAGTTCGAGAACACTTTTGCAGGTATCTGGTGCATTTGGAATGCCAGGGTTGAGGAGTAGATCTGCGAGTGTGACTAGTGATCGCTGGGGCAACAGAGTCCAGAGCAGAAGTAAGGGAGGCATGGTATAGGGAAGTGGCTTGTTCAGGGCAGGAGAGCGAGAGGATAGGGGAGAGAAGTGAGTCAAGCAGGGAAGAAAAGGAACCTGTGTCGATAGCGTCAATGTTACGCTTAGTAATGGAGGCTTTTGGAGGTAGAGGAGGGGAAGGAGAGAGGGACAGGTTAAAAGAGAGAAGGTGATGGTCAGAAAGAGGGAATGGGGAATTGAGGTGGTCAGAAATATCACAACGGTGTGTGAAGACCAGATCAAGCACATGGCCACTCACATGGGAGGGTGAGGAGGTCCATTGGGAGAGACCAAGTGACGATGTGAGGGAGAGGAGTTTGGAGGCAGAGGATTCGGTGGGGATATCAATTGGAATATTGAAAAGTCACCTAGTATATGATGTGTCTGGTGTTACATAGAGGCCTCCATTGATATTTGGTGTAGGATCTGGTAAACTATGTGTCTGGTGTAACCTTGAGGCCATCAGTGATTTCTGGTTGTGTGAATTCATGATGAATTCTCTAGGTAATATCTTTTTCTCTTACAGCTGCTGTGGGTGCTCCAGGCTTAGTTAATAGCAGGTATGTTGAGGTCACAATTTGTGATTATTCTAATGTTTTTTTCCTCAAACTTTTTGAAGGAGACTCAACAGATCCCTACAGAGGAGGTCCAACTGGAAGTCTTCCTCTCCAATGGGCAGAAGGTGAAAGTCTCCATTCTGACGTCTGACCAAACCGAGGATGTGCTGGAGGTGAGAGCTTCTGTGTGCACTAGTTGTGGATTCATTATTCTTACACAGATAGCAGACAAATCTTTAGGGGGCAATTGGGATGTTGTCATTCTGTCCTAATGATACTTCTATTCATGTTATGGTTCATCAGTAATGTAGATGGTCCTCCTGTTTGTATTCTGGTGCATCCTTAATTTCGGCTTGTCCTCCTGTGCTTTAACATGCACCAGTATTGCAGGCAGTCCTCCAGTGCATGTAATAGTGCACCAGTAATACAGATGGTCCACCTATGTATGTTATGGTGTGCACCAGTAATGCAGGCAGTCCTCCTTTGTTTGTTATGGTGCACCCTTATTGCAGACTGTTGTCCTGTGCATGTTGTAGTGCACCAGTAATGCAGGCAGACATCTTGTACGTGTCATGGTGCACCAGTAATGCAGGCAGTCCTCCTGTATGTGTGTGTTATTATGCACCAGTTATGCAGGCAGTCCTCCTTTGTGTGTTATGGTGTGCACCAGTAATGCAGGCAGTCCTCCGGTGTGTGTGTTATGGTGTGCATCAGTAATGCAGGCAGTCCTCCTGTGTGTGTGTGTGTGTGTTATGGTGTGCACCAGTAATGCAGGCAGTCCTCCTGTGTGTGTGTGTGTTATGGTGTGCACCAGTAATGCAGGCAGTCCTCCAGTGCATGTAATAGTGCACCAGTAATACAGATGGTCCACCTATGTATGTTATGGTGTGCACCAGTAATGCAGGCAGTCCTCGTGTTTGTGTGTTATGGTGTGCACCAGTAATGCAGGCAGTGCTCGTGTGTGTGTGTGTGTTATGGTGTGCACCAGTAATGCAGGCAGTCCTCCTGTGTGTTATGGTGTGCACCAGTAATGCAGGCAGTCCTCGTGTGTGTGTGTGTGTGTTACGGTGTGCACCAGTAATGCAGGCAGTCCTCGTGTGTGTGTGTGTGTTATGGTGTGCACCAGTAATGCAGGCAGTCGTCCTGTGTGTGTGTGTGTGTGTGTGTGTGTGTGTGTTATGGTGTGCACTAGTAATGCAGGCGGTACTCCTGCGTGTGTTATGGTGTGCACCAGTAATGCAGGCGGTACTTCTGTGTGTTATGGTGCACTAGTAATGCAGACAGTACTTCCTTTGCGTGTAATGTTTGTTATTGAATTTTTTAAAGATATTTTTTATGTGTAGCTTTGCACTGTATTTTATTACTGTTATATACTGCATTTATATCTGCTAATTTGTAAAATAAAATTAATGTAGAACATTTTGTATTGCTTTCTTATAATTCCCTTATTGTATCCATAACATCTACAATAAGGACCAATCATTACCCACGTGAGATTATCCTTTGGTCCAGCACATTACACCTCCGTCTGTCTCACCACAGGCTGTCACCACCAAGCTGGACCTTCCAGAGGATCTGATCGGATACTTCAGCCTCTATCTCATAAAGGACGGCACAGAGGGAACGTTTTCCTGTGAGTCTACTATACCCTCTGCACAATACTATTTACAGTAGAAATGATGCCTCTAACCTGAAGAGCTTATAATCTAACTTGATGATCACAGTATGAGTGATAGTATGTAACTAGGACCTGTAGTGGGTCATGTTCTCCTTCTGTATTATTCATCCAGTTTCTTACTGGGCCATACATATTCTCCCTGCTCTCTGTCCCTCTCCTCGTCCTCTCCCTTCTTCCGTCTCCTCTCCCTTCTTCTTCCGTCCGTCTCCTCTCCCTTCTTCTTCCGTCCGTCTCCTCTCCCTTCTTCTTCCGTCCGTCTCCTCTCCCTTCTTCTTCCGTCCGTCTCCTCTCCCTTCTTCTTCCGTCCGTCTCCTCTCCCTTCTTCTTCCGTCCGTCTCCTCTCCCTTCTTCTTCCGTCCGTCTCCTCTCCCTTCTTCTTCCGTCCGTCTCCTCTCCCTTCTTCTTCCGTCCGTCTCCTCTCCCTTCTTCTTCCGTCCGTCTCCTCTCCCTTCTTCTTCCGTCCGTCTCCTCTCCCTTCTTCTTTCGTCCCTCTTCTCATGTTTTTATTTGATGTAATTAATGTCCTGTCTTACCGCTACATCTTCTCTTCCAATAGTTGTAAGGAAATTGCAGGAGTTTGAGTTGCCGTACGTGTCTGTCACCAGCCTCCGTAATAGAGAGTACAAGATTATCCTGCGCAAGAGGTAAATACTAATTCCACTTTTATTGCCATTAATCAGGCAGCAATGAATAGTATGAGTAACATCTGTTCAATGTAATGTTACTCCCCGGGGGACAGGTGGCTGCGGCGTAATGTTACTCCCCGGGGGGGGCAGGTGGCTGCGGCGTAATGTTACTCCCGGGGGGGGCAGGTGGCTGCGGCGTAATGTTACTCCCCGGGGGGACAGGTGGCTGCGGCGTAATGTTACTCCCCGGGGGGACAGGTGGCTGCGGCGTAATGTTACTCCCCGGGGGGACAGGTGGCTGCGGCGTAATGTTACTCCCCGGGGGGACAGGTGGCTGCGGCGTAATGTTACTCCCCGGGGGGACAGGTGGCTGCGGCGTAATGTTACTCCCCGGGGGGACAGGTGGCTGCGGCGTAATGTTACTCCCCGGGGGGACAGGTGGCTGCGGCGTAATGTTACTCCCCGGGGGGACAGGTGGCTGCGGCGTAATGTTACTCCCCGGGGGGACAGGTGGCTGCGGCGTAATGTTACTCCCCGGGGGGACAGGTGGCTGCGGCGTAATGTTACTCCCCGGGGGAATTACATTACAGAAACCCTTTATTTTCCTCTCGTCAGGGTGGAACTTTGCTTATCCTATTACTGAGTCACCCGGCGACCATTGTGCAGGTCTCTGCATCTGTTTAGTGCGCTCATCTTTTACCACTCAGTATTGGTAAGGGCAGATTTGCGCGGCGCTGAGGCGGAGACATGCTCCTTACAATCAGCTCAGTTGGGGAATGAATGGAACGGTGTGAGTGTGTCTGAAGCACAATGTAGTTATCATGAAATACAGAAGGAATCCCTGGGTTTCCCAGTAGACTCCGTACATTGGCTCAGCCAGAATGTGATGGGAAGTTACATTAGTCCCCAAAGCATGACTAGCCTGAGAGCAGCAGGTGCAGGAGGAGGACCATGCACTGCATCAGGGGATTTGGAGGCACCTGATTGCTGTAGTTGGATGACTCGAGGTATATTAGGGGGGTGACTGACTGGACGTGGATGATTCAGGGTAAATACAGGGGGGTTAGTGGTTGGATAGAGAAATTAATGGTGGACTATGATTCATGTTGGGATTGATTGGTGGCCTAACATGAGCCAGGGACAGACTTTCTGTACACATGCAGGGGAGGCGATGGGGTAACTATGGGGAGGCGATGGGGTAACTATGGGGAGGCGATGGGGTAACTATGGGGAGGCGATGGGGTAACTATGGGGAGGCGATGGGGTAACTATGGGGAGGCGATGGGGTAACTATGGGGAGGGGAGGCGATGGGGTAACTATGGGGAGGGGAGGCGATGGGGTAACTATGGGGAGGGGAGGCGATGGGGTAACTATGGGGAGGGGAGGCGATGGGGTAACTATGTGGAGGGGAGGCGATGGGGTAACTATGGGGAGGGGAGGCGATGGGGTAACAATAATATGGATTAAGGAGACTGGTAAGCTGTAAGTGCAGAGTAGGTTACATTAGGATTGATATGGTAATAAAGATAAATAATCTCAATGGGACTAACTGTATCTTTATGACAAGTTTAAGAACGATCAAGAAAAATGACAATAAGGAAAATAAATATAAACTTATATAAATTCTGACAAATGGTGATGGGAGCAGGCTCTCCACATCAGAAATGTCAATATTCCAATCAGAAGCAATATGCAGCAACTAAGTATCAGTCAGCCGTGGAGGTAAACTCTGTCCTCCTGTGTGTGAGGATCTGGTAGGACTGGATGTGTGCAGTGAGCACTGTGGAAGTGTCCTCCTGTGTGGACTGGATGTGTGCAGTGAGCACTGTGGCAGGTTCCTCCTGTGTGTGAGGATCTGGTAGGACTGGATGTGTGCAGTGAGCACTGTGGAAGTGTCCTGTGTGTGAGGATCTGGTAGGACTGAATGTGTGCAGTGAGCACTGTGGCAGTGTCCTCCTGTGTGTGAGGATCTGGTAGGACTGGATGTGTGCAGTGAGCACTGTGGCAGTGTCCTCCTGTGTGTGAGGATCTGGTAGGACTGGATGTGTGCAGTGAGCACTGTGGCAGGTTCCTCCTGTGTGTGAGGATCTGGTAGGACTGAATGTGTGCAGTGAGCACTGTGGAAGTGTCGTCCTGTGTGGACTGGATGTGTGCAGTGAGCACTGTGGCAGTGTCCTCCTGTGTATGAGGATCTGGTAGGACTGGATGTGTGCAGTGAGCACTGTGGAAGTGTCCTCCTGTGTGTGTGGATCTGGTAGGACTGGATGTGTGCAGTGAGCACTGTGGCAGTGTCCTCCTGTGTGTGAGGATCTGGTAGGACTGGATGTGTGCAGTGAGCACTGTGGAAGTGTCGTCCTGTGTGGACTGGATGTGTGCAGTGAGCACTGTGGCAGTGTCCTCCTGTGTATGAGGATCTGGTAGGACTGGATGTGTGCAGTGAGCACTGTGGAAGTGTCCTCCTGTGTGTGTGGATCTGGTAGGACTGGATGTGTGCAGTGAGCACTGTGGAAGTGTCCTCCTGTGTGTGTGGATCTGGTAGGACTGGATGTGTGCAGTGAGCACTGTGGCAGTGTCCTCCTGTGTGTGAGGATCTGGTAGGACTGGATGTGTGCAGTGAGCACTGTGGAAGTGTCGTCCTGTGTGGACTGGATGTGTGCAGTGAGCACTGTGGCAGTGTCCTCCTGTGTATGAGGATCTGGTAGGACTGGATGTGTGCAGTGAGCACTGTGGAAGTGTCCTCCTGTGTGTGTGGATCTGGTAGGACTGGATGTGTGCAGTGAGCACTGTGGAAGTGTCCTCCTATGTGTGTGGATCTGGTAGGACTGGATGTGTGCAGTGAGCACTGTGGAAGTGTCCTCCTGTGTGGACTGGATGTGTGCAGTGAGCACTGTGGCAGGTTCCTCCTGTGTGCGAGGATCTGGTAGGACTGGATGTGTGCAGTGAGCACTGTGGAAGTGTCCTCCTGTGTGTGAGGATCTGGTAGGACTGGATGTGTGCAGTGAGCACTGTGGAAGTGTCCTGTGTGTGAGGATCTGGTAGGACTGAATGTGTGCAGTGAGCACTGTGGAAGTGTCCTCCTGTGTGGACTGGATGTGTGCAGTGAGCACTGTGGCAGGTTCCTCCTGTGTGTGAGGATCTGGTAGGACTGAATGTGTGCAGTGAGCACTGTGGAAGTGTCGTCCTGTGTGGACTGGATGTGTGCAGTGAGCACTGTGGCAGTGTCCTCCTGTGTATGAGGATCTGGTAGGACTGGATGTGTGCAGTGAGCACTGTGGAAGTGTCCTCCTGTGTGGACTGAATGTGTGCAGTGAGCACTGTGGAAGTGTCCTCCTGTGTGTGAGGATCTGGTAGGGCTGGATGTGTGCAGTGAGCACTGTGGAAGTGTCCTGTGTGTGAGGATCTGGTAGGACTGAATGTGTGCAGTGAGCACTGTGGCAGGTTCCTCCTGTGTGTGAGGATCTGGTAGGACTGAATGTGTGCAGTGAGCACTGTGGCAGTGTCCTCCTGTGTGTGAGGATCTGGTAGGACTGAATGTGTGCAGCGAGCACTGTGGCAGTGTCCTCCTGTGTGTGTGGATCTGGTAGGACTGAATGTGTACAGTGAGCACTGTGGAAGTGTCCTGTGTGTGAGGATCTGGTAGGACTGAATGTGTGCAGTGAGCACTGTGGAAGTGTCCTCCTGTGTGGACTGAATGTGTGCAGTGAGCACTGTGGAAGTGTCCTCCTGTGTGTGAGGATCTGGTAGGACTGGATGTGTGCAGTGAGCACTGTGGAAGTGTCCTGTGTGTGAGGATCTGGTAGGACTGAATGTGTGCAGTGAGCACTGTGGAAGTGTCCTCCTGTGTGGACTGGATGTGTGCAGTGAGCACTGTGGCAGGTTCCTCCTGTGTGTGAGGATCTGGTAGGACTGAATGTGTGCAGTGAGCACTGTGGAAGTGTCGTCCTGTGTGGACTGGATGTGTGCAGTGAGCACTGTGGCAGTGTCCTCCTGTGTGTGTGGATCTGGTAGGACTGGATGTGTGCAGTGAGCACTGTGGAAGTGTCCTCCTGTGTGGACTGAATGTGTGCAGTGAGCACTGTGGAAGTGTCCTCCTGTGTGTGAGGATCTGGTAGGGCTGGATGTGTGCAGTGAGCACTGTGGAAGTGTCCTCCTGTGTGGACTGGATGTGTGCAGTGAGCACTGTGGAAGTGTCCTGTGTGTGAGGATCTGGTAGGACTGAATGTGTGCAGTGAGCACTGTGGCAGTGTCCTCCTGTGTGTGAGGATCTGGTAGGACTGAATGTGTGCAGCGAGCACTGTGGCAGTGTCCTCCTGTGTGTGTGGATCTGGTAGGACTGAATGTGTACAGTGAGCACTGTGGAAGTGTCCTGTGTGTGAGGATCTGGTAGGACTGAATGTGTGCAGTGAGCACTGTGGAAGTGTCCTCCTGTGTGGACTGAATGTGTGCAGTGAGCACTGTGGCAGTGTCCTCCTGTGTGTGAGGATCTGGTAGGACTGAATGTGTGCAGCGAGCACTGTGGCAGTGTCCTCCTGTGTGTGAGGATCTGGTAGGACTGGATGTGTGCAGTGAGCACTGTGGAAGTGTCCTGTGTGTGAGGATCTGGTAGGACTGAATGTGTGCAGCGAGCACTGTGGAAGTGTCCTCCTGTGTGTGTGGATCTGGTAGGACTAAATGTGTGCAGTGAGCACTGTGGCAGTATCCTCCTGTGTGTGAGGATCTGGTAGGACTGGATGTGTGCAGTGAGCACTGTGGAAGTGTCCTCCTGTGTGTGAGGATCTGGTAGGACTGGATGTGTGCAGTGAGCACTGTGGAAGTGTCCTCCTGTGTGGACTGGATGTGTGCAGTGAGCACTGTGGCAGGTTCCTCCTGTGTGTGAGGATCTGGTAGGACTGGATGTGTGCAGTGAGCACTGTGGCAGGTTCCTCCTGTGTGTGAGGATCTGGTAGGACTGAATGTGTGCAGTGAGCTCTGTGGAAGTGTCGTCCTGTGTGGACTGAATGTGTGCAGTGAGCTCTGTGGAAGTGTCCTCCTGTGTGTGTGGATCTGGTCGGACGAAGTGTGCAGTGAGCACTGTGGAAGTGTCCTCCTGTGTGGACTAGATGTGTGCAGTTAGCACTGTGGCAGTGTCCTCCTGTGTATGAGGATCTGGTAGGACTGGATGTGTGCAGTGAGCACTGTGGAAGTGTCCTCCTGTGTGGACTGGATGTGTGCAGTGAGCACTGTGGAAGTGTCCTCCTGTGTGTGAGGATCTGGTAGGACTGAATGTGTGCAGTGAGCACTGTGGAAGTGTCCTCCTGTGTGTGAGGATCTGGTAGGACTGGATGTGTGCAGTGAGCACTGTGGAAGTGTCCTGTGTGTGAGGATCTGGTAGGACTGAATGTGTGCAGTGAGCACTGTGGAAGTGTCCTCCTGTGTGGACTGGATGTGTGCAGTGAGCACTGTGGCAGGTTCCTCCTGTGTGTGAGGATCTGGTAGGACTGAATGTGTGCAGTGAGCACTGTGGAAGTGTCGTCCTGTGTGGACTGGATGTGTGCAGTGAGCACTGTGGCAGGTTCCTCCTGTGTGTGAGGATCTGGTAGGACTGGATGTGTGCAGTGAGCACTGTGGCAGGTTCCTCCTGTGTGTGAGGATCTGGTAGGACTGAATGTGTGCAGTGAGCTCTGTGGAAGTGTCGTCCTGTGTGGACTGAATGTGTGCAGTGAGCTCTGTGGAAGTGTCCTCCTGTGTGGACTGGATGTGTGCAGTGAGCACTGTGGCAGTGTCCTCCTGTGTGTGAGGATCTGGTAGGACTGGATGTGTGCAGTGAGCACTGGAAGTGTCCTCCTGTGTGTGTGGATCTGGTAGGACTGGATGTGTGCAGTGAGCACTGTGGCAGTGTCCTCCTGTGTGTGAGGATCTGGTAGGACTGGATGTGTGCAGTGTGCACTGGAAGTGTCCTCCTGTGTGTGAGCATCTGGTAGGACTGGATGTGTGCAGTGAGCACTGTGGAAGTGTCCTCCTGTGTGTGTGGATCTGGTCGGACGAAGTGTGCAGTGAGCACTGTGGCAGTGTCCTCCTGTGTATGAGGATCTGGTAGGACTGGATGTGTGCAGTGAGCACTGTGGAAGTGTCCTCCTGTGTGGACTGGATGTGTGCAGTGAGCACTGTGGAAGTGTCCTCCTGTGTGTGAGGATCTGGTAGGACTGGATGTGTGCAGTGAGCACTGTGGAAGTGTCCTCCTGTGTGTGAGGATCTGGTAGGACTGGATGTGTGCAGTGAGCACTGTGGAAGTGTCCTCCTGTGTGTGAGGATCTGGTAGGACTAAATGATGCTATATAGGAATTGGTGAAGTGTCAGTGGCTGCGGCGTCCCGCTAGTGAATGGTGATGGTTGCCCGGGATGCGTTCATCCTGGGGTAGGAGTACGGGACTCCGAAGGATGTGAGGGTGGTAAGTCTCCTGCCTGTGCCAGCCGTGTCCGCTCCGTGCGGTGGCGTAGGTCCGAATGAACGGGTGCGCGCCGCAAACACTGAAGGGGTGGGCCACGCCTGCCTGGGGATGAGGTGTAACGGCAGTGGCCCGTGTGAGAACCAGATGCCGTAACCTCCTCCAATATTGAGGCTGACCTCCTCAGGGCTCGACGCCTCGCCGGCTGTGTTGATTGAAGTCCTCTGTGGCTTTCAGTATGCGGCTTTCGGGTAACAGTGGTGCCTGAGGCTGGGTACTGGTGCTGCTGCTGCAGATGCTGGGTTGGAATCCTGGTGCCCTGATGGGTGATAGCGCTGGGTGGGTGCACGTGGGGCAACGCGTTTCGACCCTCTTGGGGTCGTCTTCAAAGCAATGTATCATATTTAGATTTATATTATATTTATTTTCCTTTTTGTCATTTTTCTTGATCGTTCTTAAACTTGTCATAAAGATACAGTTAGTCCCATTGAGAGTATTTATCTTTATTACCATATCAATCCTAATGTAACCTACTCTGCACTTACAGCTTACCAGTCTCCTTAATCCATATTATTGTCAGTTTCCACTCTATATTAGAGTCACCATACCAAGGGCATAAGGAGTGCGTTAATATTATTGTCTATAACCAGGGGAGGCGATGGCGTTACTGTGGGGAGGCGATGGCGTTACTGTGGGGAGGCGATGGCGTTACTGTGGGGAGGCGATGGCGTAACTATGGGGAGGGGACGCCGTCTAGCCTAGTGATTGGTGCTTATGTAGGAGTGTCACTATTCCTTGCCATGGGATGGATTTACTGTGCATCCCGTGGGATATAGGGGTTCCCTCTTACCATCTGTAAACTCCTGTTTCTGACTCCTCCTACTGCGTCGTAGGAGGTAATGTTCCCTGGAACCACGTACATCTGGGTATGTGTGCGGCCGCTGTTGCAGCACCTCCGGGGTGGTGGTGGCGGAAGCTGTTGGGAGAGGTCGGCGACGCTGGGCTCATACTCTGCACGGCCAGAGAACGGGTGAGCCTTTGTGCTTAGAATGTAGATGCAGGCGTCTTGTAAGCTGCTCTGTATGAAATGTTGGCAGTGATGTATGGGATGTCGGCAGTGATCATGTTGACAAGCAGAATGCTAACACAAATATCATATTAGTATTTGCCTCTAACATCTTATTTATTAAATATTATATATCAAAATGGAAGATGTGGGTGCTAGAGTGGCAAGTGGTAGTTGTTAGGCTCACTAGTGGTGGGTGCTAGGAGGATGATGGGCGGTCTAGCTAGTAAGTGGTGGGTGCTAGGGGGATAATGGGGGGTTTAGCAAGTAAGTGGTGGGTGCTAGGAGGATGATGGGTGGTCTAGCTAGTAAGTGGTGGGTGCTATGGGGATAATGGGGGGTCTAGCTAGTAAGTGGTGGGTGCTAGGAGGATGAAGGGTGGTCTAGCTAGTAAGTGGTGGGTGCTAGGGGGATAATGGGGGGTCTAGCTAGTAAGTGGTGGGTGCTAGGAGGATGAAGGGTGGTCTAGCTAGTAAGTGGTGGGTGCTAGGGGGATGATGGGGGTCTAGCTAGTAAGTGGTGGGTGCTAGGAGGACGAAGGGTGGTCTAGCTAGTAAGTGGTGGGTGCTAGGGGGATGATGGGGGTCTAGCTAGTAAGTGGTGGATGCTAGGAGGACGAAGGGTGGTCTAGCTAGTAAGTGGTGGGTGCTAGGGGGGTGATGGGGGGTCTAGCTAGTAAGTGGTGGGTGCTAGGGGGATGATGGGGGGGTCTAGCTAGTAAGTGGTGGGTGCTAGGGGATGATGGGGGGTCTAGCTAGAAAGTGGTGGGTGCTAGGGGGTTGAAGGGTGGTCTGGCAAGTGGTGGGTGCTAAGGAGCAGACGGGTTTTCTAGCTAGTAAGTGGTGGGTGCTAAGGGGATGTGGGGTGGCATGGCTTGCACGTGGTTGGTGCTAGGGGGTTGAAGTTGTGGTCTGGCTAGCAAGTAAGTGGTGGGTGCTAGGAGGATGAAGGGTGGTCTAGCTAGTAAGTGGTGGGTGCTAGGGGGATGATGGGGGGTCTAGCTAGTACGTGGTGGGTGCTAGGGGGATGATGGGGGGTCTAGCTAGTAAGTGGTGGGTGCTAGGGGGATGATGGGGGGTCTAGCTAGTAAGTGGTGGGTGCTAGGGGGATGATGGGGGGTCTAGCTAGTAAGTGGTGGGTGCTAGGGGGATGATGGAGGGTCTAGCTAGTAAGTGGTGGGTGCTAGGGGGATGATGGGGGGTCTAGCTAGTAAGTGGTGGGTGCTAGGAGGATGAAGGGTGGTCTAGCTAGTAAGTGGTGGGTGCTAGGAGGATGAAGGGTGGTCTAGCTAGTAAGTGGTGGGTGCTAGGGGGATGATGGGGGGTCTAGCTAGTAAGTGGTGGGTGCTAGGAGGATGAAGGGTGGTCTAGCTAGTAAGTGGTGGGTGCTATGGGTGTGAAGGGTGGTGTGGATAACAAGCGGTGGGTTAACATCTTTCATTACACTGAAGTGGGTGGTGCAATGTGTGTGGAGATGGCATTTGTCAGATAACGTCACTAAGGGGAGTGTAGACTGCCAACATAGGTTTCTTCAAGTTGTTACTGGAACAGAATACATATCGGTAACTGCAAGGTGTGCTGTGTGCTATCTGCCAGGTGTGCCATAGGTGTAATGTAGGCTAGCACCAATAGCAACATTTGCTATAAAAAAAATAATAGAAAACACAATTATATATTCCTGACATGAATAGTCCCATAAACCTCTGGTATCATATCAGGTAACTAGTTTAGTTTATTTTGATTGAAAATGACAAAGTAAGGATTTTCCAATAGAACTCGCTCCCCTCCTGAGGTGCCGCATTAATCTTTCCATACCCCGTGTTACTCTAATAGCTTTATGCTGTGACTGAGGAAAATACAGCTCATGGGGAAAAAGGTGCTTTGTGTTACCTGGGGCAAAGATTCATCTTGGTGCCTGTCCTCCACCAACAGATAGTAGTCGCCCTTGGGTTGCTTGGATACGGATGTCAATATTGTAAAGATTGAAATGTTTGTTGTGTGAGGGGGCAATACCATGCTCTGTTCCTTTACAATAAGGTGCCAGCACTGGCTGCATTTATTCTGTGGTTCTGGATTATTTAAATGGAGCATACAGAAGACTCCACTGTCTCAAGACTCAAAGGGAAGCAGAGCAGAGCATTGCAATGATCGCCATACAATATAGAGAGCACTGCAGTGACCTCAGACAAAAAGAAACAGTGACCGCCATATAATACAGAGATCATAAGTGACCGCTATATAATGCAGAGAGCATCACAGTGACCGCCAAATAAACAAAGAGCCTCAGTGACCACCATATAATACAGAGGGCATCACAGTGATCGCCACCTAATACAGAGAGCCTCAGTGACCAACATATATTACAGAGGGCATCACATTGATCGCCACCTAATACAGAGAGCATCAGTGACTACCATATAATACAGACAGCAACAGTGACCACCATTTAATACAGAGATCATCAGTGATTGCTGTATAATACAGAGAGCGTCACAGTGACCACCATATTATACAAAAAAACATCACCGTGACCATCATATAATAGAGGGCATCAAAGTGACCGCCACATATACAGAGAGCATCAGTGACCACCATATAATCCACAGAGCATCACAGTGACCGCCACCTAATTCAGAGCTTCACAGTGAACACCACATAATACAGAGAGAATCATAGTGACTGCCACATGATACAGAGGGCATCACAGTGACCGCCACATAATACAGAGGGCATCACAGTGACCGCCACATAATACAGAGGGCATCTGTGACCACCATACAATACAGATAGTATTTTTCACAGTGGGAGCCGACCAGTGATGATTCTAGTGAAGCAAGTCCATGTAAAATTGACCTCCGAATGCTTTCTTGGCTTGCGCTGCTTAAACCGTTAAAGATCACTTTATTTTATACCATGTAGAGATTGATGCTTATTATCTGGTTCCTATTTCATTTATGTAAAAACTATTCTTTAATTTGAAATGAGTCCAATTCCCGTTAAGAGTCTGTTTTGGCATGATAATAAGTAAAGCGCAGAGACAGACGCGTAACGTGGCCGGGGGTCACTTAGGTGGAGACTGTTTTCCTCATGGCCCTTTTGTGTCACATCAAAACGAAATCTTTTCATGTTCACGCCAGGAAGAAAAAGACTAATGTCGTCTATAGAAAATATTTACTTGTATACGTTTTCCATATATCAGCTATGAGAACAGTACAGGTACCTGATACTATATATCTTGCCGAAATGTTGTTTGGATTCTGACGCTGATGCGTTTTACATATTTTATATATTACGCCTGATGTAAAAACGTGTTCCTGGATTGTCCAGGGCATTAATACACCGGCTAAGCGCCATAAAATGATCTCATCTTAATGTACAAAAGGCTGAGACGCACGTAA
Source organism: Taudactylus pleione (assembly GCA_031769625.1). Lineage (NCBI taxonomy): Eukaryota > Metazoa > Chordata > Amphibia > Anura > Myobatrachidae > Taudactylus > Taudactylus pleione. The sequence continues at coordinate 154,425 of JAUIMM010002538.1, forward strand.
CGGCCCCGGAACACGAGAAACTCTCCGTGTTGGGACAAAAGATAGTTACTTATAACGTCGTGTATCACATCAAAAAAGACGCCAGTCCGAGATGTAACGGTCTGCCCAATCTGATTTAACGCAAGCTTGCGAACTAATACGCCGTTCTCCATCCACTCTCCATAAAGCCAAAATTAAGGAATGTAAATGAGTTTTTGACACTTTAATTCAACAAATTGGGGATAAAAGAATTCATAGTAATAGGTACCAATTTCATACTCATGGTAATAAAAATCGTAAACTTCTTTCTAATCTTTTGCGAGGTCACAGAACTAGCGCAGCTATTTTAGCTTTAACTGATGACTCCGGTACATCTCGCACTTCAAGAGCCGCAACATTAGACATTTTTACTCTACATTATACTCCAAGAGCCCATTAATATACATAATAAACCACTGTTCTGGGATTCCATATCACTCCCAAGAGCCCATTAATATACATAATAAACCACTATTCTGGGATTCCATATCACTCCCAAGAGCTCATTAATATGCATAATAAACCACTGTACTGGGATTCCCTATCACTCCCAAGAGCCCATTAATATACATAATAAACCCCTGTTCTGGGATTCCAAATCACTCCCAAGAGCCCATTAATATGTATAATAAACCCCCATTAATATACATAATAAACCCCTGTACTGGGATTCCCTATCACTCCCAAGAGCCCATTAATATGTATAATAAACCCCCATTAATATACATAATAAACCCCTGTACTGGGATTCCCTATCACTCCCAAGAGCCCATTAATATACATAATAAACCCCTGTTCTGGGATTCCAAATCACTCCCAAGAGCCCATTAATATGTATAATAAACCACTGTACTGGGATTCCAAATCACTCCCAAGAGCTCATTTAATATACATAATAAACCACTGTTCTGGGATTCCCTATCACTCCCAAGAGCCCATTAATATACATAATAAACCACTATTCTGGGATTCCATATCACTCCCAAGAGCCCATTAATATACATAATAAACCACTGTACTGGGATTCCCTATCACTCCCAAGAGCTCATTAATATGCATAATAAACCACTAGTCTGGGATTCCAAATCACTCCCAAGAGCCCATTAATATACATAATAAACCCCTGTTCTGGGATTCCAAATCACTCCCAAGAGCCCATTAATATGTATAATAAACCCCCATTAATATACATAATAAACCCCTGTACTGGGATTCCCTATCACTCCCAAGAGCCCATTAATATGTATAATAAACCCCCATTAATATACATAATAAACCCCTGTACTGGGATTCCCTATCACTCCCAAGAGCCCATTAATATACATAATAAACCCCTGTTCTGGGATTCCAAATCACTCCCAAGAGCCCATTAATATGTATAATAAACCACTGTACTGGGATTCCAAATCACTCCCAAGAGCTCATTTAATATACATAATAAACCACTGTTCTGGGATTCCCTATCACTCCCAAGAGCCCATTAATATACATAATAAACCACTATTCTGGGATTCCATATCACTCCCAAGAGCCCATTAATATACATAATAAACCACTGTACTGGGATTCCCTATCACTCCCAAGAGCTCATTAATATGCATAATAAACCACTAGTCTGGGATTCCAAATCACTCCCAAGAGCCCATTAATATGTATAATAAACCCCCATTAATATACATAATAAACCCCTGTACTGGGATTCCCTATCTCCCAAGTCTAACTGAAGACAAATCTCCTCATTAGTTGACGGCATTACTGAATCCGAGGTTCTCTCAGTTATTAATGGGCTTAGACAATGGATCGTCTCTGCGCATTGGATCTCTGTAGGTGGTTCGGGTAGTGCTGGTCGTCCTGACCTGGGGCTATAGTATAGGTAGAAAATAACCATAAGGCTTGCTGACTGCGCTCTTCCCTTGGTGGATTGGTTTCTATCGTTATACAGGAAGCTAATGTGTGAGATGCTGGATGTCTCTATACCTGCGTTAATCAGACATTGATATGAGACTTATTAGCTGGAAAGCCTTTAATGTAATATCTGTTTGCATCAACAACATAAATGTAGTATTTATAGACCACCAGTGGGTCCTGTGTGATGAGCTTAATTCTTATACAGTGTAAGTGGTCAGTGTTACAGTCACTGAGATGCTGATTGTAATGTGACACGTAGCCTAGTGTCTTAGCATATAGTCAGTGTTGTGGAGGGGGGGGGGGGTGTCACTGTCTCTTCCTGTATGCAGTAATATAATGATAGTACCTTAAGTTCTGGTTGGAGAGCGGTGTCCCGTCTCTTGGAGTTGTAGGTGCACTTCTTCGTCCTGGTGCTGGGGTCCTTTGGGCTGATCGGGTTTCTGTGTCTTCTTCTGCCATGGGGCACCTCCTCCGGTGTGCCGCCTTCTGGTTTCTGTGGAATTGTCCGTCTGGGGAGGTGCCTGGCTCTGGAGGTCGTAGCTCTCTTTGGAGCGTTTGGTGGGTTCGCTGTGAGTCTTCTTCCTCCGGTCTGGACGCCACCCGTCCTCCTTCTGTCCACTCCTGGGTCTCGTTCACGTGACTGCGGCTGCCGGGAGGTCGTGTTCACGTGACCGCGGCTTGTTTTGCTGGATGTATTGGTTGGGGGTTAGGGGTGTGGGGGGGTCGTGTCCCAACGCGTTTCAGATGTTCAGCCTACCTCTGGGGATGTAAAGCCTGGAAAATTGCTGGCTCCAGATGGATTCACAAGTGAATTCTATAAATGACTTAAATCAACTATAGTATCCCCACTTAAAAACCTTTATAATGCCATACTTTCAAGGAAGTCACTACCCGCTTCATCAAAGTTTTACCAAAGCCTGGTAAGGACCTCCTTATTAAACGTTGACCTCAACATTTTTACTAAATTGATTGCGGAGCGGCTGAAGCTGGTGATTCCTGCTTGGTGCACCCTTATCAGACGGGGTATGTTTGGGGACGCAGTGCCGTTTCTACCATACGCAAAGTCCTGGCAGTTTTGCAACATTTTGATGAATTCCATGAAAATGATTTTCAACTATTAATTTCTTTGGATGCTGAAAAAGCGTTTAATTTGGTGGTATAGGATCACCTGTATGAGTCGTCCACAGATTGGATTTCCCCCTAAATTTTTATCCCTTATCCAAATGTTAAATATATCCTCCTCTTCACGTAGGAGCTAATAATTGTTTCACTCCCTTTCTCTAGCCTACGAGGTACCAGGCGAGGTTATCTCCCCTGACGAGGTTATGCCCCTTATCTCCCCTCGAACTTAAATGATCTTCCTTCGCTGATGACTTGTTGGTGGTTATCTCTCACCCGTCCATATCTATTCCAGCTATTCTGCATCTCCTATCAGTTTTCAGTTCTTTCTCAGGATAGAAAATAAATGTAGGCAAATCCGAAATCCTTCCATTATCTAGACCAGATTGGCTGTCGTTATATACTCCTCACTTCTGCTTTATTTCTTCATAATGTAAATACATTGGGCATTTTTATTACTCCATCTGTTCACGTACCCACTCCTAATGATACCTACAGTATGTTTCTTCCTAAATCCGATGCCGCTAAACGCACGGACGTGTGGAATGGTAGAAACTAGGATTACTACAATGCGTTTACTTCATCCCATAACCAAGGGCGGGTTGGGCCTTCCTGACGCTTTCAGTTACTCCTGCACCCCAGCTTTTCCCTATATCTCAGGCCGGTGTCTGGGATAATCTAATGTTACTAATCGATACTGTAATGGTGCGTACACACTGGGCGATTAAAGTGGACGACTGAACGATAACGATATCGTTATCGTTCAGTCGTCCACTTTATCGTCCATTTTTAACACAAAAAAGATGAACGATGACGACGACGCGCGTTCCTGCGGGTCGTTCGTCATCCTCGTTCATCGGGCTGACATGCAGGCCAACCTGACGACCTCGTCAGGTTGCTGCATGTCAGGGAATGGGTGAGAGAGCCCGGCGCTGAACGATATCGCTAATGATATCGTTCAGCGGCTGTGCTCAATGTCATGAACGACATTGAGCACAGCCTGCCGGGGACACACTAGACGATATCGCTCAGGGAGCATATCGTCTAGTGTGTATGCACCTTAAGAAGCATTATTTGCACCTTTTGCCCCTGCAGCTTTGCTCCATGTACCCCGCTCAGAGTTACCGAGGGGAATGGCACCATTTATTTTTCATGGTTACCTATAGAGCATGGTCCGTCAAACACAAACGTTTCCATACAAATCCTTACAATCACGGCGCCCTAAAGTATCAGCATTTTTTCCACGGCACCCCTGGGCCAAAAATTAGATGAAGTAAATTGCGCTTATGTCACCTGTAGGTTCCGTTATGTGGTGGTTGGCAGGACTACGCTTCTTTTTGTCCACATACCTATTGGTTGGAAGTCATTAACTCTGCTTTTGCCTATCACACTGACTAAAAATCATTTCGTTTGGTACCTGAACACCCACCCTAGGCACCCCTGCACGTGCCCTGAGGCACCCAGATTGGGAACCACTGCCTTATACCACTAATTATATCCCGTTATGGGGAAATCCAGATTTTACTACTTCACGCTAGGGTTGGGAGAGATCCGGAAGGTATTTGACCCTGGAGGCAATTTATACTCTTTCCAACAACTTAAGGATTTATTTGATATTCCTAACTCCCACTTTTTTCTATGTTTGCAGACCGGGCATTATATCCATAGTAAAACCATCTCTGGTTCATACGATTCCATGCTCAATAATGTTACTTCTGCTCCTATATATACTCTCTTTTTACATTTGGTTTTGAATTGCAAATTTAAACTTTTTGTTTTCTTTATAATTTATTGCCCCAAGACACTGACAAATGGTGACGCAAAGTCTGGTCGTCCTGTTCTCAAGACTTCCCTAATTTTACATTTTCTACCCGAATTCTTCAACAACTTCCATCAGTATTAAAGTGGATAAAATCGGCTAAACTCCAGGAAATTCACATAAGCTCTATTAATAAATGTTCTCTCTCAATCATGATGAAGCCGCATAACCCATTCGGATTCTGCTTGTTGCCCGAAATGTTCTTTTTCCTCTGCTACCTTTACCCATAATGTTTGGCAATGTTCCAAGACTAAAAGATTTTGGTACAAAGTTTTTAATTGAATTCATCAGATCATGGAGAAACCTTTACCTTTTACCTGGGAACCATTTCTATTAGCAGACTCCATCTCTTGGACCCCAATTTTGTTACCCAAAACTGTGTTGCCATTGTTATCGGTCCTTACAACCTTAGCTAGAAAATTAGATTTAACACTATTGGCTCTTATAGACAGTCCCATCCTTAGAAGTACTAACATTTGAATTGTTGTCCATACTGTAGTTTGATAGGCGTACTGCTCTTTATTATATTGAAAAAGGAGTTGTCAATTTACTCAAAATGGGAATTATATTTAGATTATTTACCCACTGAAATTTCTGATAATATAATGAAAATATTTGAAATGTCACCTGGTCATTACTGCGACCACTCACCTAGATTTATTTGTCCATCAAGACATATTTCCCTTATCTTTTGGATTTTTAAGCAGATTCTGAAATTAGCAATTTTTTTTTTTTTTTTTCCCCTATGCACCTATTCCCCCATATTTTATTTTCATTTTACTTTTTTTTTTTTTTTTTAATTTCCCTTTTTCTACACTTCTATTTCTTTCCCCATAAAATAAAAATATGTATTCATTGCTGTTACTATCAAATGTATTTCTTTATTGACATTCTTTATGTAATACAAAGTTTTACATTTCATTGTAATGATATCATACGTTGAATATAATAAAAATGTTTAAAAAAACCCCCAAAAAATAAAACCACTTTCATTCATCCAGTGCTCTGAGCACTGATGCCAAATAGCGGCCAGTGAGTAGGCCCGAGTGTGATTAGTGCTAGGGACCGACTAGAGAGCTGTGCTGGGAAGCCTAGCAGGAGGTGGCTGCAGACTGGACTCGAGTCTTTGGTGCTGGGTTATTGCTACTATGCGTGTTTGCTAAAGAACAGTGTATACCAGGAACGTGCCTGTCGTGTGTCCTTATTTCTCCAATCCTGTTACAGTACATATGTATATACATATTATCTTGCACTGAATTAACAAAACATTATATGCCCAGGTGTCCAGTTCCATTTGGAATATGTATGTACTTCAAAAAGACAATATTAAAATAAGAGGGCGGCACTGAAGGACTTTCACTGAAAAAATAATCCACTGTATTCGCCAAAACTCAGTTGTATAAATGACATGTCCGTCGACGTTTCGGTGCTGGCACGCACCTTTATCAAGACCACACACAGATAAAAAAAAGTACACTCCTACAGCAGAGAACAGTGCAACTCACCGCTCCTTATATAGAGACAGACCCAGTCCACCACCGCGTCCGCGCCGCACACACAGAGGGGTGCCTATTGATGATGTCACTCTGTCCCCGTCTCACTCCAGCAGTAAGAGCGTCCTGGTGCCAGGCAACTCTCAAGGCTACAGCGCTAGCAGGGGCTTGCAGACCGGTTCTGAATAAAACAAATCGCCAAAGCGTTGTGTAATACACCACCCCGATGTGTACACATAGAGGAAACATCAAGCCACCAGTATATGCTGTATACACAGATCAAAACAGACATATGAAAGTAAATGGAAAAGAAAAGATATATAATATACACAAACTGCATCACAAGACAACAAATACTAATCTGTGAACTACTGAGCACATTGAACGAATTAATCAACAAGAAGGTCCAATCAAATTCACTTATAAAATGAGCTTTCATCAAATCGAATACTTGGACGTATTGGTGGAAATTAAGGACCAGGGATTGTGTACTACGGTGTTCAAAAAGCAAACTGATTACAACATTTTGTTGAGATATTCTAGCTTTCACCCCAGAGCCCTTAAATCGGGACTACCGTATTCCCAAATGCTCCAAGTGGCTCGGACTAATAACGGCAGGGACTCTTTGAACATACAACTAGAGGAAATGGTACAAAGATTCATATCAAGAGGATATCCGGAAAACCTGCTACTTAAATATCCTCAAGGTCTCCAGGGAACAACTGTTCAACTCCAATAAAGGAAAAGATAACAAGCGAGACAGTATAATTTGGGCGAGTCAATTTTCAACTAGTAGCCCGATCGTTCAAAAGGCTACTAGAGCATTGTGGCCTATAGTAGCCACAGATAAGGACTCCAAGTCATGCAAAAAAAAAAACCCCCAGTGGCTTGTTATTGAAGAGGCAGGAACATCGGGGATCTTGTCGTTTAAACGGATATCGCCAATTGTGACCGCAGAACACAGAGACCGTATGTGAGAGAACCTGGATGCTTTAAATGTATCAACTGTGTCACATGTAGATACTTAGACACAGGCTCATCATTTCACCACCCTCATAATGGAAAATACATCTCAATCCATCATGCAGTGACTTGCACTACGACACGTGTGTAATGCATTATCCGGTGGCCACACCGACTATATTATGTGGGCAAGATGTCTAGGTCCTTTAAGGAGCGTATGGCGGTGCACCGCTCCCTGATTCGGGCTGCTATATCAGACAGGGAAAGCGATCAGCCGGTTGCGAAACATTTCATTGACTGGAACATTCGTTGTCTCGTCTGAGAGACCTGATCATTGGGGGAAGTGATGGGCACTCAGTACTTCTCAGATTAGAAGCTAAATGGATCCTACGTCTGGATTCAGACTCTCCCAAAGGGAGAAGATTTTTTGGAACAGTTTCCTTTTGTATTTGTTGTTTTCATATGTTCTTTCAGCCTTCGGTATTTCAGTTATAGTACATATATGTCCATAGAATTTACTGACGGGTAGTGTGAACCTTAAATTAATTTGAACCTGCCTAAGAGGATTACTATTTGTAGGTACATATCATTTTTTTTTTTTTTTTTTTGTAAACTCTTTTTACTGAGCAAATCACAGAAAAAACAGTACATTCCAATATTCAAAAATAAGGATTAACACATAACATACTTTTATATTGGGAACTGTACTATTTCAGAATAATAATATGATATAGTAGAAAATTTTCTCATTATAAAAAAGAGAAGGAATACAGACGCAAGAGAAATATCTTGCAGCAACGGTGTGGCAATCCGTTTAAAAAATAGAGAAAAAAATAAAGAGGAAAAAGGAAAAGAAAGACTTTAGGAAAGACAGAGGAGAATAAGAGGAGAAGAGGGTGGGCGGACTCCATATAGGATCACTTTCTTTCAGATTAAACATGTTAGAGAAAATATATAAAAGGAAAAAATTAATTGTTAAATGGAGAGGAAACATTTTGGTATGTCAGCCAAGGAGACCATATTTTATCAAAGGTTTTGGATGTATTACGTAATAAAGCTGTCATATATTCCATCTTGTATATATACCAGATGCGTGATAATATTGCCTGCATCGGAGAGGGATGAGGGTTTTCCAATCCGCTGCAATTTGGCAGGTCATAGCAGACACTATATGTCGGAATAACCTATTCTGACACCGGGACGGAGAAGGCAGACCCAAGGGAAGTAGAAAATGCCGAGGATCAGAGGGAATCGTAATATCAAAGAGGTGCGAGAGGAGAGCAAGAACCTCCTGCCATATTCTAGATAGTTTGGGACAAGTCCACCAGATATGCAAAAAACTGCCCTCTCCACCGAAACCCCTCCTACATCTATCCGAAGCATCGGGAAACATTGCTTGTAGCCGCGATGGTACATAATACCATCGGTATAGCAATTTATAAACATTTTCTTTAATTTTGACGCAAATAGAGCTGGTGGCAGCATTGTCCCATATCACCGTCCAATCCTCAGCATCTATAGGGTGTCCCAAATCTCGTTCCCACGCTAACTCATGAGGGTCTCGATTAGAGCTTACTTCTTCCCCTAGTTAGGAATAAATAGTAGAAATAAGACCCCTAGTGGAGGGTCTTCTCCAACATAAGGACTCAAAAGAAGTCAAAGGTCTGCTAATCAGAATCGAGCTAATTTTGGAGTGGAAATGTCTAATTTGTAGGAACCGAAAAAAATCTTTGGATGGAACCGCTGCTCTATCCCGGAAGTCAGAAAATTGTGGGAAATTAGTATCTATAGTAATATCATTTACATAATAGATATTGCTCGATGACCAGGCAGTAAAAGATGACTTACATAAACCAGGAGGAAAAGATGGATTATGAAGTAGAGGTATCAAAGGGGACGGGGCCGGAGCTAACTTAAAACATCTATTGGTTAAATCCCAAATTGCTAAAGAACGGGAAATTACAGGATGAGAAGAAACTGTCCGGGGACGATGAATCTTAGGGATCCACAAGAGGGGGGATACAGTAGCCAGTCCCAGCTCCTCGGCCTCGATAGCAACCCAGACCTTCCCTGCACCGAAGTTACACCACTGAGCACAATGAGAAAGCTGCGCAGCATAATAATATTTTTTAAAATCAGGAATTCCCAAACCCCCACCCCTGGAAGGCCGCTGAAGCAACTTTAGTCTGATCCGCGGGCGTTTCCGGTTCCATATGAAATATGAGGTTTGGTACTGAAGGAATTTGAACACGTATGGAGGGATGTAGATCGGAAGGGTCTGAAATAGATACAAGAGCTGAGGGAGAACGCTCATCTTAACTGAATGTATTCTACCTATCCAAGAAATAAAATAATTGGACCAGTCACACAAATCAGACTTAATACAATCTAGAAGGCGGGGAAAGTTAGCCTGAAACAGCTGATGAAGATGATGAGTTAGGAAAACACCAAGATATTTAATCTTTTTTTTATGCCAGGTACAAGGGAGCATGGCCTCCAGTGTTTGCTTTAGGGTAGCAGGGATATAGAAATCAAGAACTTCAGTCTTGGTGACATTAATTTTATAACCCGAGTGTTGGGAATATGAATTTATTTCCTCTAGAAGTTAATTTAGGGATCGAGCTGGGTCAGTGAGAGAGACTAAAATATCGTCAGCATATAATGCGATTTTATATTCCGAAGGGCCAGTGGATACTCCCGAGATAGCTCTATTACAACGGATCTTTGCCGCTAGGGGTTCCATAATAAGAGCAAATATTAAGGGAGAGAGGGGACAACCCTGCCGAGTACCGTTAGTTATTCCAAAACTAGAGGAATAGACACCATTAACCGAAACTCGTGCTGAGGGGGAACAGTAAAGTGCTGCAACGCCATCTAAAAATTTGCCTGAAAATCCCATTTTGTCTAAGACAGCGAATATGAAGGGCCAGGAGATGCGATCGAAGGCCTTCTCCGCGTCAAGAGCTAAAATCAGAGAAGGAAGTTTCCTTTTATGAATAGAATGTATCAGATCAATGGCCCGTCTGGTGTTGTCCGATGCCTGACGTCCAGGTATAAACCCGACCTGATCCGGATGTATCAAATAAGAAAGCAAAGGAGCTAACCGAGTCGCTAGGATTTTAGCATAAATTTTCAGGTCGACGTTTAATAATGAAATCGGTCTATAGTTAATACAATGAGTAGGATCACGATCAGGTTTAGGGATCACTACAATGTCGGCCCGAGTTGTATCAGGAGCAAAAGAAGCGCCCTCCAAAATATCATTAAATAGAGATGTAAGATGTGGGGCAAGTTCCTTTGTAAACAGTTTATAATATTGGGCTGTAAACCCATCAGGGCCTGGGGCGGCAGAGGAACGTATTGATCTAATAGCAGCTATTGTTTCTTCATCTGAGATACGGTCATTGAGAGTAGATAATTGGGATTCTGAGAGCCTCGGAAGGAAAGTAGAGGACAAATATGAGTGCACCCCCTCGGCTCCAGCAGAAGTGGGATCAGAAGAATCTGATAAGTTATAAAGGGAACTATAAAAGGTTCGAAACTCCTCAGCCATAACCTCAGGATCATAAGTTAGAGAACCAGAAGACGGAGAGTGTAGTTTGTCTATCGCACCTAATGCTTGTCTGCGACGCAGTTTATTGGCTAACAAAGAATCAATTTTGTCAGATTTATCATAAAAGCGTTGAAGTTTTTGCAAGATAAGCGCAGCGCGACGAGACAGAAGGGCATTAAGCTGACCTCTTAGTTTCTCAATTTGGGTTAGCACGGAGGCGCTAGGGGATGTTTTATGCTGAATCAATAGTACTGAAATTTGTGACTCAAGGGAAGTAATTTCTTGTGCAGCCGCTTTCCTAACCGCTGAGGTTTTAGAAATAAGAAAACCCCGTATAGTAGCATTATGGGCTTCCCAGAGGATACTAGAGGAAATATCAGGGGAGGTATTCTCCTCAAAATAGCGGGTCATCGCCAATTTTATTTCTAGCAGAGTGGGGGGATGTTGTAAAAGGGAGTCATCAAGACGCCAGTTATGCTTCCTACGAGGAGAGCGATGTACATCTAAAAGAACATAGACACCTGCATGGTCTGTCCATGTAAAGGGGGAAATACCGGCTTCCGTAACCAGAGAGGTAATAGTGGAGGAAATGTGGATCATATCTATCCTGGAATAATGTTGGTGTGGGGCTGAAAAATGAGTATAGTCTTTGCTGTGAGGATGTTTAAGACGCCAGGTATCACTAAGGCCATAATGTTTAAGGGAGGCCAGGAGAGTACGAGAAGCTCTAGGAAGAGACATCCTCGAGGAGTTTGAAGGCGGGTTCGATCTGTCTAACAGGGGGTCAATAATGGTATTAAAATCCCCACATAAAATAATATGGCCCTGCGCAACTCTGCTAATACGCCTGAACAAAGAATCAAAGAATTGGGGCTGGTCTTGATTAGGAGCGTACACTGACACCAGAGTGAAAATCTCAGTACGGAGAGTACCGATCACTATAAGAAATCGACCCTCTGGGTCTGTCACAGTTTTAATGTGGACAAAAGGGATATTACGCCTAATTAAAATGGCTACCCCACGTTTTTTACAATTCGCTGAAGCAAAGAAGGTCTGGGCAAACCACCTACCTCGGAGCTGAGAATGCGGGCCCGTAAGATGCGTCTCTTGTAGAAATGCAACATCGGCTTTCTACCTCCTGTAAGCCCCCAAGAGAACAGTACGTTTCTTAGGAGAATTAAGACCGTTTACATTAACTGATAGCAATTTAAGAGACATGGAAAAATATATAAAGAGGTGCTACTGACATAACACACAGATATAATAAGTCAAAAATTTGGCCCAAGTAGAGCCACCCTTAGGGACAGAAAGAAAGAAAAAAAAAAAGTGGAAAAAGACACAGAAGAGAGCCACAGAGAAAGAAAGGCACACAAAAAAAAGAGAGAAACAGAGAACCCATTCGGGTAACAATCCTGGTAAATTGGGTCCCAATCAAGGACCGCAATATTATCAATCAACATAACATTAATCAAAAATATCAAAGGGAGCATGGGGGGTAGTGAAAGGACCGTCCAATAGAATCAGGACTGCCTGGACCCTTAAATATAAGATCGGCTAAAACCAAATCAAACAAAAATCCCTGTAAAACAGGGATCATAAACCTGTGTCAGTATATAGAAACAAAACAAAAAAAAAAAAAAAAAGAGGGAGGGAGAAGGAAAATGGGAAAGACAAGGGGAAAAGAGAAAAATTATCTAAACATCGGGATATTCATACAAATAATAACTATTTATGTCGCAGAGAACCACGAGGGGAGGACTGTTCCTCCTAGCAAAATTCAAAAAGAACATTGCAGGGAGCTTAAACCCTATTATAAAGAGAGTATACACCAGGGAGTGACCGAACAGTTCAAGTGGGGTCACAGTCCTTAGCATGGTGACGGGAAACCCTGGTCCAGTCCGGTGAAGGAGGATGGGAGCGTTGAGGTTTGGGAGAGGCTGCATCAGTCACCGGATCAGAAGTCGGTGTCGGAAGAAGATTAAGCTTGGCTAATAAATCTTGACCTTGAGTGAGAGTCTTGACACTATGTACAGTGTTGTTTGCTGAAACCTGAAACATAAAGGGGAATCCCCAGCGATATCGGATTTGATGCTGCCGTAGAATCTTAGTGACTGGCTGAAGATCCCGCCGTTTCTGAATAGTAGAGGGAGCCAGGTCCTGGAAGATTTGTAACTGCATATCTTGGAAAGGAATCACTGGCGAGTCTCGAGTAGCTAACAAGATCCGTTCCTTTGTACGAAAATAGTGCAGGCGAACTATGACGTCTCTAGGAGGTTGAGTAGGAGAGGGCTTCGATCGGAGTGCTCTATGGGCTCTATCACATAAACAATCTTCATTTGTAAGGGCTGGAACTAAGTGTTGAAAAAAGTCTTTTAGAAATGACGGTAAGGAGGGACCAAGGATTGATTCTGCTATATTACGGATACGTAAGTTGTTGCGACGGGAACGATTCTCTTGGTCCTCTTGTCTTTCTTTGAGTGTCTCCACCTCATCATGAAGTCTTGAGAGTTCTTTATCAAGACGATTTTGGGAGCGGCATAAGTCGTCCGATTTAGATTCCAGCGCGTCCGTTCTGTTGCCAAGAGATGTCAATTCTGATTTAAATTCTGTTATAGCCTTTGACAGTTCTTGCTTGAATGCAGATTGAACTCCCTCCAACAAACCAGTCATAACCGCTTGAATTTGAGGATCAATACCAGCTTCGGATGAGCAAGGGGAGGAGGGGGATTCTGGGGGTAATGACGAACTCTGTGAACCCTTGGATTTAGATCCGAAGAAATTTGCAGAGGATGGTGGAGGTTTCTTACCTCTCTGCGACATAGTGAAATAATACAAAAAAAAACAAAAACTACGGTATAAAAGGTGAGACACAGGGCTCTACAATAATAGTCCAGGCAAGTTTGGTGATAATATTAAGCGAACATCTTTAACTCCAGAGAGGCACCATCCAGGAGAACTTCAGCCTCAGAAAAAAGAGTGTGAAAGGCTGGCAGAAAATATAATAGCACATGGAGGTTCGCTAATTGTGGCTGCAAATAGTACTTGAGGTAATTATCACAGAAGACCACAAGAGGGAGCCAGCGTAGAGTAAATGGCAAATATCCACCAGCACAAAAATAAAAAATGTCAGGGAAAGAGCAAGCTAAGTAGCTGATATGGTTTGAACCTGTTAGGCTAGTGAAAAATAAACTGGATATGTATAGGTGGTCATATAGGAGCTCCAGACATAGAGAGAAGGGCCAACAGGTCACGTGACAATGGAGCAGATGGAGCAGTGGGATATAGAAATACAATATAATATAATCTCCCCTCAGGGACTCACCACCCTCCCCTTACTCCAGGGAGTCACAGGCAGCAGATAATCCTGTCACCAAGCGGGGTTGCACTGCCAGTATCCCGGCAGCAATAACCAGCAGCAGCATCAGCGTGGGAAGATGGCCGCCGGAGGCTTCAGAACGCTGGGGCTTCCTCCCAAAGATGTCTCCCGGGAGTCCCCAGAAGCAGGGACACCAGCCCTGACACAGCAGCAGGGCAGCCGAGGCTAGAGGGCCGGAGAGGGGTCCGTCGGGCGCACACCACAGATGACGCCGCCGCCGGAAGTCCACAGCCGCCAGTCCGCGCGCTCCAGTCCCCGGCTCAAAGGGCAGCAGGCCAGCTGCAACCCACGGAAGCGCCTATTGCGCCTCCCGATTCCGCAGCTGCAACCCGCTGGGCCAGTGACAAACCAGGGGAAGGTAAGCAAGGGTCTGGAGGTGTCCGCTGACCGGGATGGGGCTATAGAGGCTAGATTTCCTCTGCACTGGCCCGGAGCTCTAACAAGATGCGGCTTCCTCCATTAACGGTCAGGCCACGCCCCCAGGTACATATCTTTATATGCTCAGTAGTTCACAGATTAGTATTTATTGTCTTGTGATGAAGTTTGTGTATATTATATATCTTTTCTTTTCCATTTACTTTCATATGTCTGTTTTGATCTGTGTATACAGCATATACTGGTGGCTTGATGTTTCCTCTATGTGTACACATCGGGGTGGTGTATTACACAACGCTTTGGTGATTTGTTTTATTCAGAACCGGTCTGCAAGCCCCTGCTAGCGCTGTAGCCTTGGTAGTTGTCTGGCACCAGGATGCTCTTACTCCTGGTGTGAGACTGACGGAGTGACTTCATCAATAGGCGCCCCTCTGTTTGCGGCACAGACGCGGTGGTGTACGCGGAGGTAAATCTGGGTCTGTCTCTACATAAGGAGGGGTAAGTTGCACTGTTCTTTGATGTAGGAGTGCACTTTTTATCTGTATTTAACGGTGCGTGCCAGCATCGAAAACGTTGACGGACATGTCATTTATACAACTGTGATTTGGTGAATACAGTGGATTATTTTTTCATTTAATGTCCGTGAGTGCCGTCCTCTTATTTGCATATTAAATATTGAAGTGAGGTGTTTAAATTAGACCCGTTGCCATAGGTGTATAAAATCAAGCACCAACCAGGCAGTCACCATTTGCAAACACTTGTGATACAAAATGGGTCGTTCTGAAGAGCCCAGTTACTTCAAGCAATGGTACTGTGATAGGAGAACGGTACAGTAATGCGTGTCAGCAGTGACGCATGGGACTGTGATAGGAGAACGGTACAGTAATGCGTGTCAGCAGTGACGCATGGGACTGTGATAGGAGAACGGTACAGTAATGCGTGTCAGCAGTGACGCATGGTACTGTGATAGAACGGTACAGTAATGAGTGTCAGCAGTGATGCATGGTACTGTGATAGGAGAACGGTACAGTAATGCGTGTCAACAGTGATGCATGGTACTGTGATAGGAGAACGGTACAGTAATGCGTGTCAGCAGTGACGCATGGGACTGTGATAGGAGAACGGTACAGTAATGCGTGTCAGCAGTGACGCATAGGACTGTGATAGGAGAACGGTACAGTAATGCGTGTCAGCAGTGACGCATGGTACTGTGATAGGAGAACGGTACAGTAATGCGTGTCAGCAGTGACGCATGGGACTGTGATAGGAGAACGGTACAGTAATGCGTGTCAGCAGTGACGCATGGTACTGTGATAGAACGGTACAGTAATGAGTGTCAGCAGTGACGCATGGTACTGTGATAGGAGAACGGTACAGTAATGCGTGTCAACAGTGATGCATGGTACTGTGATAGGAGAACGGTACAGTAATGCGTGTCAGCAGTGACGCATGGGACTGTGATAGGAGAACGGTACAGTAATGCGTGTCAGCAGTGACGCATGGGACTGTGATAGGAGAACGGTACAGTAATGCGTGTCAGCAGTGACGCATGGTACTGTGATAGGAGAACGGTACAGTAATGCGTGTCAACAGTGATGCATGGTACTGTGATAGGAGAACGGTACAGTAATGCGTGTCAGCAGTGACGCATGGTACTGTGATAGGAGAACGGTACAGTAATGCGTGTCAGCAGTGACGCATGGTACTGTGATAGGAGAACGGTACAGTAATGCGTGTCAGCAGTGACGCATGGTACTGTGATAGAACGGTACAATAATGAGTGTCAGCAGTGACGCATGGTACTGTGATAGGAGAACGGTACAGTAATGCGTGTCAGCAGTGACACATGGTACTGTGATAGGAGAACGGTACAGTATTGAGTGTCAGCAGTGACGCATGGTACTGTGATAGGAGAACGGTACAGTAATGCGTGTCAGCAGTGACGCATGGTACTGTGATAGGAGAACGGTACAGTAATGAGTGTCAACAGTGACGCATGGTGGAGGTTCCTTGCAAGTTTGGGGCTGCATTTCAGCAAATTTAGAGTTGGGTATTTGGTCAGGATTAATGGTGTCCTCTATGTTGAGAAATAGACAGGTACTTATCCATCATGTAATACCATCAGGGAGGCATCTGATTGGCGCCAAATTTATTCTGCAGCAGGCCAACGACCCAAAACATACAGCCAATGTCATTAAGAACTATCTTCAGTGTAAAGGAGAACAAGGAGTCCTGGAAGTGATGATATGGCCCCCACAGAGCCCTGATCTCACCATCATCCAGTCTGTCTGTCTGTCTGGGATTACAAGATTGATAACATCTGAAATGAAATGCTGGGCTCTTCCTCAGCCAGTCACCTGATCAATTCCCTACCTGAACCTTCTGGCACATTCTCTTCATTTGAAACCACAAGCTAAGTATCTACACTCTTCTCACCCTCCTACTTTACTACCTTTCCTCTTGATCCTATACCCTCACAAATCGGTAAAGTTCTGTCTCCTATGCTCATCTCAACACTAACTAAAATCTAATTTCTCTATACTGGCATTTTTCCATCACTGTTCAAGCATGCAGTGATTACTCCCATTCTGAAGAAACCAAAATTCTGACCCTAGCACACTCTCCAATTACCGTCCCAGCTCCCATGCCTCTCCAAACTGCTTGAGAGACTTGTCTACACTCGCCTCGCACAGTTTCTTAACTCACACAATTTACTGGACCCACTTCAGTCCGGTTTTCATTCCCAACACTCCACAGAGACAGCACGGACTAAGGAAGTGAATGATCTGGTCACTGCTAAGGCTAAAGGCCATTACTCACTTCTAATTCTATCTCTGCCGCCTTTGACACTGTTGACCACTCTCTCCTCATACAAACATTACAATCCCTAGGTCTTCTAAACACTTCCTTGGTTCTCGTCCTACCTATCTAATTGCTCTTTCACTGTTTCGCTTTTCTGATTCTGCCTCCTCTTCACTATCTCTATCAGATGGAGACCACAAGGCTCAGCCTTAGGTCCTCCGCTTTTCTCAAACTATACTATACCACCTCTCTTGGCAAACTAATCAGCTCTTTAGGTTTTCAGTACAATCTGTATGCAGATGATACTCAAATCTACCTATCCTCCCCAGATTTGTCACCATCTGTGCTGGTCCATGTCACTGAATGTTTTTCTGCTATTTCATCTTGGATGTCATCTTGCCACATCATACTATATATTTTTAAAACAGAATTAATTATATTTCCACCGGCCAATAACCCTTATAATATCACTGTTGATAACTTGACATCCTTGACTCTGAACTGTCCTTTGTTCCCCACATTCAATCTGTCTCAAAATCCTGCTACATACATCTAAAAAACATAGCCGAAATTCGACCATCTCTCACACAAGACACTTTAAAAACACTAATCCATGAACTCATTATCTCCTGCATTGACTCTTGCAATAGTGTCCTTAATGGTCTTCCCAAAAATTGGCTCTCGCCACTACAATCAATTATGAATGCAGCTGTGAGGCTGATCTTCATTGCCAAACGTTCATCGTCTGCTGCTCTCAGTCCCTCCATTGGTTATAAAATTATTTTACTTACACATCAGGCTATTAACCAAACTACACCAACATACATCTCTTCATTCATCTCAAAATATCTCCCAACCCAACCTCTCTGCTCAGCACAAGATCTGAGTCTCTCATCCCCACGCATTCCTTTTTCCCATTCATGGTTACAGGACTTTTTTCGGGCTGCACCCACTCTGCGGAATACCCTCCCACACACAATAATACTTTTCCTCTAGTCTCCAAACCTTCAAGCGTTCCCTGAAAACTCAACTCTTAAGGCAAGCTTATCGGATTCCAGAACCGCCCACATAACTCTTATAGTTTCCATATCTAATTACATTCCTTTCCACAGTCCACACATAACCTCAGACACAGGTTTTATTTTTCATCATCCAGACCTTTGGTCAATATTCCTGTGTGACTGGACCATACAGCCCACCAAGAAACTCTGCAATCTGGCTGGACCAAAATGCATTATGTAGCAGCTATCCTTCTGTATAAATGCCTATTTCCCTCTAGGTTGTAAGCTTGTGAGCAGGGCCCTCTTACCTTTATGTCTGTCTGTTATTACCCAGTTTTGTTGTATTGTTTCCAATTGTAAAGCGCAATGACATATTTTGCGCTATATAAAACTGTTAATAAATAAAAAAATCACATGAAAAGACAGAAGGATGTGAGCAAGCCTAAGCCGAAGATCTGTGCTTAGTTCTACAAGATATCTAAAACTTTTGCACAGTACTGATGATATATAGTATGAATTGTGATATATAATAACCTACAGTATATAACAGTGAGTGAAGGATTGTGCTGCAGATAATAATGGGGACAGTAAATATACAGACCAAGGGACCATAGAGACGAGGTCCAGAGAGAAGGAGATTGACGTAGGTTTAGATGAGAGGGAATTAGCGCAGGTAAACAGGGTTGAATAAGCCTGTAGGTCACTGGCAGTAGACTGTGTAAGGAGATCAGGTCGTAATGGAGATCCAGTGCAGAAGAGTGGCAGGCTGCAAGATCCATTAGAGGCGGGTGGTGGGGTGAGGAAGTCTAGTTTAATCATGTGTTGCAGAGGAAGCTGAAATTTTTGGGGACAGTAGAAGGGCATTTTGGTGGCATGAAGGAAGAACTATGCCAGTCCACTGCCTCGAATGGTGGTGGCGATGCAGAGTTCTTAGAGGAAGCGTCCATCACTTAGGAGGAAGCACTGGGCCAGGAGTAGGTGAGGAACAGGAGGTAGTGTGGAGGAATGGGATCTTGAAGGAAAGGCTGAAACAGTAATTTCAAGTGTTTGAAGACAGGACAATGTGAGAATCTGGTCTGGAGCAGACAGGGAGGTTATCATCTGGCTCTGAAGAGGTGATTATGCTAAGAAATGGCCTAGAGTAATCCAAAATGGCAAAGGAATAGGGCGGATAAGGCCAAAGTTTCCATTTGGTGATTCCTGAGATGGTCAGTGGGTTCATAGATGGTTTGAGAGGAGTAGGCTGCTGCCGTGGACTCAGTGGTTTCAGGCTTGATGGAGTCCAGTGTGGCACAGGTGCAGATGTGTTCCTGATCGGTAGTTCTAGGGGCATGCAGCTTTCTTTCTATTGTGGTGATGCAACTATCGTTCCTGGTTAGTAGATCCTATGTGGTGATGTCACTTTCCTGGATATTGTCTTATATAATTCACTATGTTTCCTGGTTATTGGACCTTGTATAAGGATAAGACTGTCTCTTTCCTGGTTAGTAGTAGATCCTATGTGGTGATGTCACTTTCCTGGTTATTGTCTTGTATAATGATTTCGCTAGGTTTCCTGGTTAGTAGATCTTTTATAAGGATGTGACTGTCTATTTATTGGTTATAAGAATGTGGCTATTTTTCCTGGATATTAGACCTTGTATAAGGATGTGACTGTTTCTCTCCTGGTTTATTAGACCTTCTATAAGTATGCCTCTTTCCTGCTTATTAGACCTTGTATCAGGATGTGACTGTCTCTTTTCACTTTTACTCCTATGATGATCTAAGTATTTTCTTCTTAGTTACTGGGACTCCTCGTATGACGATGAAGTTATGGAAAACCGAGTGGGACTAAACCTGTTATATGCCCAGGTAGGTGACTGTACTAATGTTTGGTTAGATCACACTCCATCATGCTGTAGCAGTAGAGTAGAATACTGTTGTGGAATGTATGGGTAGGTCACACTCGCTAAGGCGGGGAATGTTTGGGTAGGTCGCACTCCATCATGCTGTAGCATTAGAGTAGAAAGCTTGTAGCAATAGTGTAGAAAGCGGAGAATTGGAATGTATACGGGTAGGTCACTCTCCATCATGCTGTAGCAGTAGAGTAAAAGGCTGAGGCGTTGAATGTATGGGTAGGTCACACTCGCTGAGGCAGGGAATGTTTGGGTAGGTCACTCTCCATCATGTTGTAGCAGTAGAGTAGAAAGCTAAGGCGGGGAGTGTTTGGGTAGCTCACACTCCATCATGCTGTAGCAGTAGAGTAGAAGGCTGAGGTGAGAAATGTTTGGGTAGGTCACACCCCATCATGCTGTAGCAGTAGCGTAGAAGGCTAAGGCATGGAATGTATGGGTAGGTCACACTCGCTGAGGCAGGGAATGTTTGGGTAGGTCACTCTCCATCATGCTGTAGTAGTAGAGTAGAAGGCTGAGGTGTGGAATATATGGGTAGGTCACACCCCATCATGCTGTAAAAGGCTGAGGCGTGGAATGTATGGGTAGGTCATGCTCCATCATGCTGTAGCAGTAGAGTAGAAGGCTGAGGCATGGAATGTATGAGTAGGTCACACTCCATCATGCTGTAGCAGTACAGTAGAAGGCTGAGACTAAAAATATTTGGGTAGGTCACACCCCATCATGCTGTAGCAGTAGAGTAGAAGGCTGAGGCATGGAATGTATGGGCAGGTCACACTCCATCATGCTGTAGCAGTAGAGTAGAAGGCTGAGGCTTGAAATGTATGGGTAGGTCACACCCCATCATGCTGTAGCAGTAGAGTAGAAGGCTGAGGCTTGGAATGTATGGGTAGGTCACACCCCATCATGCTGTAGCAGTACAGTAGAAGGCTGAGGTGTGGAATGTATGGGTAGGTCACACCCATTCACGCTGTAAAAGGCTGAGGCGTTGAATGTTTGGGTAGCTCACACTCCATCATGCTGTCGCAGTAGAGTAGAAGGCTGAGGTGAGAAATGTATGGGTAGGTCACACCCCATCATGCTGTAGCAGTAGCGTAGAAGGCTTAGGCATGGAAAGTATGGGTAGGTCACACTCGCTGAGGCAGGGAATGTTTGGGTAGGTCACACTCCATCATGCTGTAGTAGTAGAGTAGAAGGCTGAGACTAAAAATATTTGGCTAGGTCACACCCCATAATGCTGTAGCAGTAGAGTAGAAGGCTGAGGCATGGAATGTGTATGGGTAGGTCACACCCCATCATGCTGTAGCAGTAGAGTAGAAGGCTGAGATGTGGAATGTATGGGTAGGTCACACCCCATCATGCTGTAAAAGGCTGAGGTGTGCAATGTATAGGTAGGTCACACCCCATCATGCTGTAGCAATAGATTAGAAAGCTAAGGCGGGGAATGTATGGGTAGGTCACACCATCATGCTGTAGCAGTACAGTAGAAGGCTGAGACGAAAAATATTTGGGTAGGTCACACCCCATCATGCTGTAGCAGTAGAGTAGAAGGCTGAGGCGTGGAATGTTTTGGTAGGTCACGCTTCATCATGCTGTAGCAGTAGAGTAGAAGGCTGAGGCATGGAATGTATGGGCAGGTCACACTCCATCATGCTGTAGCAGTAGAGTAGAAGGCTGAGACGAAAAATATTTGGGTAGGTCACACCCCATCATGCTGTAGCAGTAGAGTAGAAGGCTGAGGCGTGGAATGTTTTGGTAGGTCACGCTTCATCATGCTGTAGCAGTAGAGTAGAAGGCTGAGACTAAAAATATTTGGGTAGGTCACACCTCATCATGCTGTAGCAGTAGAGTAGAAGGCTGAGGCGTGGAATGTTTTGGTAGGTCACGCTTCATCATGCTGTAGCAGTAGAGTAGAAGGCTGAGGCATGGAATGTATGGGCAGGTCACACTCCATCATGCTGTAGCAGTAGAGTAGAAGGCTGAGACTAAAAATATTTGGGTAGGTCACACCCCATCATGCTGTAGCAGTAGAGTAGAAGGCTTGTCTCCACTAGAACTCAGACTGGCATTACCTCTTCAGTGGACACCCCAGAGCAAGGTACTGTGGAAAACAAATTATCTTTGGCTCCAGCTCCCCCCTAAGACGACATTCACCTCTGTTCTCTGCTCAGCAAATAACTCTGATTTCTTGCATTAATAATCTAAAATACAGTATCCCCAGTATCTGAAATCTGGAGGTCTGGTCATTTTAAAACACAGGATGCAATTTTTTTCTCCCATGGAGAGGAGACATGTTATCTATACCCTTGCACAGAATATCTACTTCAAAAGGAGCCTCACACTAGGATTTTCACACCTATACAATAGGAATGGCTTCTATCACCTCTCTGCAAGCCTGCTTTGTCTTGCTAGAATTTGTGACTAAATCATCAACTGAAAAGACAAGTTAGTTTATTTAGATACTCCTTATTCAAGAGAGAAAAGCAACTGGACATAGAAAATAGCCAAATTAAATTAAACTGTTCATGAATACCATTATAACTTCTGGAACACACACAGAGTTGAGAAAACAAAAATAAAAAACTGTTTGATCTTCTCTCATCATCAAATGCAATTCATGCTCTCTCATCCATAACCCAATGTATTTTTACACCTCCAGCTTTATGCTTTCACTCCGCCCACCACGAGCAGCAGTTCCTATTGATCCAGCACAGTCTTCCATTCTTAAATCCCTTGGCATTTTCAAAAAAACTCAACAGGGCAGTCATGGGAAGCGAGGGCGAAAGTCTCCTATGCGCTGTAACCACCTAAGTTCCTTGCCTTCAGGTTCACCAGTTTCATATAGGAGACAAATAGAAGTGGTACCTATCAAACGGCCCTGTGCTTGGAAGAACAGAACTGTAAACTCTCGCTCTGTGACTGACATCCCCAGAGCTCCCACACTCAATATAAAGAAAACTATAGGCCCTCTGGTATGCCTAATCAGGTCCGTCCTTTGTAATTCCAGATCTATAAGAAACAAGACTGCTACAATTCTGACCTTATTGAATCTTCAGATCTTGCCTGTATTACAGAGACTTGGCTAGGTCACACCCCATCATGCTGTAGCAGTAGAGTAGAAGGCTGAGGCATGGAATGTATGGGTAGGTCACTCTCCATCATGCTGTAGCAGTAGAGTAGAAGGCTGAGGCATGAAATGTATGGGTAGGTCACACCCCATCATGCTGTAGCAGTAGAGTAGAATACTGAGGTGTGAAATGTATGGGTAGGTCACACCCCATCATGCTGTAGCAGTAGAGTAGAAGGCTGAGATGTGGAATGTATGGGTAGGTCACTCTCCATCATGCTGTAGCAGTAGAGTAGAAGCTAAGGTGTGGAATGTATGGGTAGGTCACACTCCTTCATGGTGTAATAGTAGTGTGGAATGTATGGGTAGGTCACTCTCCATCATGCTGTAGCAGTAGAGTAGAAGGTTAAGGTGTTGAATGTATGGGTAGGTCACACCCCATCATGCTGTAGCAGTAGAGTAGAAACCTGAGGTGTGGAAGGTATGGGTAGGTCACACCCCATCATGCTGTAGCAGTAGAGTAGGAAGCTGAGGTGTGGAATGTATGGGTAGGTCACACCCCATCATGCTGTAGCAGTAGAGTAGAAGGCTGAGGCTTGGAATGTATGGGTAGGTCACACCCCATCGTGCTGTAGCAGTAGAGTAGAAAGCTGGGGTGTGGAATGTATGGGTAGGTCACACCCCATCGGCTGTAGCAGTAGAGTAGAAGTCTGAGGTGTGGAATGTATGGGTAGGTCACTCTCCATCATGCTGTAGCAGTAGAGTAGAAGGTTAAGGTGTGGAATGTATGGGTAGGTCACACCCCATCATGCTGTAGCAGTAGAGTAGAAGGCTGAGATGTGGAATGTATGGGTAGGTCACTCTCCATCATGCTGTAGCAGTAGAGTAGAAGTCTGAGGTGTGGAATGTATGGGTAGGTCACACTCCTTCATGGTGTAATAGTAGTGTGGAATGTATGGGTAGGTCACTCTCCATCATGCTGTAGCAGTAGAGTAGAAGCTAAGGTGTGGAATGTATGGGTAGGTCACTCTCCATCATGCTGTAGCAGTAGAGTAGAAGCTAAGGTGTGGAATGTATGGGTAGGTCACACCCATTCACGCTGTAGCAGTAGAGTAGAAGCTAAGGTGTGGAAAGTATGGGTAGGTCACACCCATTCACGCTGTAGCAGTAGAGTAGAAGCTAAGGTGTGGAATGTATGGGTAGGTCACACCCCATCATGCTGTAGCAGTAGAGTAGAAGTCTGAGGTTATTGTATAGTGAGGTTTGGTTAGCAGGAGATTGGTGCAGCCCGTCTGTAGAAAGCTTTTGCCTGACAAAGTGCTGAAGAAGACAATAAATATAGACACAATATTTACGGGACGACTTATGGATATATCTGGGAGACTCACTGGACCTCATTCAGAACCACAAATGTAGTAGTAGGATCAGGGTTTTGTAGCACTGCACGCCTGTCTGGGGTGAGATTATACATTTCGGCTGCTCACAGTAACATAGAAGTCAGCCGGATCTCTACTTGCGCCTAAATGGATGTAAGTTGGCAGTAATTGGCATTTGTGCTTGGGATCCGTTAGTCTTGAGCGTGATGATGGAATTGCATGCTGTGCACAAAGATCTGGGGAGAAGGAAATGTGGCTGGTGCACTTGCATGCTGAGACGGATGACTTGGGGCTCTCACAAGCTGATGGAAGGCCGTGGTACACAGCGATACCCGTGACTAAGCCTGGCAGATTTCATGCACCTACTGCAGCCACATGTGTGGGCACTGTGCACATTGCCCAGATTTACATAACAGAAAATCTAGGGCCTGATTCAGCAAAGATCGTAGCTGCGATTACGCACGCAGTTTAACTGCAAAAGTATTGCTATTTCATCGTGATCGATGCGCTATTACCTCGCACTACTACAAAAGGACGCCCACCTTACTTTACACACATCAGTAATGTTTAGCAAGACTGCGACCCCATCCCAGCTATCCTCACTCACTCTCACCATCACTATGTCCCTCAGTAATATTACTCTCCCAGGTATCCTCACTCTCCCTCTCACCATCACTATGTCCCTCAGTAATATTACTCTCCCAGCTGTCCTCACTCTCCCTCTCACCCATCACTATGTCCCTCAATAATATTACTCTCCCAGCTATCCTCACTCTCCCTCTCACCATCACTATGTTCCTCAGTAATATTACTCTCCCAGCGATCCTCACTCTCCCTCTCACCCATCACTATGTCCCTCAGTAATATTACTCTCCCTCACCCATCACTATGTCCCTCAGTAATATTACTCTCCCAGCTGTCCTCACTCTCCCTCTCACCATCACTATGTCCCTCAGTAATATTACTCTCCCAGCTGTCCTCACTCCCTCTCTCACCCATCACTATGTCCCTCAGTAATATTACTCTCCCTCACCCATCACTATGTCCCTCAGTAATATTACTCTCCCAGCTGTCCTCACTCTCCCTCTCACCCATCACCTTGTCCCTCAGTAATATTACTCTCCCAGCTATCCTCACTCTCCCTCTCACCATCACTATGTCCCTCAGTAATATTACTCTCCCAGCTATCCTCACTCTCCCTCTCATACATCACTATGTCCCTCAGTAATATTACTCTCCTAGCTGTCCTCACTCTCCCTCTCACCCATCACTATGTCCCTCAGTAATATTACTCTCCCAGCTATCCTCACTCTCCCTCTCACCCATCACTATGTCCCTCAGTAATATTACTCTCCCAGCTATACTCACTCTCCCTCTCATACATCACTATGTCCCTCAGTAATATTACTCTCCCAGCTATCCTCACTCTCCCTCTCACCCATCACTATGTCCCTCAGTAATATTACTCTCCCAGCTGTCCTCACTCTCCCTCTCACCATCACTATGTCCCTCAGCAATATTACTCTCCCTCTCATACATCACTATGTCCCTCAGTAATATTACTCTCCCAGCTATCCTCACTCTCCCTCTCACTCATCACTATGTTCCTCAGTAATATTACTCTCCCAGCTATCCTCACTCTCCCTCTCACCATCACTATGTCCCTCAGTAATATTACTCTCCCAGCTATCCTCACTCTCCCTCTCATACATCACTATGTCCCTCAGTAATATTACTCTCCCAGCTATCCCCACTCTCCCTCTCACCCATCACTATGTCCCTCAGTAATATTACTCTCCCAGCTATCCTCACTCTCCCTCTCACCCATCACTATGTCCCTCAGTAATATTACTCTCCCAGCTATCCTCACTCTCCCTCTCACCATCACTATGTCCCTCAGTAATATTACTCTCCAAGCTGTCCTCACTCTCCCTCTCACCATCACTATGTCCCTCAGTAATATTACTCTCCTAGCTGTCCTCACTCTCCCTCTCACCCATCACTATGTCCCTCAGTAATATTACTCTCCCTCTCATACATCACTATGTCCCTCAGTAATATTACTCTCCCAGCTATCCTCACTCTCCCTCTCACTCATCACTATGTCCCTCAGTAATATTACTCTCCCAGCTATCCTCACTCTCCCTCTCATACATCACTATGTCCCTCAGTAATATTACTCTCCCAGCTATCCTCACTCTCCCTCTCACCCATCACTATGTCCCTCAGTAATATTACTCTCCCAGCTGTCCTCACTCTCCCTCTCACCATCACTATGTCCCTCAGTAATATTACTCTCCCTCTCATACATCACTATGTCCCTCAGTAATATTACTCTCCCAGCTATCCTCACTCTCCCTCTCACCCATCACTATGTCCCTTGGTAATATTACTCTCCCTCACCCATCACTATGTCCCTCAGTAATATTACTCTCCCAGCTGTCCTCACTCTCCCTCTCACCATCACTATGTCCCTCAGTAATATTACTCTCCCAGCTGTCCTCACTCTCCCTCTCACCCATCACTATGTCCCTCAGTAATATTACTCTCCCAGCTGTCCTCACTCTCCCTCTCACCATCACTATGTCCCTCAGTAATATTACTCTCCCAGCTATCCCCACTCTCCCTCTCACCCATCACTATGTCCCTCAGTAATATTACTCTCCCAGCTATCCCCACTCTCCCTCTCACCATCACTATGTCCCTCAGTAATATTACTCTCCCAGCTATCCCCACTCTCCCTCTCACCCATCACTATGTCCCTAAGTAATATTACTCTCCCAGCTGTCCTCACTCTCCCTCTCACCCATCACTATGTCCCTCAGTAATATTACTCTCCCAGCTGTCCTCACTCTCCCTCTCATACATCACTATGTCCCTCAGTAATATTACTCTCCCAGCTGTCCTCACTCTCCCTCTCACCCATCACTATGTCCCTTGGTAATATTACTCTCCCAGCTATCCTCACTCTCCCTCTCACCATCACTATGTCCCTCAGTAATATTACTCTCCCAGCTGTCCTCACTCTCCCTCTCACCCATCACCTTGTCCCTCAGTAATATTACTCTCCCAGCTATCCTCACTCTCCCTCTCACCCTCACTATGTCCCTCAGTAATATTACTCTCCCAGCTATCCTCACTCTCCCTCTCATACATCACTATGTCCCTCAGTAATATTACTCTCCTAGCTGTCCTCACTCTCCCTCTCACCCATCACTATGTCCCTCAGTAATATTACTCTCCCAGCTATCCTCACTCTCCCTCTCACCCATCACTATGTCCCTCAGTAATATTACTCTCCCAGCTATCCTCACTCTCCCTCTCATACATCACTATGTCCCTCAGTAATATTACTCTCCCAGCTATCCTCACTCTCCCTCTCACCCATCACTATGTCCCTCAGTAATATTACTCTCCCAGCTGTCCTCACTCTCCCTCTCACCATCACTATGTCCCTCAGCAATATTACTCTCCCTCTCACCCATCACCTTGTCCCTCAGTAATATTACTCTCCCAGCTATCCTCACTCTCCCTCTCACCATCACTATGTCCCTCAGTAATATTACTCTCCTAGCTGTCCTCACTCTCCCTCTCACCATCACTATGTCCCTCAGTAATATTACTCTCCCTCTCATACATCACTATGTCCCTCAGTAATATTACTCTCCCAGCTATCCTCACTCTCCCTCTCACTCATCACTATGTCCCTCAGTAATATTACTCTCCCAGCTATCCTCACTCTCCCTCTCATACATCACTATGTCCCTCAGTAATATTACTCTCCCAGCTATCCTCACTCTCCCTCTCACCCATCACTATGTCCCTCAGTAATATTACTCTCCCAGCTGTCCTCACTCTCCCTCTCACCATCACTATGTCCCTCAGTAATATTACTCTCCCTCTCATACATCACTATGTCCCTCAGTAATATTACTCTCCCAGCTATCCTCACTCTCCCTCTCACTCATCACTATGTTCCTCAGTAATATTACTCTCCCAGCTATCCTCACTCTCCCTCTCACCATCACTATGTCCCTCAGTAATATTTCTCTCCCAGCTATCCTCACTCTCCCTCTCATACATCACTATGTCCCTCAGTAATATTACTCTCCCTCACCCATCACTATGTCCCTCAGTAATATTACTCTCCCAGCTGTCCTCACTCTCCCTCTCACCATCACTATGTCCCTCAGTAATATTACTCTCCCAGCTGTCCTCACTCTCCCTCTCACCCATCACTATGTCCCTCAGTAATATTACTCTCCCAGCTATCCTCACTCTCCCTCATCACTATGTCCCTCAGTAATATTACTCTCCCAGCTATTCTCACTCTCCCTCTCATACATCACTATGTCCCTCAGTAATATTACTCTCCCAGCTGTCCTCACTCTCCCTCTCACCATCACTATGTCCCTCAGTAATATTACTCTCCCAGCTATCCCCACTCTCCCTCTCACCATCACTATGTCCCTCAGTAATATTACTCTCCCAGCTATCCCCACTCTCCCTCTCACCCATCACTATGTCCCTCAGTAATATTACTCTCCCAGCTGTCCTCACTCTCCCTCTCACCCATCACTATGTCCGTCAGTAATATTACTCTCCCAGCTGTCCTCACTCTCCCTCTCATACATCACTATGTCCCTCAGTAATATTACTCTCCCAGCTGTCCTCACTCTCCCTCTCACCCATCACTATGTCCCTCGGTAATATTACTCTCCCAGCTATCCTCACTCTCCCTCTCACCATCACTATGTCCCTCAGTAATATTACTCTCCCAGCTGTCCTCACTCTCCCTCTCACCCATCACCTTGTCCCTCAGTAATATTACTCTCCCAGCTATCCTCACTCTCCCTCTCACCATCACTATGTCCCTCAGTAATATTACTCTCCCAGCTATCCTCACTCTCCCTCTCATACATCACTATGTCCCTCAGTAATATTACTCTCCTAGCTGTCCTCACTCTCCCTCTCACCCATCACTATGTCCCTCAGTAATATTACTCTCCCAGCTATCCTCACTCTCCCTCTCACCCATCACTATGTCCCTCAGTAATATTACTCTCCCAGCTATCCTCACTCTCCCTCTCATACATCACTATGTCCCTCAGTAATATTACTCTCCCAGCTGTCCTCACTCTCCCTCTCACCAT
The DNA here is from genome assembly GCA_031769625.1 of Taudactylus pleione. Classification (NCBI taxonomy): domain Eukaryota; kingdom Metazoa; phylum Chordata; class Amphibia; order Anura; family Myobatrachidae; genus Taudactylus; species Taudactylus pleione. The sequence goes on from JAUIMM010002538.1 coordinate 184,340, forward strand.
CACTATGTCCCTCAGTAATATTACTCTCCCAGCTATCCTCACTCTCCCTCTCACCCATCACTATGTCCCTCAGTAATATTACTCTCCCAGCTGTCCTCACTCTCCCTCTCACCATCACTATGTCCCTCAGCAATATTACTCTCCCTCTCATACATCACTATGTCCCTCAGTAATATTACTCTCCCAGCTATCCTCACTCTCCCTCTCACTCATCACTATGTTCCTCAGTAATATTACTCTCCCAGCTATCCTCACTCTCCCTCTCACCATCACTATGTCCCTCAGTAATATTACTCTCCCAGCTATCCTCACTCTCCCTCTCATACATCACTAAGTCCCTCAGTAATATTACTCTCCCAGCTATCCCCACTCTCCCTCTCACCCATCACTATGTCCCTCAGTAATATTACTCTCCGAGCTATCCTCACTCTCCCTCTCACCCATCACTATGTCCCTCAGTAATATTACTCATCCAGCTATCCTCACTCTCCCTCTCACCATCACTATGTCCCTCAGTAATATTACTCTCCCAGCTGTCCTCACTCTCCCTCTCACCATCACTCTGTCCCTCAGTAATATTACTCTCCTAGCTGTCCTCACTCTCCCTCTCACCATCACTATGTCCCTCAGTAATATTACTCTCCCTCTCATACATCACTATGTCCCTCAGTAATATTACTCTCCCAGCTATCCTCACTCTCCATCTCATTCATCACTATGTCCCTCAGTAATATTACTCTCCCAGCTCTCCTCACTCTCCCTCTCACCCATCACTATGTCCCTCAGTAATATTACTCTCCTAGCTGTCCTCACTCTCCCTCTCACCATCACTATGTCCCTCAGTAATATTACTCTCCTAGCTGTCCTCACTCTCCCTCTCACCATCACTATGTCCCTCAGTAATATTACTCTCCCAGCTGTCCTCACTCTCCCTCTCACTCATCACTATGTTCCTCAGTAATATTACTCTCCCAGCTATCCTCACTCTCCCTCTCATACATCACTATGTCCCTCAGTAATATTACTCTCCCAGCTATCCTCACTCTCCCTCTCACCATCACTATGTCCCTCAGTAATATTACTCTCCCAGCTATCCTCACTCTCCCTCTCACTCATCACTATGTTCCTCAGTAATATTACTCTCCCAGCTATCCTCACTCTCCCTCTCACCATCACTATGTCCCTCAGTAATATTACTCTCCCAGCTCTCCTCACTCTCCCTCTCATACATCACTATGTCCCTCAGTAATATTACTCTCCCAGCTATCCTCACTCTCCCTCTCATACATCACTATGTCCCTCAGTAATATTACTCTCCCAGGTATCCTCACTCTCCCTCTCACCCATCACTATGTCCCTCAGTAATATTACTCTCCCAGCTATCCTCACTCTCCCTCTCATACATCACTATGTCCCTCAGTAATATTACTCTCCCAGCTATCCTCACTCTCCCTCTCACTCATCACTATGTCCCTCAGTAATATTACTCTCCCAGCTATCCTCACTCTCCCTCTCATACATCACTATGTCCCTCAGTAATATTACTCTCCCAGGTATCCTCACTCTCCCTCTCACCCATCACTATGTCCCTCAGTAATATTACTCTCCCAGCTATCCTCACTCTCCCTCTCACCCATCACTATGTCCCTCAGTAATATTACTCTCCCAGCTATCCTCACTCTCCCTCTCACCATCACTATGTTCCTCAGTAATATTACTCTCCCAGGTATCCTCACTCTCCTTCTCACCCATCACTATGTCCCTCAGTAATATTACTCTCCCAGCTATCCTCACTCTCCCTCTCACCCATCACTATGTCCCTCAGTAATATTACTCTCCCAGCTGTCCTCACTCTCCCTCTCATACATCACTATGTCCCTCAGTAATATTACTCTCCCAGCTATCCTCACTCTCCCTCTCATACATCACTATGTCCCTCAGTAATATTACTCTCCCAGCTATACTCACTCTCCCTCTCACCCATCACTATGTCCCTCAGTAATATTACTCTCCCAGCTGTCCTCACTCTCCCTCTCATACATCACTATGTCCCTCAGTAATATTACTCTCCCAGCTATCCTCACTCTCCCTCTCATACATCACTATGTCCCTCAGTAATATTACTCTCCCAGCTATCCTCTCTCTCCCTCTCACCATCACTATGTTCCTCAGTAATATTACTCTCCCAGGTATCCTCACTCTCCCTCTCACCCATCACTATGTCCCTCAGTAATATTACTCTCCCAGCTGTCCTCACTCTCCCTCTCACCCATCACTATGTCCCTCAGTAATATTACTCTCCCAGCTGTCCTCACTATCCCTCTCACCCATCACTATGTCCCTCAGTAATATTACGTTCCCTCTCATACATCACTATGTCCCTCAGTAATATTACTCTCCCAGCTATCCTCATTCTCCCTCTCACCATCACTATGTCCCTCAGCAATATTACTCTCCCAGCTGTCCTCCCTCTCCCTCTCACCCATCACTGTCCCTCAGTAATATTACTCTCCCAGCTATCCTCCCTCTCCCTCTCACCCATCACTGTCCCTCAGTAATGTTACTCTCCTAGCTATCCTCACTCTCCCTCTCATACATCACTATGTCCCTCAGTAATATTACTCTCCCAGGTATCCTCACTCTCCCTCTCACCATCACTATGTCCCTCAGTAATATTACTCTCCCAGCTGTCCTCACTCTCCCTCTCACCCATCTCTATGTCCCTTAGTAATATTTCTCTCCCAGCTATCCTCACTCTCCCTCTCATACATCACTATGTCCCTCAGTAATATTACTCTCCCAGCTATCCTCACTATCCCTCTCACCCATCACTGTCCCTCAGTAATATTACTCTCCCAGCTATCCTCACTCTCCCTCTCACCCATCACTATGTCCCTCAGTAATATTACTCTCCCAGCTATCCTCCCTCTCACCCATCACTGTCCCTCAGTAATGTTACTCTCCCAGCTATCCTCACTCTCCCTCTCACCCGTCACTGTCCCTCAGTAATATTACTCTCCCAGCTATCCTCACTCTCCCTCTCACCCATCACTATGTCCCTCAGTAATATTACTCTCCCTCTCACCCATCACTATGTCCCTCAGTAATATTACTCTCCCAGTCACACATCACTGTCCCTCAGTAATATTACTCTCCCAGCTATCCTTACTCTCCCTCTAACCCATCACTATGTCCCTCAGTAATATTACTCTCCCAGCTATCCTCCCTCTCACCCATCACTGTCCCTCAGTGATGTTACTCTCCCAGCTATCCTCACTCTCCCTCTCACCCATCACTATGTCCCTCAGTAATATTACTCTCCCTCTCACCCATCACTATGTCCCTCAGTAATATTACTCTCCCAGTCACACATCACTGTCCCTCAGTAATATTACTCTCCCAGCTATCCTTACTCTCCCTCTAACCCATCACTATGTCCCTCAGTAATGTTACTCTCCCAGCTATCCTCACTCTCCCTCTCACCCATCACTATGTCCCTCAGTAATGTTACTCTCCAAGCTGTCCTCATTCTCCCTCATCACTATGTCCCCCTGTGATGTTACTCTCCCTCATCACTATGTCTCCCTGTGATGTTACTCTCCCTCATCACTATATCCCCCTGTGATGTTACTCTCCCTCATCACTATATCCCCCTGAGATGTTATTCTCCCTCATCACTATGTCCCCCTGTGATGGTACTCTCCCTCCATCTGCTTACTGTTGTTTCCTCGCTGCCTCAGTCTTTGGACAGAAGTTTCCCTGTTTTATCACCAACCAAATTCCCAGCTTGTGTTATTGAATGTCTGGATTCTCCTGGTCAGTGGTGCAGGATCCTCTGTCAGACATCAGAACATTATAGTGAATGATGTATGGATTAGCTACATTAATACCTTCCTGTCTGATGTCTCTCTGCAGCCTCTATGTCAACATTCTTTCTGCTTCCTCGACAGACCGTCAGCGATATTGAGTGTGGCTGGGTGCAGGTGACCAAAGAGCAACATCGGCAGCTGAAGTCTCTGCAGGAGAAGGTCTCCAAGAAAGAGGTACATCAGCAACTGGGCGTAATGGGGGATCGATTTCAGCACTACTGGTCCAGTGATGGAGGTTACACCACTACACATTACCAGTAGCTACTACATGGGGCTCCTAGGAGGAGGGATGGGGTCATTAGCTGGGAACATGGATGGTGCCCGTGCTAGTAGCCGTGAGGAGGGATGGTGCCCGTGCTAGTAGCCGTGAGGAGGGATGGTGCCCGTGCCAGGAGCCGGGAGGAGGGATGGTGCCCGTGCCAGGAGCCAGTAACTGGGAAGATTGAATTTGTCCATGACAATGCTTGGTGTCCTTACTAAGGGGACTCACTTTCTGTCTATTATTTTCCTCGGAACCCCCCCCCCCACCCCCTCCACACACACACACAACTAGCTGCTCAGTTCTATGGCTCTGTGAGGAACACTTTATCCATTGACTCCTGGATAGCACCGTGTGTATAGTTCATCCTACTAGCCCTTAGTGTCCTTAGCGTAGTAGTATTAGAGTTTTATATTGCTTTTGTGACTTTGCTTTCTCCCATTATGTCCAGACTCTCATTCCTCACCCCTATGGACTTATTTTATTTATTCTTTTATCTTTCTTTATTATTATTATATTTTATGCATGAGATTAAAACAGATAATAAGTTACATAAGTGCATACTGATGCACACAAGTTAACAATTCCATATACTTTAAGTACAATAATTACAGTGAGCATTTAGGATAATTATGTAGAGACAAAGGAGAGTGGGTCCTACTCCTATGCACTTACTATAGCAGATATGGGTGGACACAATGGGGGTAGAGGGCAGAGACTGCAGAGTGGCACACATGGAGTCTCCGAAGTCTAATGGAGCAAAGCGGAGAACAATCCAGACGTTAGAAATCTTGAATGTATGAGTTGGAGGAGGCAATCATTAGCAATGGGAATAGGGTCAGAGGCAGTATGTGAGGACATGAGGCTGGAGATGTAGGGAGGAGCGGTGAGGTAATGAGGCTGGAGATGTAGGGAGGAGCGGTGAAGTAATGAGGCTGGAGATGTAGGGATGAGCTGTGAGATAATGAGGCTGGTGAGGTAATGAGGCTGGAGATGTAGGAAGGAGCAGTGAGGTAGTGAGGCTGGAGATGTAGGGAGGAGCAGTGGGTAATGAGGCTGGAGATGTAGGGAGGAGCAGTGATGCTGGAGATGTAGGAAGTGGCGATGAGGTAATGAGGCTGGAGATGTAGGAAGGAGCGGTGAGGTAATGAGGCTGGAGATGTAGGGAGGAGCGGTCTGGTAATGAGGCTGGAGATGTAGGGAGGAGCGGTGAGGTAATGAGGCTGGAGTTGTAGGAAGTGGCGGTGAGGTAATGAGGCTGGAGATGTACGGAGGAGTGGTGAGGTAATGAGGCTGGAGATGTAGGGAGGTAATGAGGCTGGAGATCTAGGGAGGAGCGGTGTGGTAATGAGGCTGGAGATGTAGGGAGGAGCGGTGAGATAATGAGGCTGGAGATGTAGGGGGGAGCGGTGTGGTAATGAGGCTGGAGATGTAGGGAGGACCCGTGAGATAATGAGGCTGGAGATGTAGGGAGGAGCGGTGTGGTAATGAGGCTGGAGATGTAGGGAGGAGCGGAGAGCTAATGAAGCTGGAGGTGTAGCGAGGATTGGTGAGGAGATAGTCACGCTCTGGCTAAGATGGTTCTCCGCCACTAGCTTTATAGATGTGGACCCAGGTTGAGGAGGGAACAGGAGGCGAGGGGCCTGAATTAGTGTCTTCCTCATCCAATAGTACCGGATGATGGCGAGACCTGACCAAAGCTGCTGAGTTTAACCTACTGGGAGGTGTTCACCAGTGACCCCTCCATGCGGGATTTGGGCTTAAGCTGCACCCAGTAGGCAGGTTGCAGCCCTTTGGTCAGGTATCCGGCACAAGTGGGAAAAATGAAAGAACACTACCACAGGGCAAGCACAAGAGAAAGATATTGGAGGATTGTACTGAAGTGATGTACAGAGAACACACTTAGTGGTTTTAGTCGAAATGCTGGCACAGGAGATGGTACTTGGATAACACTTGATGGCTTCAGACTCAGTGTTGTCGCTGGAGAATAATATTTAGGAGAGGGTACTTGGATGATGTATTAAGTACACACACACTGGCTTTGGATGCAGAACTGACACAGGAGAATGGTATCATGAGATGGTACTTGAATAATGAACTCAGTACACATGCTGAGGATACAGCCGCGGAGCTAGCACAGAAGATGACTCTTAATAGATTGTACTCAGAAGACGTTCTGAGTACGCACACCGTGGAAAACACTAGGAACAAGTCACTAGAAGGAACGGAGCTTGGAACCTGGAATGCTGAAACAGCAAGTTAACACTGGAAGTAACAACATTATACAGGCAACTTCCTGTTGTCCAGAGCCTGGTTATGTACCCTAAGGTTGCAGTCCATTGGAGGGCACTGTCAGCTGACAGCACCCAACGCTACCATTGGGTAAAGGGTTAGTCAGGTGAAAACAGGCTGTCATGGCTGCGTCCATGACGGTAACCGCGGAAACCACATCACGGAGCGAGCACGTGGATGTTCTAGCTGACTCCGGGTATAATCCTCAACGCATCACTCGCTGCCGCACCTGGCGTCTGACCGCTCTAGAGATCAGGGGAAGTCGACGCTGAGGTGAGTAATGGCCAATCCTAGGCCGCAACCTAACAGTACCCCCCCTTTCAGGGTGGACTCCGGACACCCACATGGCTTCTTAGGAAACTTCTTATGAAATGCTCAAACTAGTTGTAAAGCATGGACATCAGACGCCTTGATCCATACTCGTTCTTCAGGTCCATATCCATTAGTCAATGAGATACTGTAGATGATTCAATCAGTGTTGAGAGTCAAGGATCTTTTCAACTTCAAATTCAACTCCCAATTGAGTCTGTACTTGAGGAGTCTTGGACGTAGAATGCTGAAATTGATTAAAGATCAATGGTCGTAGAAGAGAAACATGAAATGTATTGGAAATCTTCAGTTGAGGAGGTAGCTATAGTTTATACACCTGGATTGATGATTTTAAGACTACGATACGGTCCAATGAAGCGTGGAGCAAATTTTATGCTTGGAACCTTTTTATTTGAATTTTTTATTAGTTGACAGCCATCTCCAATCTTCAGAAGTGGAACAGCCAGACGTTTACGATCCGCAAACTTTTTGAAGCTTTTTTTCAAAGAGGAATGAATGTTGTTTTTTTTTTTAAATTTTAGTCAATGATTTCACAAGGTTAGTGACAGCATGGGACAGCAGGCACTTTCCAATCTTGGAAATCTAGAACACGTGGATGTATTCCATATACTGCAAAGAATGGAATAGCCTTTGAAGAAGAGTAGTATCTAAAATTGTAGTCAAACTCTGCCGGTACTCACGGTAATAAATCAAGCCAGTCATCTTTAGATAGTATTATGTTCCTTGGAGGGTGGTAACTCAGAGATAAAATCAATCGACTGGTGAGTACAAGGAAAATTAATTTAAAATTAAGAATAGGCAAAGGGTCAACCACTTTATTTTGCAAATGGATTTATGCTGGGCACACTTTTCACAGGAGACAATAAAATCCCGGACATCTTCTTTCATAGTGGGCCACCTTGAGGAGCCCTGTAAAAACTTAAATGTCTTGAATGCCCAAGTGACCAGCAATCAAGGAGCCATGAACCAAAGTTAATAGGTTTTTACACAACTGAGGTGCCATAAATATCTTGCCAGGTGGAGGAGGAGGTTGCAACTGGGTGTGAGCGAAGACAAGAGGTTCTAGAATAGGAAGAATTTGAGATAGTTGTTCTGTGGATGCACATAGGACCTGGACAGTGCATAAGCCTTTCTATTTTGTATGCCAGGCCGAAATTGTATTTTAAAATTAAACCTGGAAAAGAAGAGAGACCAAGCCTGTCTGGCATTCAAACGATTAGCTGTCTTGAGATAAAGAAGATTCTTGTGATCCGTGATGATTGTAATAGGAAATTTAGTGCCTTCCAAAAGGTGTTTCCACTCCTCTAGTGCCAATTCCATAGCCAGCAATTTTTGATCCCCCTATGGCATAATTCTGTTCAGCTGGAGATAATTTGCAAGAAAAGAAACCACAAGGATGATTCTTTCCATCTTCAGCCACTTGACAGTACAGCTCTCACTCCTACCGAAGAGGCATGGACTTCTAATGTGAAGGGTTTTTCAAGTTGTGGTTTACAAAGAATTGGAGCAGTAGAAAATGCTGTATTGAGGGCTTGGAAAGCGGTCACTGCTGCAGGAAGCCAACGGGATTGGTTAGCACCCTTCTTGGTGAGAGCTGTGATAGGAGCAACAATCGTGAAAGTTTAAAATGAACCTCCTATAATTTGAGAAGCCAAGAAATCGTTGAATGGCTTTCAAGGAGTGCAGTTGGGGCCATTCTTGGATGGCTCTTAGCTTGTCTGAATCCAGTTGAAGAGTATTTCCTATATAATGTGCCCCAAAAGTGGCACGGAGGACTGTTCAAAAAGGCATTTAGATATTTTCCCTTATAGATGGTGACTTCGAAGACGAGACAGGACCTCCCTGTTATGAAGGTGATGAGATTGCAGGTTCTCTGAAAAAATTTAAATGTTGTCTAGATAAACTACAACGAATTTGTAAAGGATATCTCGGAAGATTTTGTTGATGTAACTTTGAAAGACTGCTGGTGCACTACACATGCCAAAAGGCATCACCAAGTATTCATAATGGCCATCTTGCGTATTAAAAACTGTTTTCCACTTGTCCAATGTCTTAATACGAATTAAATTGTAGTCTTCCTGGAGAAAATGGACGCTCCACGAACCTTGTCAAAATGCTCAGAGATAAGTGGTAAAGGATACCTATTTTTTTTTTTACTGCGATTTGATTCAGCCCATGATAGTCTATGCAGGGTCTGAGACCTCCGTCTTTTTTTATCGACAAGGAAAAATCCAGTCCCAGCAGGAGAGGAAGATGGTCTTATAAAATCCTTGGCTAGGTTGTCTTTTTTTTTTTTTTAAATTGAGTAAATTTTTATTGGTTTATAGAAATACATTAACAAATAACCAAACAAAATATATATACACATACACATAAAACATATATATATAAAAAAAATTAAAAAATACCACACTATACAAATATTGGAATATTGTCAAAAATAACACCTGAAAAAATTGGCAAAATCAACTAGATCCCAACAAATTCTCAACTTATCACACAGCACATTACCTCCAACAAAGTAATAATCTACCTAATTATCCTAACAATAATATACCGGTCAATCATTAGGCAATGCACGGGCATAACAGGATTTAAGCCAACTGCTCCAGATACGTTCATACTTCTTCTCAGCTTTGCGACAAATAAACACATGTTTTTCATGTTCAACAGTGGTACGGACCAAGGACAGCCAAGCATTATAATCTGGTCCTGTAGGAGCCATCCACGACCGAGCCACACATACCTTAGCTAGTGTACACATATTGACAATGTATTGTTTAAGATATCTGTCCACTACCTCATTGTCCATAGAGCCTAAACAGCACGTCAATGGCGTAGCTAAAGTGGGAGCAATACCTGTATTGGACAAAACTCTCAGAACCTTATTCCAAAAAATGCTAACCACCGGACAATCCCATAGAAGGTGCCAGAAAGTACCGCTACTAATTTTACACTTAGGGCATATGTCAGATGCTCTCCCCCCAAATCTCAGCAAACGGACAGGAGTTAAATAGGTTCGGTGTAAAATAAACAGTTGAATCTGTTGAAATCTTTTAGAAGTTGTGGAAATACGAGGAGCTTCTAGAGCATTATCCCATTCCGCATCACTTATAAGGCCAATATCTCTCTCCCACTTTGATCTAAGATGTGGTAAACTATCCTTATGATAAGAAGACAATATATAGGAGTATAAGTAAGAAAGCGTCTTCCGGGGACCTAAAGATAAAAGGAATGACTTCAATGGGGATATTTGAATTAGATTAGGGCCATCTGAAAATTGAGCCGAGAGAGCATGCCGTAATTGTAAATATCTATAGAAATATGATTGAGGGAGATGATGAGCTTCTTGGAGTTGTGCAAATGATTTAAGAATTGAAGTGTCATATAAATGACCCAATGTAGTTACACCGTTAGAACCCCATGTCACCTCAAGCTGTAAAGAGGCCAGTTCAGGTAATATACGATAACTGCATAGAGAAGTGTCTGGATCTAATCCCGTAAACTGTAGAATACTAGATACCAATTTCCATATCTTAATAGCTTGCATCAACAGGGGAGGGCCTTTCTGTATAATTCTACCCGCAAGCAAGGCCTGCAATGGTGTAAAGTTAGGGAAAATCTGAGAAACCAACAAAACGTGCAGGGCATTAGGGGAGTCATCTTGAAGCCATAACCGTATATGTGCCATCTGCGCCGCATAATAATAAAATTTAAAATTTGGAAGAGCCAAACCTCCCCCAGACCTAGATCGGGTCAGAGCTGCCAATTGAATACGTGGTCGACGATTCACCCAGACCAATGAAGAAAGAAGACTATTCAAACGCCTAAACAATGTATCTGTAATAAAAACAGGAGAATGCTGCAAAACGTACACAAATTTTCGCAGCACCACCATCTTTATTAAGTTAATTCTACCAGTAACGGTAAGAGGGAGCCGGCGCCAGGACTGAAGTTTGCCCTTTAAGTAGACAAACAGGGGCTCAACATTCAATACTATATAGTCCTTTGGGGAATAAGTTATCCAGATACCTAAATATTTACATTTATTTACCCAACAGAGAGGGAGAGTGACAATGGGAACAGTCGGATACAACCCCCTAAGAGGAAGGATAGATGATTTGTCCCAGTTTATCTTAAGACCAGAAAAAATACCAAATTGTTCTATGACTTGAAGAACCACAGGCATAGCTGTTACATAGTCAGACAGTAATAAATCATCTGCATATAAGGAAACTTTGTCCATTCTATTACCCAATTGTAGACCTATAATATCATGGTGAGAACGTATAATACAGGCTAACGGCTCAATAGTCAATGCAAACAGGGTTGGGGACAAGGGGCAACCCTGTCTTGTGCCCCGAGACAGGGGGAAGGATGGGGAGATAAACCCATTCACTGACACCCTGGCAGTAGGGTTCGCATACATAAGCTTTACCCATTTCAAGAACACCGGCCCAAACCCAAAACATAGCATGACCTCCCACAGAAAGGGCCACTCCACAGAGTCAAATGCTTTTGCAGCATCTAATGACACAATAACAGAGGACGATTCTTCGCCATGGGAGGCCTGTAAGTGAGTGTGCAGCCTTCTAATATTCTCCGACGTCGACTTGCCTGGCATAAATCCTGATTGGTCTGGGTGAACAATCGAAGTAATAACAGTGTTTAGCCGAATAGAAAGGATCTTAGCCAAAATTTTGGCATCTGTGGGAATTAGAGAAATTGGCCTATAGGAATCAGGGTATCTAGGGTCCTTCCCGGGTTTAGGGAGCACAACAATTATGGCTTCAGACACAGATGGAGAGAACAAATTATCTTCATAGAGCCCATTAAACAGATCTAAAAGTCTTGGAACAAAGATACGAGCATGTTTTTTATATATCTCTATGGGAATCCCATCAGATCCTGGTGCCTTGTTACCGGGAAAGGAACTAATTGCAGCATCTACCTCCTCCAGGGTCAACGGGGCATCTAAATATGCCCGAGCCTCGGATGACAATTTTGGAAGCCTAGCAGAAGCAACATATAATGACAAAGCATTCACGTCCTCAGTCAACTGTGTTTGATATAAGTTTTTATAAAATAAACTAAAAACCTCTGCAATATCTTGTGTAGATGTGACCATAGAACCCTCAGGCCCAATTAGTTCAGAGACAACAGCAGAAGGACGATCAGCTTGAACCAAGTGTGCCAAAAAACTACCAGTTCTGTCAGCCTGCATATAATATAAATGAGAACGGAATAACAGTCTACGGTTCATTCTATCTGTCAAATGATCAGTCCACTCTGTCTGTGCAGTCAACCATTTTAAACGTGAAGATTCCAACCTGTCCCCCAAGTAATCCAACTCAAGATTTCTACAGGCCATCTCCAAAACACGTTCTTTTTCCCTATAAAATGTTTTTAATTCTGCTACCCTTTTGATCAGAGACCCACGTAAATAGGCCTTGAAGGCGTCCCAAACATTAGCTACAGAGGCAGATCCCACATTGTCAGTGAAATAGCCATCCCACATAACTTCCAGCTCTGAACCTGCACCCATTTGAAGAAGCCAAGAGGGGTGTAGTTTCCATAAACGGAGACCTCTAGGACTACACATATTCAATTCTACTAGAAGTGGGGAGTGATCTGAGATTCCTCTGGCTTTATATTCAATGTTAGTTATGTTAGGTACAATAGATGGGGACACCAGGGCCAAATCCAATCTAGAGAAAGAGTGATGCGCGGAGGAAAAACAGGAGAATTGTTGTACTCCAGGGTGTTTAACTCGCCACGCATCAACCCATCCCAAGTCAGTTACAAACTTAGCAAATCCCTCACCACCTTTAGAAAGAGAACTTGAAGACTCACGCCACTTATCCATAGACTGGTCCATTATATTATTGAAGTCTCCCAAACAGAGCACTGGCGTATCTGGAGAACGGGCCACAAATTCTGCAGCTTTTTTTAAAACGTCATATGAAAAAGGAGGGGGGATGTACACTGCTAACAATAAAATGGGCTTAGAATACAGTACACAATCCAGAAACACATATCTGCCATAAGGGCAGTAAAAGAAAAAGGGACAGATTTATTAATAAGAATGGAGACACCCCTGGATGATGAAGTATGCGAGGAGTGATAAGCCCATCCCACCCATGGTCTTTTTAGAGCTAGTACCTTACTCCCGACCAAATGCGTCTCCATTAGACAAGAAATATCAGGCCCATATTGCTTAATCATTTTAAAGACCAAAGAGCGCTTTAAACGATCATTAACCCCCCGGACATTCCATGTGAAAAGTTTCACCATTGTAATACATTGAACTATAAAGCATAATTGAAGTTACCTTAAAAATAGTGTGGTACAGAAAAAATAAAAAAAAACATTTGTAAGAAAAAGACTGGACAACCCATCCAAAACCACCCCCCACCCTGTATACCCACCCGAACTTAGGCATACTTAAACCCAAAACTAAACGAAACTACACTAAAACCCACAGGAGACAACTACTCGATCCTTATAGGCGTAAAAGGCACTGGAATAAAAATAACCACCAATGCTATGGAACTCTCCGGCCATATTTTGACCGAAATATCAACATAAACAACAAAAGAAAAAGAAAAACCCTACCAGGAAAAAAAAATTAAATATACCCAGTAAGGGGAGCGGGACATAGAACAATATCCAACCAATATCACAACATAAATATTATTATAGAAATATAAATATTGGAATATCAGAAAAAGGCCTATTTAATGTCGTAATGACACTAGCAATTTCTGGCCATAAACAAATATAATCAGCAAATGCAATCAGTACAGTCATTCCGGTGCCATTTGCCTGTTCCCAGGGGATCTCCGGTCCAGCCACACCGCAGCCTCCCGTGGTGTAGAGAAAAATTTTGACTCTCCATCCGCAACCACTCGCAGCTTAGATGGAAAAATCATAGCGTACTGAAGATTTAAATCCCGGAGACGACGCTTTATTGGAAGGAATTTAGCTCTGTCTTTTTGGACATCCATTGCGAAATCAGGAAACATAGAAATTTTAACACCGTTGCGTTCCAGTGGCCCTTTAACTCGAGCCAATCGAAGCACAGTATCACGATCCTGGTAATGAAGAAATTTGGCTATAAATGTGCGCGGTGGAGCGCCAGGCGGCAGGGGACGGGTAGGGATCCGATGCGCTCTCTCCACAGCAAATTGGTTAGTAAATGAGTCTCTGCCATATGTATCCCCCAACCACTTCTCAAGGAATGTTTCAGGTGAAGACCCCTCCTCTCTTTCCGGGAGACCAACGAACCGCACGTTATTGCGGCGCAGCCTGCCCTCCATATCGGAAATTTTATGCTGCATTGCGGACATTTGGGATGTCAGGGAGGCCACTTGAGCCCGTAGTGGGGTCTGGGAATCTTCCAGATTAGATAGACGTGTTTCTGCCTCCCCGACTCTTTCGCGGACCTGCTGGAGACCTTGATGAAGAGAAGATATATCGGATTGAACTTTCTCAATCTTATCTGCCAATTTAGTCTCGCAGGAGGTAACTGCTTCCAGCACTTGTTGCAGCGTAACTTCTGATGATGAATCTGACCCAGATGCAGCAGGGGGAGGTGGGGTCACAGACTTGGATGTACCCTGGGGATCACAACACACTGGGGGCACAGGAGAAGAGGAACGGGCAAAGCGTTCCAGTTTTGCAGCAGCAGCATGACCTGTTTTCCCCATAGTATTAATATAATGTAGGAGAATAATGTAGGAGACTAGTTATAATATATAAATGCACAGGTAGTGACACAGCAGTAGCAACAGGCAGAGATTCCTCCAAACTTAGAAATCACTTACAAGGAAAGAAGTGTTGCTGAGTCCCACAGTTGCAGAGCTGACAGTTCTCCACACAGAGCAGGGAGAAATAGTGATGTCTGGCAGAACTCGGCAGTATCAGACTCAGAGATAACCTCCCTGACCCTGACTCTAAACACAAGCCAGGCAGGAGAAGCAGACCAGAAGCTCCCAGCAAAGCCCTATTGTCAGGCACAGACAGGCTGCATAATACAGAAGCCAACAGGAGAGGAGAGGCCTGGGTGCAGCTCTGGAATCACAGATAGGCAGGCCCAGGGAATGCAATGGAGGCCCTCAAGAGCCACTCTCCTCACTCCACACAGCTCCAACCAAGTCAGCAGGTTCCTGGCAAGGTATGTGAGAGACAGCAGGGTAGTAACGTTGATATAGGGGTCTCAGGAGGGTTAAGCAGGATTATCAGCCGGAGAGCTCAGAGTCCCTGTGTCCTACACTATTGCTGCTGTGGCCACGCCCCGGCTAGGTTGTCTTTTATGTAGTCGGACATATCCGATGTTTCCGGAACTGAAAGAGGATAGATATGGCCACGAGGTGGCATCTTCCCAGGTATAAGATCGATGCTACAGTCCCAAGGGCGATGGGGAGGCAATTTCTCTGCGGCTTGTTGACAAAATACATCAGCGAAATCTTAATATGGTATGAGTAGACGAGTATCTGGTTTAGAACTTAATTGGTCATACGTAGAAAGCTTCGAGGAGGATTTGGTAGGGACTTGTTGGGTTCGCAGTGGTGAAAACAATTGGATCCCCAGGCCAGGACATGCATAGTGGATCAGTCCAGCGTGGGTTTTCAACCAAGGTAGACCTAAAACTAGAGCATGAGGAGTCTTAGGAATTCTAACTCCTCTTGATGTAGGCAACCTACTCGAGTGTAACGCGTAGAGTAACTAAAGATATAACGTCTCCAAGGATAACATTGCCTTCCACCCCAGAAAGAGTCAACTTGTTTGGAAGAGCAAGAGCTGGGATTCCTGGTTCATGTGTCAGAGTTTCAGAAATAAAATTTCCAGTAGCTCCTGAGTCCACCAAGGCTTTAATATTTTTTGACCTAGTCATGAAACAAATAGACACTGGTAGAAGACTATCCATCAAATGGAAGACTTGGTAAACACCCCCATCCGGATGCTCCCAAAGCCAGTTAGGGTCTCCCATTTCCCGAGAGGAGAGGACAAAGTTTAAGAATATGATCATGGGCCACACAGTAGAGGCAATGCTTGTTCTGGAATCGACGGGTCCCTTCAGCCGGAGTTAACCGACACCTGTTGATCTGCATAGGTTCTTTAGCTGGTGCAGGAGAAGAACAATGTACAGCTGGCAGAAATCGATCCTTGAAATGATCTTCACGCACTTTTACTAACCTGCCGTTCTCTGTGGCTAAAGTCTATCTTCATATATAATGATATCACTTCTGATAAAGAGTCGGCAAACATCTCGAGAGGCCAATTCATCCTTCATTCTTTCAGATAATCCATGTAGAAATGCTGTTGTAAGCGCCTCATCATTCCACTTACATTCGGAAGCAATTGTCTGGAGCTGAACCAAATACTGCCCCATTGTACGTGTCCCTTGTCGAACTCGAAGGATATCAGCGTAAGCTGAGGCAGTCCGGCCTGGCTCATCATTTTCTCTTGAAAGAGCAAATACAATTTTCAGAATTGAAAACGGGAGGATCAGCTTGCTCCCATAATGGGGAGACCCAGTAAAAGGCTGTCCCAGATAGTAAAGAAATAATGTACGCCACTTTTGACCTCAGAGTGGGAAAGTTCTGGGGTAGACACTCGAACTGTACCTCGCACTGAATGATGAAGCCCCAGCATCTTCTGGGGTTTCCATCAAAATGCTCAGGAGAGGCCAACTGCAGACGAGATTTTAGAGGTACTGCTACAGGACTGTTTACTGGAGCAGATCCAGAAGTGGTAGGAAGTATAATGGTCAGAATCGATTTGAATGGTGAGAAATTGAGCCACATGGTGTTATGCTGTCTACTGATTCTCGATGTGATAGGTAAGATCGCGCAATGCCCCTGCACCCTGCGATCATCCAATGGCTTCCATAGGGCCTATACAAACTGTCACGCTCTGGCTAAGATGATTCTCCGCCACTAGCTTAGAAGACGTGGACCCAGGTTGAGGAGGGAACAGGAGGCGAGGGGCCTGAATTAGTGTCTTCCTCATCCAACAGTACTGGATGATGGCGAGACCTGACCAAAGCTGCGGAGTTTAACCTACTGGGAGGTGTTCACCAGTGACCCCTCCATGCGGGATTTTTCCAGTAGGAAAAATGAAAGAACACTACCACAGGGCAAGCACAAGAGAAAGATATTGGAGATTGTACTGAAGTGATGTACAGAGAACACACTTAGTGGTTTTAGTCGCAATGCTGGCACAGGTGATGGTACTTGGTTAATGCACTGAGGCCCTGATTCAGAGCCGGACGCTCTGACAGAGCGCTCGCTCTGAATCAGGGCCGTCCCTCTTCGTTTTTAGAGCGGCCTCCTGGCCGCTCGTATAGCTGTGGGTGAGCACCCACAGCTATAGCGAGCGGCCAAAAAGATGGTCGCGATGGTCTTGCGACGAGACTTTCGGGCTTGCGACGAGACCCTTGTGGTAGGGTCCCGTTGCCACAAGCCCTGGAGTGCTTTCGGCTCTATCAGAGCCGAGAGCACTCCCACTGACGTCACTTGTGATGTCAGTGGGGCCGGCCCCAGACGCTAGGCGTTCCCATGGTGCTGTCACTCACCATCGACAGCACGCCCCCTTTGTAGCGAGACACATAGCGACGGCCTGGCCGTCGCTATCTGGGTCTCGCGCATGCACACGACTGAGTCGCACGCGCACTTTGCCAACATCGACCTGCTTGCCAGCGCTCGTGAGCGGGTCTGAATTAGGCCCTGAGTACACACTTGATGGCTTCAGATGCAGAGTTGTCTCTTGAGAATGATATTTAGGAGAGGGTACTTGGATGATGTAGTAAGTACACACACACTGGCTTTGGACGCAGAACTGACCCAGGAGAATAGTTTCATGAGATGGTACTTGAATGATGAACTCCGTACACACGCTGAGGATACAGCTGCGGAGCTAGCACAGAAGATGACTCTTAATAGATTATACTCAGAAGATGTTCTGAGTACACACCGTGGAAAAAACTAGGAACAAGTCACTAGAATGAACGGAGCTTGGAACCTTCAACGCTGCAACAGCAAGTTAACACTGGAAGTAACGACTTTGTACAGGCAACTTCCTGTTGTCCAGAGCCCAGTTATATACACTAAGGTTGCAGTTCATTGGCGGACACTGTCACCTGACAGCAATCAACGCTGCCATTGAGTAAAAGGTCAATTACGTGAAAACAGACTGTCATGGCTGCGTCCATATCTCGGAGCGAGCACATGGATGTCCTAGCAGACCCCAGGTATAATCCTCAGTGCGTCACTCAACGCCGCACATGGAGTCTGACCGCTCTAGAGTTCAGGGGAAGCCGGTGCTGAGGTGAGTAACTGCCAATCCTAGGCCGCAACCTGGCAGAGATGAGGCTGGAGATGTAGGGAGTAGCGGTCTGGTGAGGCTGGAGATGTAAAGAGGAGCGGTGAGGCAATGAGGCTGGAGATGTAGGAAGGAGCAGTGAGGTAATGAGGCTGGAGAGGTAGGGAGGAGCGGTGAGGTTAGATATGTAAGCAGGAGAAATAAGGTAGGCTGGAGATGTAGGGAGGAGTGGTGAGGTACTGAGCCTGGAAATGTATGTAGAAGCACTGAGGACATGAGGCTGATGATCTAGTGAGGTGCTGTGAGGTAGTGAGGCTGGAGATGTAGGGAGGAGCGGTGAGGCTGGAGATGTAGTGAGGAGCTTTGTTGTAGTGAGGCTGGAAATGTAGGGAGGAGCAGTGAGGCTGTGAGGATGGAGATGTAGGGAGGAGCCGTGAGGTAGTGAGGATGGAGATGTAGGGAGGAGCTTTGAGGTAGTGAGGCTGGAGATGTAGTGAGTAGCTGTGTAGTAGTGATGCTGGAGATGTACGGAGGAGCGATGAGGTAGGATAAATAAGGTAGTGAGGCTGGAGATGTAGGGAGGAGCGGCGAGGTAATGAGGCTGGAGATGTAGGGAGGAGCGGCGAGGTAATGAGGAAGGAGATTTAGGGAGGAGCCATGTGGTAGTGAGTCTGGAGGTGTAGGGAGGAGCCGTGAGGATGGAGATGTAGGGAGGAGCTGTGAGGTAGTGAGGATGGAGGTATAGGGAGGAGCTGTGAGGTAGTGAGGATGGAGATGTAGGGAGGAGCAGTGAGGTAGTGAGGATGGAGATGTAGGGAGGAGCAGTGAGGTAGTGAGGATGGAGATGTAGGGAGGAGCAGTGAGGTAGTGAGGATGGAGATGTAGGGAGGAGCTGTGAGGTAGTGAGGATGGAGATGTAGGGAGGAGCAGTGAGGCTGTAGATGTATGAATGAGCTGTGATGCAATGAGGCTGAAGATGTAGGGAGGAGCAGTGAGGTAGTGAGGATGGAGATGTAGGGAGGAGCTGTGAGGTAGTGAGGATGGAGATGTAGGGAGGAGCAGTGAGGTAGTGACACGCGGCCTGTGCTGTATAGCGATGGGGTATATTACACATGTCAGTGACACGCGGCCTGTGCTGTATAGCGATGGGGTATATTATACATGTCAGTGACACGCGGCCTGTGCTGTATAGCGATGGGGTATATTATACATGTCAGTGACACGCGGCCTGTGCTGTATAGCGATGGGGTATATTACACATGTCAGTGACACGCGGCCTGTGCTGTATAGCGATGGGGTATATTATACATGTCAGTGACACGCGGCCTGTGCTGTATAGCCATGGCGTATATTACACATGTCAGTGACACGCGGCCTGTGCTGTATAGCGATGGGGTATATTACACATGTCAGTGACACGCGGCCTGTGTTGTATAGCGATGGCGTATATTACACATGTCAGTGACACGCGGCCTGTGCTGTATAGCCATGGCGTATATTATACATGTCAGTGACACGCGGCCTGTGCTGTATAGCCATGGCGTATATTATACATCAGTGACACGCGGCCTGTGCTGTATAGCGATGGGGTATATTACACATGTCAGTGACACGCGGCCTGTGCTGTATAGCGATGGGGTATATTACACATGTCAGTGACACGCGGCCTGTGCTGTATAGCGATGGGGTATATTACACATGTCAGTGACACGCGGCCTGTGCTGTATAGCGATGGCGTATATTATACATGTCAGTGACACGCGGCCTGTGCTGTATAGCGATGGGGTATATTACACATGTCAGTGACACGCGGCCTGTGCTGTATAGCGATGGGGTATATTACACATGTCAGTGACACGCGGCCTGTGCTGTATAGCGATGGGGTATATTACACATGTCAGTGACACGCGGCCTGTGCTGTATAGCGATGGGGTATATTACACATGTCAGTGACACGCGGCCTGTGCTGTATAGCGATGGGGTATATTACACATGTCAGTGACACGCGGCCTGTGCTGTATAGCGATGGCGTATATTATACATGTCAGTGACACGCGGCCTGTGCTGTATAGCGATGGGGTATATTACACATGTCAGTGACACGCGGCCTGTGCTGTATAGCGATGGGGTATATTACACATGTCAGTGACACGCGGCCTGTGCTGTATAGCGATGGGGTATATTACACATGTCAGTGACACGCGGCCTGTGCTGTATAGCGATGGGGTATATTACACATGTCAGTGACACGCGGCCTGTGCTGTATAGCGATGGGGTATATTACACATGTCAGTGACACGCGGCCTGTGCTGTATAGCGATGGGGTATATTACACATGTCAGTGACACGCGGCCTGTGCTGTATAGCGATGGGGTATATTACACATGTCAGTGACACGCGGCCTGTGCTGTATAGCGATGGGGTATTTCTACTTCAGGGTCCATAGGGGGTCCACAGGGTTGACCTTGGGGTATAGGTTGGGAACCAAATCCGGGCACCACGCAGTTAAAGCTTTTAGCTCCCAGGATGCACTTGGGTCCACTCTCCCTATAACCCCACCCCCCAGCCAGAGGCACCTCAGTTTAAGTTGGTGCCCGGCCGGAGTCGGGTCACCGTTACTGCAGGGGGGGCTGCTTAGCAGCCTCTAAGCTTAAAAGAGTTTTATTTTATTATTTTTTACTACTCTTCAGAGCGGCAGCATCAGACTATCCAATGGACGTCTAAGCTGCCGCTCCTACACCCCGCCGGCGCTGCGACGCCAGTACAGATCTGGGGATCGCAGCGGGACCCCAGAGTCTGTACTAGCCGGGCTCTGGAGGAATCCCTGGGCTGCTGCCGGATCGACGGGGACAGGTAAGTCGCGTGGTCACCGCTTGCGGTGATCCACGTGTGAATATGCAGCCTTATGCCTCCGGTCTCTGGGGACAGACCGGAGGCGCTAGCGGTGGCGGCGGGCTCCCCCTCCATGGAGGCATACCCCGCGTGTCCACAGCCCACCAGGGATTATAGCGGCAGCGGGAGCCGGCATCCCGGGGGGTTAATTGCTAGCCAGGGGAGGAAGCCTTCCCTGTCTAGCGGCTCCTCCCCTCAGCTCAGCGCGCCTTTCAATAATACAGTCTGGCGTCGCTGAGCTGCTTCCTCCGCGGGCCACGCTTCTTCTGAGGTCTCCAGTGGCCATTTTCTCTCTGTGGTGCTGCAGAACTCCTAGGATGTCAGTGAGCCCAGTCCCCCTGCGTACCTGGCCATTTTGGGTGAGTGTACACAGCGCTATAGCCTTCCCAGACACTGAATCTGGGCAGTTGAATGTAGCGACATTGTGCAGTATATTATATGTCATGCTTATGTATGTATATATATATTTTTCTGCATTGTATGTGACTTATGCTAGTGCTGACTGTCTGCTTTTTCTCTCACCTGTCAGTGTATATCTATCCCTTTTCTTTATCTGCCCTAATACAGGTGTACCTGGGGTGGTTCTGAGACCTCACATATATATATTTGTTAATATCTGTGAGGTTTGTCACATACTGTTGCGTGCTGCACGTTGCCATATTTTAGATGGAACTGTGAGTTGCGTACGCTGATAATGGGTTCCTGCAGCTAATCTTAGCGTCAGTCAGGACCGGTATGGCGCTGCTTAATATTTCCGTCAAGATAGTCAGATATATCTGACCAGGAGATTGCACACGATACTGCACCCATTATTGCTATCCTGCAAGTCATAGCCTGCAGGAATTAGTGCGGAGGATTTTAACTCAGAAAGGTTTACGTATGCGGCACCATCTGGTGCCGGGCCCCTTGCACGACCCCCTTAAAGGGCGTTGTTTCTCAGGATCCTCTCCTTTGAGGATCGCCGGGCGGGCCCCATTGTCGTCACTCGCTTGGAGTTACTTCACCATACTGCCCTTTTGAACTCTGGGTATCTCGCAATTTCTTGCAATTTACCCCTGTGCAACAGACTGTCGCTCCCCGCCGGGGTTTTTCACAGTACATGAATTACCTCCGATACCACATCGGTCTGTCATTCCCCTTGCAGGGATTACCACAACGGCCACCCTGGTGGATGTTGTTTTATAGAAATACTAATTGGCGTGATATATGCCCTGTGGTTACTGACCAGTGGCTCTGCCGTGAACTGGATGGTATATTCGGCTCTTTCCCTCTCACATGGGGGGAGCCGATTTCAAGTATTATTATCCCTGCTTTGGGGCTGGTAGCCAGGTTCATTCTGGATATAGAGAATGTCGATCCTGCACCTGTATCGTACATCTCCCGTTTTCTGCCCAGCGGGTGGATCTCATAGCGGGAGTCTGGCTGTCGCCAGATACGAGGAGTCACAAAGGCCTCCTGTTTCCCATTCCCTGAGGGTCCTCACAAGTAATGGAAATCCCCTTCTGGGATGGATTTGTATGTTAATCATCGGGTTACAGGCATTAATACGCCTCCCATCCCGGCCTGGACGGATTTTACGGATCCGTAGGTGGTAACTTTGCCTGAAATCAATGTACTCGTTTTCAGGGCCTGTTGCCCGTCCTACCATGGCCATCGCATGGTGATGCTTTTGTGACGTTTTTCCCCTCCAACACGTCCTGAGGTTCAAATATCTTTTGCCGCTCACATAAAATATGCAGTGGTCATATGTGGGATTACCTCATGGGATGCCGGTCTTCTAACTTTCAGGGTTTCGGCGGCGTCTGTATCCGCCGCAGTACCCTATGGCTGCGTTATGGGAAAGCAGAGGTGCACACTCCTTCCATGGGGAAGATCTTGTTTGGTCCTGACCTTGACAAGATCGTTGCATCATTGGCAGTATCACTAATGGGGAGATACCGTCTTTAGCTACTCCCACTACATTCGGACTAACTCTGTTAAGTCTTTTTGTCCTCAGGGTCAGCCTAAAGGCCTGTTTTTTCCTAGGCTGTCGGCCTCCATGGGGGCCACCATATCCAGTACCGAGCAGTCCTGGACTTCCGGACGACCCTGTTTCTACACCTGAGGATATACCCTCAGCCTGACGGGACAGGTCTACATCTGGGGAATTTCCAGAGTGAGGTACTGATTCTCAACGGCCTCTCATTGCTCAGGCAGCCTCCTCACAGGCATTGTTACACGGGCCCTTCTTCAGACCTGATCAGGGCCTTACAATCCCAGAAAGCTATACAGTCTTTGTGGTAAGCAGAGCTATTTCGGCCAACCTCACTATCTCAGTGAGGGACTGGTTGTTCTACTTTCTTTCTGGGGCGGTGACCGACTGGTCCTCATTTGCCTATACTCTGTCTCAAATCCCTGAATCAGATTCCAACGGTGCCTGGACTCAGGTGGAATCGTCCATGCTCCATCATCCGACGTTTGGAACCTGGGGATTTTAGGGTATATCTGAGTATTCAGGATACGTACCTACGGGTACGTACAGAGCCATCTCATCAGCAGGGATTCAGGTTTGCTGTGCCACAGCAACACTTGTAAGTTTCGGGCTCTGCCTTTTGGGACTGTCCTCAACTTCACCGGGGTTTACCAGCCTTATGGATTTTCTGACAGTTCACCTGTTCAGGGTATCCGAATGCTCCTTTCTCTGGACGGTCTCCTGCTTTTAGCAGGATCACCAAGGTACTTTACCGCCAGGTCAGGATAACCGTGGCTTCTTCTCGGCACAGATAATTAGTCAACGGAGAAAAAGTCCTCCCTACATCCCTCACAGGGTTTTCTTCATCTGGGAGCACTGCTGGATTCTCAGACTCTGAGAATTTTTCTGGCGTAAGACAAGATCCCCACTCTTCAACTTGGAGTGTGCGGATATCTACGCATTCGACATATGTCATTACTCTTTGTGATGCGCGGTCTACCAGAGTGTCTACCTTTTGGTAGGGTGGAATGTGCTCAGTTCCATTCCAGACCTTGCCATAATTGACTCCCCTCCAGATGGATCGAGTTTTTCCCATCGGATCGATGTTCGAACGATGATACTTTCTCCAGAGGCGAGTTGGTCTCTGTCCGGGTGGCTATGGCCATCTCGTCCAGGGTGTTCTTTGCTACAGACAGTGTCTGGTCCGCATTCGTTTCGGGGCAGTTGGACGTCTGTGGTTTCTGTCCTGCCACTTAACTTGTTGATACTTTAGGCTGTCTTGGACCTTCACTCTGGCCTAACCCATATGTCACGGTAAACCTGAATAGGTTCAGTCCGACAGTGTCACAACAGTGACTTCCATCTAGGCAACACTGGTAGTTGGGTGGCAATGTCAGGTATGTCATCCATTCTGGCATAGTCCAAGGGTCTTCTCCTGGCCAACTCTGCAGTGTTTATTCCCGGAGCTCTCCATTGGGAAGCGGGCTTCCTCAGCTGTTGCGACGTGCATCCCGGGGACTAGTCTCTTCTCCAAGAGAGGTTTCAACTCCTGGTGAGCAGAGGGGGCCTCCCTGAGGGGATTGATCCTCATGGCCTTCTGACTTGATCACACATTACCGGTGTTACAGTCCAGCTCCAGGAGTACTGAAGCTACCTTCAGTGACTCTTTGTCAGTGAAGTGGTCCTTCCACTTTGTGTACCTGTGTCCTCCGGTCTCCCTTCTTCCTCGAGGTCTTCGGAAGTTTAATTCGAGACGGAGGGGCTTTCCTTCTGGGGGCTCCAGTTCGTCCCAGACATCACTGGTACTGAGATTTTCGGAGTCTCCTAATCGATACTCCGTTCCTACTGCTTCACTATCTGGACCTGTTGTCTCAGGGTCCTTGTTTTTCCCTGGACCTGGATCGTTTGTCTTTGACTGCGCCCCTACTGTGGTCCTAGGGCTTCCCTGGCTCTGTCTTCATTGAGATGTTTAGAGCAGATAGGCCAGACTTTGCTGGGATCTGCCACGGACTGTGGCACACAATTCTTATGGTATCGTACCTGTCGATACGATCCTCCGGTGTCCAGGATTTTCAGATATTCTGGCATTCCTTCCGGCTGGCTTGGGTTTCACCCTTGGCCTGGCCTTCCTGACAGTGCGGATCTCTACACTGTCGGTATGGTTAAGATATGGAATTGCTCCGCTCTGGTATCCAGTTCATCCTTTGGAGTGTTTTCTGGATTATGCCTCCACTTGTCCTCCCTAGGGACTCCTGGGGAGTTAGTAGTGGTTCTTTGTTCCGTCCGGGGACAGTCAATGGAACTGCTGGTTGTGATAGCCATTACATGGTCTATTGTTTAAGCTCTCTCTCTCTCAGGGTGTTTAAATCAACCAGGAGAGTGTCTGAATTGGGAGCGTTCTCATGTGGCTCCCTCTTCTGGAGGGCATCATGTCAGGGTGTGAGTTGCTCTCGCCCTGTATTTCTTCTTAGAGTGGTTTTTAGGTTCCATATTATTCTGGAACTTATGGTACGGCCATTCAGTCCCCAGTCTTCTCGGCTGGTGTGGCCTCATTGACTGTGGTCCGGCCTCTTTGGCTTTATATGATCCGTTCAAGTTCCTTATGGTAATCGGACTCCTTATTGGTGGTCTGCGGTTTCTGGTTTTCACAGGAAACGATGGCCGGCCTATAATGAAATGTTGGCTGGATGGCCTCGTATGTCTTCCTCAGGGGCCTACCCATAGGTAGGCATTTCTGTCGTTGAGGCTTGTTTTTTCTCGGGTCATGTAACCCTCGTGGGCGGCTCGTTGTGGCGCCTCGGCTGTTTTGCCTTACTAGGTGTCCACGTGGTCTTCTGTCCAAACCTTTTTTTAAGGTTCTAGGCATTGGTTTCCTTTGCCTCTCAGGATGCTTCCTTTTTGGCGACGGATTCTCCTCTCAGCACAGGAGCGTCCCCACCCTTGGTTGAACTGCTTTGGGACATCCCCAAGGTCAACCCTGTGGACCCCCTATGGACCCTGAAGTAGAAAACAAGAGATATGGTAAGAACTTACCTTTGTTATCTCTGTTTCTACGAAGTCCATAGGGTCCACAGGGCGCCCGCCCTGACGCACCTGGCTTCATATGGGCTGTGTTACTGGTCACCGGTTTCCCGTCTCCTTTTCTGTGAGTATGGTTCTAGAGTGTTCCAGTTTTCTCTCTCTTTTTCTCTCCTCCTCCGGCCTTTGGCTACTTACAAACTGAGGTGCCTCTGGCTGGGGGGTGGGGTTATAGGGAGAGTGGACCCAAGTGCATCCTGGGAGCTAAAAGCTTTAACTGCGTGGTGCCCGGATTTGGTTCCCAACCTATACCCCAAGGTCAACCCTGTGGACCCTATGGACTTCGTAGAAACAGAGATAACAAAGGTAAGTTCTTACCATATCTCTTGTTATTACACATGTCAGTGACACGCGGCCTGTGCTGTATAGCGATGGGGTATATTACACGTCAGTGACACGCAGCCTGTGCTGTATAGCCATGGCGTATATTATGCATGTCAGTGAATTATGTTTCATTTCTCTGTACAGTTCATCCAGCTGGCGCAGACCCTGAAGTATTACGGATATCTGAAGTTCGATCCTTGTATCACAGACTTCCCGGAGAAGGGCTGCCAGGTGATAGTGAGCGCAGGGAGCAATGAGCTCAACTTCCAGGTGAAACTTCCCAATGAGCAAATGAAGGAGGGGAGCTTCAAGGTGACGCGGATGAGGTGCTGGCGCGTCACGTCATCGGTAAGGGTCTCGGTCCCCCTACATAACATATATACAGTCAGGTCCATAAATATTGGGACATTGACAGAATTCTCATATTTTGGCCTCTATTCACCACCACAATGGCTGTGAAATGAAATAAACAAGATGGGCTTTACCTGCAGACTTTCAGATTTCATTTGAGGGTAATTACATCCAAATCAGGTGAACGGTGTAGGAATTACAACGGTTTCTATATGTGCCTCCCACTTTTTAAGGGGCCAAAAGTAATGGGACAAACTAAACTATCCTAAATCTAATTTTCACGTTTTAATACTTTGTTGCAAATCCTTTGCAAGCAATTACAGCCTGAAGTCTGGAACGCATAGACATCACCAGACGCTGGGTTTCATCCCTGGTGATGCTTTGCCAGGCCTCTACTGCAAATGTCTTCAGTTCCTTCTTGTTCTTGGGGCATTTTCCCTTCAGTTTTGTCTTCATCAAGTGAAATGCATGCTCAATCGGATTCAGGTCAGGGGATTGACTTGGCCATTGCATAACATTCCACTTTTTAGCCTTAAAAATCTCTTTGGTTGCTTTTGCAGTATGCTTCGGGTCATTGTCCATCTGCACTGTGAAGCGCTGTCCAATGAGTTCTGAAGCATTTGACTGAATATGAGCATATAATATTGCCCGAAACACTTCAGAATTCATTCTGCTGCTTTTGTCAGCAGTCACATCATCAATAAATACAAGGGAACCAGTTCCATTGGCAGCCATACATGCCCACGCCATGACACTACCACCACCATGCTTCACTGATGAGGTGGTATGTTTTGGATCATGAGCAGTTCCTTTCCTTCTCCATACTCTTCTCTTCCCATCACTCTGGTACAAGTTGATCTTTGTCTCATCTGTCCATAGGATGTTGTTACAGAACTGTAATGGCTTTTTTTAGATGTTGTTTGGCAAACTCTAATCTGGTCTTCCTGTTTTTGTGGCTCACCAATGGTTTACATCTTGTGGTGAACCCTCTATATTCAGTCTTGTGAAGTCTTCTCTTGATTGTTGACTTTGACACATATACACCTACCTCCTGGAGAGTGGTCTTGATTTGGCCAACTGTTGTGAAGGGGTTTTTCTTCACCAGGGAAATAATTCTTCTGTCATCCACCACAGTTGTTTTCCGTGGTCTTCCAGGTCTTTTGGTGTTGCTGAGCTCTCCGGTGCGTTCTTTCTTTTTAAGAATGTTCCAAACAGTTGATTTGGCCACACCTAATGTTTTTCTATCTCTCTGATGTTTTTGTTTTGATTTTTCAGCCTAATGGTGGCTTCACTGATAGTGACAGCTCTTTGGATCTCATATTGAGAGTCAACAGCAACTGATTCCAAATGCAAATGTCACACCTAGAATCAACTCCAGACCTTTCACCTGCTTAATTGATAATGAAATAACGAGGGAATAGCCCACACCTGTCCATGAAATAGCTTTTGAGTTGATAGTCCCATTACTTTTGGCCCCTTAAAAAGTGGGAGGCACATATAGAAGCCGTTGTAATTCCTACACCGTTCACCTGATTTGGATGTAATTACCCTCAAATTAAATCTGAAAGTCTGCAGGTAAATCACATCTTGTTTGTTTCATGTCAAAGTCATTGTGGTGGTGAATAGAGGCCAAAATATGAAAATTCTGACAATGTCCCAATATTTATGGACCTGACTGTATGTCATAAACCTGTAACATTAGTAATGTGTCATCTCATCTGTGACTGTCTCCTTCCTCTACATAACTCATTATATGTCATATACCTGTAACATTAGTAATGTTTCATCTCATCTGTGACTGTCTCCTTCCCCTACATAACTCATTATATGTCATATACCTGTAACATTAGTAATGTGTCATCTCATCTGTGACTGTCTCCTTCCCCTACATAACTCATTAATAGTGCTGGTTTTCCTTATGTTGGGACACCACAAAGTAGAGACATGGGTGGTTGTAGATCAGTCCGAAACTCAACTATTCACTACCCTACTAAAACATTCAGACAAACGAAAGCACCTGTCCCTCCTTGCCTGTCCCTCCTTGCCTGTCCCTGTCATCATTCCTCGTCTCCTGGCTCTCGGTGTGCGCACAGACTCATGTTTGCTGCTGCAGATAATGTATATGTTTGTTATATTATTGCTCTCACTATTGTATTATTAGATTACTGCCCATTATAAGGACTGCAGTGGAGTATTATAGTGCTTGGTAATTCTTTCTCTCCTACATAGAGTACTCCAGCCCGGCGCTCACACCCATGTTGTGTCTGTATGTTTATTAGAAACACCGAGCGTTACATTATCTATCTCCGTCCCCTGTAACGCGCTGTATAGCGTCAGTGTGTACGGCGGTGCCTGTAGCGTGGGGGGGGGGGGGTGTTCCTGTTATACACAATGTCCTGCTCCCTATTGGGGGAGGAATAGACATGGACAGTACAGAAATAACGTGTGTGGTTTGTCCGCTGTCCATTCCCCCCTATGACTTACATTACCGAGTACAGAAATCCGTCCGTCTGTCAGCGTCTCTCATGCTTACTAGAACCATTGGTCTAATAATGTGTGATCTGCATGTTGTACAGGGTGACATCAGTAATCACCGTTATTACTATATGTGACCGGCTTAGACTTCATCTGACGACCATGAAATCAGGGGACACTACACTTGTCAGCTGTATAATAATTGGATATAATGTAGACCGCGTTGCCTGGAGCCCTAATCCTTCGCTGTCACTCAGTCGTGTTATTTATGTGGCGCGCAGTCCGGGCATCACGCCGGTGTCATCACATTTCACAAATGAAGCTCTTGTAGCGATCAGCTGTGATTTTTGTGATCTGTTATATGCAGGTTCCTCTCAGCAACAACACCGGAAGTCCCAACAGGACTGAGGCTCGTCTGGAACTGGCCTTCGAGTATCTGATGAGCAAGGACCGTCTGCAGTGGATCACCATCTCCAGCCCACAGGTGATTCGTGTGCCATAGTCCTTCATTTATACATCATGGCTTTCATCCTCGCCATCCGGGAGAAAATGACGTTGTGCTCCCTGATGTCCAGATAAATGATCTTACTGTTAGACTGCAGTGCCAATAATGTAGGGAATAGCTCTTATATTTCCTTTATTTTCCTTATGATCTCACCTAGTATTCACTATCTCACACTATATCGTATTACCACCCGTCTCTCAGCTCCCATGTCCCTCCGATCTGCCTGAGAGACTTACCTACACCCACCTCACACACACTCATATTACCGCCCATCTCTCAGCTCCCATGCCCCTCCGATCTGCCTGAGAGAGACTTACCTACACCCACCTCACACACACTCATATTACCGCCCATCTCTCAGCTCCCATGCCCCTCCGATCTGCCTGAGAGAGACTTACCTACACCCACCTCACACTCTCATATTACCGCCCATCTCTCAACTCCCATGCCCCTCCGATCTGCCTGAGAGACTTACCTACACCCACCTCACACTCTCTCATATTACCACCCATCTCTCAGCTCCCATGTCCCTCGGATCTGCCTGAGAGACTTACCTACGCCCACCTCACACTCTCTCATATTACCACCCATCTCTCAGCTCCCATGTCCCTCCGATCTGCCTGAGAGACTTACCTACACCCACCTCACTCTTTCTCATATTACCGCCCATCTCTCAGCTCCCATGTCCCTCCGATCTGCCTGAGAGACTTACACAGACATACAATGAGGGAGGTGGGTGTAGGTAACGGCCATCACTTCTATGTTGGCTTTGTGCACATTCCTGTGTATCTGGATCATACAGGCACCATGGATGGCTGCAATCTGGCTGGATATATATAATATGTAGGTCCTATCCTTGTGTATCACCATAGCGTATAAGTGTGTGAGCAGGGGCCTCTTACCTTTTGTCTGGTGTTATCCAGTTGTAAAGCACAGAATATGCTGGTGATATATAAGTAAATATTAACAAATAAAACATTTTTGGTCCCATTAAATGGGAACTTTGTTTGAGGGCTCCCATATATCTGGGTGTAATTGTACTGGCCAGGTAGTAACTGCTCACCTTTCCCTATCAGGCCATAATGATGAGCATCTGCCTGCAGGCCATGGTGGACGAGCTCATGGTGAGGAAGTCTGGAGGCACAATGAAAAAGGTACATGCCGGGGATACGGGAGGGAGGTGTACTCTGTACAGGATACGGGAGGGGGGTGTACTCTGTACAGGATACAGGAGGGAGGTGTACTCTGTGCCGTGTACAAGATACGGGAGGGGGGTGTACTCTGTGCCGTGTACAGGATACGGGAGGGGGGTGTACTCTGTGCCGTGTACAGGATACAGGAGGGAGGTGTACTCTGTACAGGATACGGGAGGGAGGTGTACTCTGTGCCGTGTACAGGATACGGGAGGGAGGTGTACTCTGTGCCGTGTACAGGATACGGGAGGGAGGTGTACTCTGTGCCGTGTACAGGATACGGGAGGGAGGTGTACTCTGTGCCGTGTACAGGATACGGGAGGGAGGTGTACTCTGTGCCGTGTACAGGATACGGGAGGGAGGTGTACTATGTACAGGAGGGAGGTGTACTCTGCTGTGAACAGCATACGGGAGGGAGGTGTACTCTGTGCCGTGTACAGGATACGGGAGGGGGGTGTACTCTGCCGTGTACAGGATACGGGAGGGAGGTGTACTCTGTGCCGTGTACAGGATACGGGAGGGAGGTGTACTCTGTGCCGTGTACAGGATACGGGAGGGAGGTGTACTCTGTGCCGTATACAGGATACGGGAGGGAGGTGTACTCTGTGCCGTGTACAGGATACGGGAGGGAGGTGTACTCTGTGCCGTGTACAGGATACGGGAGGGAGGTGTACTCTGTGCCGTGTACAGGATACGGGAGGGAGGTGTACTCTGTGCCGTGTACAGGATACGGGAGGGAGTTGTACTCTGTGCCGTGTACAGGATACGGGAGGGAGGTGTACTCTGTGCCGTGTACAGGATACGGGAGGGAGGTGTACTCTGTGCCGTGTACAGGATACGGGAGGGAGGTGTACTCTGTGCCGTGTACAGGATACGGGAGGGAGGTGTACTCTGTGCCGTGTACAGGATACGGGAGGGAGGTGTACTCTGTGCCGTGTACAGGATACGGGAGGGAGGTGTACTCTGTGCCGTGTACAGGATACGGGAGGGAGGTGTACTCTGTGCCGTGTACAGGATACGGGAGGGAGGTGTACTCTGTGCCGTGTACAGGATACGTGAGGGAGGTGTACTCTGTGCCGTGTACAGGATACGGGAGGGAGGTGTACTCTGTGCCGTGTACAGGATACGGGAGGGAGGTGTACTCTGTGCCGTGTACAGGATACGGGAGGGAGGTGTACTCTGTGCCGTGTATAGGATACGGGAGGGAGGTGTACTCTGTGCCGTGTACAGGATACGGGAGGGAGGTGTACTCTGTGCCGTGTACAGGATACGGGAGGGAGGTGTACTCTGTGCCGTGTATAGGATACGGGAGGGAGGTGTACTCTGTGCCGTGTATAGGATACGGGAGGGAGGTGTACTCTGTGCCGTGTATTGGATGTACTTTCCCTACAATCTTTTAATCATCGGCAGATGTTGCGGAAGAGACAGTCCTGCTTGGTGCGTCGGTCAGACAGTCAGCAGGCAGTGAAGTCGCCCCCTCTGCTGGTGAGTTACTGGTTGTTGTATTCCTCTATCTCATCTATGACTGACTCCGCAGGGTCCTCTGTGTCTTCCCATCTGTACCATTTCCCAATCTCCACACCTGACATTTCTTATCCCTCTCCCCAGGATTCCCCAGATGCAAACAGGGAACCCGTTGTCAAGTTATCGGTAAGGAGAAGCTACGCGGTGTTCTGCTATATATCACCTTCATCTGTTACTGTAACTAGCTACACACGTGGTATAATCATCCAGCAAATAACATTGTAACCACCGTATCCGATACATGATCCTCTGAGTAGTCCTGTCACGATATAATCACCCAGCTCAGTGCCCTATATATAACATTGTTACCACCGTCTCCTATACATGGTCCTATGAGTAGTCCTGTCATGGTATAATCACCCAGCTCAGTGCCCTATATATAACATTGTTACCACCGTCTCCTATACATGATCCTATGAGTAGTCCTGTCACGGTATAATCACCTAGCAAATAACATTGTAACCACCGTATCCGATACATGATCCTCTGAGTAGTCCTGTCACGGTATAATCACCTAGCTCAGTACCCTATATATAACATTGTAACCACCGTATCCGATACATGATCCTCTGAGTAGTCCTGTCACGGTATAATCACCTAGCTCAGTACCCTATATATAACATTGTTACCACCGTCTCCTATACATGATCCTATGAGTAGTCCTGTCACGGTATAATCACCTAGCAAATAACATTGTAACCACCGTATCCGATACATGATCCTCTGAGTAGTCCTGTCACGGTATAATCACCTAGCTCAGTACCCTATATATAACATTGTAACCACCGTATCCGATACATGATCCTCTGAGTAGTCCTGTCACGGTATAATCACCTAGCTCAGTACCCTATATATAACATTGTTACCACCGTCTCCTGTACATGGTCCTATGAGTAGTCCTGTCATGGTATAATCACCTAGCTCAGTGCCCTATATATAACATTGTTACCACCGTCTCCTATACATGATCCTATGAGTAGTCCTGTCATGGTATAATCACCCAGCTCAGTGCCCTATATATAACATTGTTACCACCGTCTCCTGTACATGGTCCTATGAGTAGTCCTGTCATGGTATAATCACCCAGCTCAGTGCCCTATATATAACATTGTTACCACAGTCTCCTATACATGGTCCTATGAGTAGTCCTGTCATGGTATAATCACCCAGCTCAGTGCCCTATATATAACATTGTTACCACCGTTACCACTCGGCCGCCGGTCTCGTAACTACGTCCTATTATAGCCTTCCTGTTTTTCTTGACCATTTTTTAACTTCTGAAGTACTCTGGACATCTATTAGTAAGAACATTGATTATTGGCAACATCGTTACTTAGTCAGAATATCTGTGACCGGACGGCCTCAGCCTCCACTCCCGATCACAGATTGTGCTTTATCTCCACTGGGTCCTGGGGTATCAGGGATTCCCGCTCACCGTCAGTGACCGCCTGTCACTGACTCTGCCCACTGCATCGTGGGAGTGTAACGACGCTGCCACCACCAAACTCTACCATCAGCATGTACAACCGCTTCTTGTGTACTCAGACTCCTACCGCCGGCACCTGGAACCGCTTCTTGTGTACTCAGACTCCTACCGCCGGCACCTGGAACCGCTTCTTGTGTACTCAGACTCCTACCGCCGGCACCTGGAACCGCTTCTTGTGTACTCAGACTCCTACCGCCGGCACCTGGAACCGCTTCCTCTGCGTATGTGATGACTAGCTGTGGCCACACCCCCTGATTGGTGTTGGCTGATTTTTCCTGACCCCTCGCAATGGACCAGGCTCTGCGCGGTAGCTGGCAGAGGGATTGAGCTTTGGAGACGCGGAGCTCTTACCCAGAACAGCCGGAGAACGGAATAGCGTTTGCCGTAATTCTGTTGGTCGCAGGATGCAGATGCAATCGTAGTAAAGGCAAAATGTTTATTGCTCATAGTTTTGAAAAAGCCCCTTCCCTCAGCTGTAAGGGGTGCAGCATACAGAGATCTTAACAGCAGTCTTCATCTTCCAAAGATACACAGAGATGTACATACAGGGCCCACAGCCCTTCCTATCCCACTCCTACACTCAATATCACAGGGGGTAAGTCCGCCCTGGGCTCCTCTTAGCCAATCAGGCTGTCTCACAAGATATAAATAATAAACACATCTTACATTTCCTCGTTACCACCCGAGAACATTTGGCTTTCCTAACACACAAACTCAGCATAGACGGTCTCTCACACGGTAATATAACATATCACAGGAACTGCTACATTATATCATTCTCTCACATACCAGGAACAATGCATAAACCAGTTTGGCTTTCCCTGTCTGTATCACCTCCAGTACTCAGGAAGCTCAATCTAATAAGAGCTCATTACACACAAACACACAGGAGCCCCAGGGACGCGCACAGGAGCCCCAGGGACGCGCACAGGAGCCCCAGGGACGCGCACAGGAGCCCCCCTAGCCCGCATTCCAAAGGAAAGGCTTGTTCAGTCCCCACCAACCCTCCACTGCCAGTCTAGGGCAACTACCATATCCATCCCCACTGCCAGGCTAGGGCAACTACCATATCCATCCCCACTGCCAGGCTAGGGCAACTACCATATCCATCCCCACTGCCAGGCTAGGGCAACTACCATATCAGTCCAAGGTGAGGATGTGTACAGAGCAGTTTGTCTCCAATTGTCAATACCTTTTACAAGGGCAGGGGCTGTGCGTTTCCACAAGGGCAGGGGCTGTGCGTTTCCACAAGGGCAGGGGCTGTGCGTTTCCACAAGGGCAGGGGCTGTGCGTTTCCACAAGGGCAGGGGCTGTGCGTTTCCACAAGGGCAGGAGCAGTGCGTTTCCACAAGGGCAGGGGCTGTGCGTTTCCACAAGGGCAGGGGCTGTGCGTTTCCACAAGGGCAGGGGCTGTGCGTTTCCACAAGGGCAGGGGCTGTGCGTTTCCACAAGGGCAGGGGCTGTGCGTTTCCACAAGGGCAGGGGCTGTGCGTTTCCACAAGGGCAGGGGCTGTGCGTTTCCACAAGTGCACGGGCTGTGCGTTTCCACAAGGGCAGGGGCTGTGCGTTTCTACAAGGGCAGGGGCTGTGCGTTTCTACAAGGGCAGGGGCTGTGCGTTTCTACAAGGGCAGGGGCTGTGCGTTTCTACAAGGGCAGGGGCTGTGCGTTTCTACAAGGGCAGGGGCTGTGCGTTTCTACAAGGGCAGGGGCTGTGCGTTTCTACAAGGGCAGGGGCTGTGCGTTTCTACAAGGGCAGGGGCTGTGCGTTTCTACAAGGGCAGGGGCTGTGCGTTTCTACAAGGGCAGGGGCTGTGCGTTTCTACAAGGGCAGGGGCTGTGCGTTTCTACAAGGGCAGGGGCTGTGCGTTTCTACAAGGGCAGGGGCTGTGCGTTTCTACAAGGGCAGGGGCTGTGCGTTTCTACAAGGGCAGGGGCTGTGCGTTTCTACAAGGGCAGGGGCTGTGCGTTTCTACAAGGGCAGGGGCTGTGCGTTTCTACAAGGGCAGGGGCTGTGCGTTTCTACAAGGGCAGGGGCTGTGCGTTTCTACAAGGGCAGGGGCTGTGCGTTTCTACAAGGGCAGGGGCTGTGCGTTTCTACAAGGGCAGGGGCTGTGCGTTTCTACAAGGGCAGGGGCTGTGCGTTTCTACAAGGGCAGGGGCTGTGCGTTTCTACAAGGGCAGGGGCTGTGCGTTTCTACAAGGGCAGGGGCTGTGCGTTTCTACAAGGGCAGGGGCTGTGCGTTTCTACAAGGGCAGGGGCTGTGCGTTTCTACAAGGGCAGGGGCTGTGCGTTTCTACAAGGGCAGGGGCTGTGCGTTTCTACAAGGGCAGGGGCTGTGCGTTTCTACAAGGGCAGGGGCTGTGCGTTTCTACAAGGGCAGGGGCTGTGCGTTTCTACAAGGGCAGGGGCTGTGCGTTTCTACAAGGGCAGGGGCTGTGCGTTTCTACAAGGGCAGGGGCTGTGCGTTTCTACAAGGGCAGGGGCTGTGCGTTTCTACAAGGGCAGGGGCTGTGCGTTTCTACAAGGGCAGGGGCTGTGCGTTTCTACAAGGGCAGGGGCTGTGCGTTTCCACAAGGGCAGGGGCTGTGCGTTTCCACAAGGGCAGGGGCTGTGCGTTTCCACAAGGGCAGGGGCTGTGCGTTTCCACAAGGGCAGGGGCTGTGCGTTTCCACAAGGGCAGGGGCTGTGCGTTTCCACAAGGGCAGGGGCTGTGCGTTTCCACAAGGGCAGGGGCTGTGCGTTTCCACAAGGGCAGGGGCTGTGCGTTTCCACAAGGGCAGGGGCTGTGCGTTTCCACAAGGGCAGGGGCTGTGCGTTTCCACAAGGGCAGGGGCTGTGCGTTTCCACAAGGGCAGGGGCTGTGCGTTTCCACAAGGGCAGGGGCTGTGCGTTTCCACAAGGGCAGGGGCTGTGCGTTTCCACAAGGGCAGGGGCTGTGCGTTTCCACAAGGGCAGGGGCTGTGCGTTTCCACAAGGGCAGGGGCTGTGCGTTTCCACAAGGGCAGGGGCTGTGCGTTTCCACAAGGGCAGGGGCTGTGCGTTTCCACAAGGGCAGGGGCTGTGCGTTTCCACAAGGGCAGGGGCTGTGCGTTTCCACAAGGGCAGGGGCTGTGCGTTTCCACAAGGGCAGGGGCTGTGCGTTTCTACAAGGGCACAGGCTGTGCATTCAAACAGGTTTCACCTATTTCAAAACTGCGCACAGCACTTAAAATACAAGATGGTAAAATACAATATCACCCATAAATCTACAGTACATGGCGCCCTGCGCCTTCATTGTCCCCTTAAAAATGGTGCTTTGCAATGTGGGTTAACCCCTTCAGTCCCGGGGTGGCGAGTTTAGCCACATGTGGTCAGGCTCTGGCTACACCTAGTAACAAATCCAACTTTGACCAATTTGATACATATCCTCCCTTTTCTTCTTAAGGGTCCATAGGGATCCACAGGGATACAATGGGGTAATGTTGTTGAGAGAGCCAAACAGCTAAAGC
Organism: Taudactylus pleione; assembly: GCA_031769625.1. Lineage (NCBI taxonomy): Eukaryota > Metazoa > Chordata > Amphibia > Anura > Myobatrachidae > Taudactylus > Taudactylus pleione. The sequence goes on from JAUIMM010002538.1 coordinate 221,684, forward strand.
TTTCAGCTCCCAGGATGCCGTGGGGCCTCTTCCATATATAACCTGCCCCTAGACTTCAGATGTTCATTTGGTGCGGCAGGATCAGACGCACCTCTGTAACGGGGGACGGCTCAGGTAGTCCCAAGCTTTTATTTTATGTTTTATTTTATTTTCTATGTGTTTGGGTTGGCAGTACTAAGCGTCTGAATTAAGACACAGATACTGCGACTCAATCTACCTCAACCGGCCCGTAACACCAGTAACGTCTCCGGTGATTTTGGCGGGTCACGGCAGAGCTTGCTAGCAGAGATGCTGGGACCCAGACTGCAACCGGATGCATGGAGATGTCGGGTAATGTGATTCCTCGCTTTCGGGAAATCGTGCGCGGTAGTCCTTCCTTCTAGTGTCAGAGACGCACCGGAAGACGCTGCTGTTTGGGCCCGGGATTGTCCGCGTCCTCACTACACCACCGGGGCCTTATCGTCTGACACACGGGGATCGTCAGCAGACTCTTCTGCTGCCACGAGGCCAGCGTACCCGGTCAGTTGACGCAGCTTAGGGGAGGTAGGTGCTCCCCCGCCATCTCCTCCCCAGACGCGGTCCCATCAAAGGTTTTCCTGCGTCTGGGTCACTCCTCCTACCCGCAACGTGTGTATGAGACGCTCACAGTCCACTATCGGTGCGCTGCTGTATCTGTAGGTCTCATGAGGTAATGGGTCAGTCTCCCTGTATACCTCTCCCATGTGCCAGGTATATGGTGCTCTATATCCTACCACGCCTCGTGTTTTCAGTAGCTGATTCTCAGAGCCCAGTGCAACTAAATGACATGTGCATTGTATGTGACTGTATCTGTCAGTTATAGCTATCACTGTGTTTCTCCTCATCCCTCTGTGGCAGGTGTGGGGGGTTTTCTGATGCTTTACATTTGCTTGTTGTATGTGAAGGTTGTTACATTGCATTGTTACTTTTATAATTGATATGTCAAAAAGTAAAGTGAATCAGGAGGGGGGTCATGTGCTGGTTTCATGTAAAGCCTGTTTGGTGGGCTTGTCCTCTCAGGACTTTATAACAGATAGCACAAAAACTATCCTGTATAAAGACCCACCTCACCAGTCCTGTATACCAGTCCCTGTACAGGAACCATCTTGGGTGTCCTTCTCGTCTCAGGTTATGAAGCAGTTTGTGGATCATGTTTGCCCCTCCTATACATCTTTCCTGGATGGATGCTTATGCCCACTCAAGTCAGAGTATGGCTCAGTCAGCTGTTACTACGGCACCTAAGCGCAAGTTATCTTTTTATCGATCTGCTCAGCATCTGGATTCAGACGCATCATCAGGGGAATCAGATGACGCGCAGGGTTCTTCAGGGTCTAGCTCTGGAGGACCATCTGTCCTCAGTGGATGTTCCTTCTTTGTTGAGGGCGGTTAATTCAATCCTAGATATTCAGGATGATGAACCAGCTCATAGTAAGAAGGCTCCAGTGTTTAATCACCGGAAGGTGGCCAAAACTGAGTTTTCTGTATCTGAGCAGCTCACTGAGCTTATGGAAGAGGCATGGGGTAACCCAGATTAACTGTTTTATGTGAATAAAAGACTAACATTGTTGTATCCTTTCCCAGCTTCTGTATGTACTAAGCGGGAGGTACCTCCTACTGTGGATGCTTATGTGACGCACTTAGTCAGAAATGCTACATTGCCTATTCCGTCAGCATCTTCTCTTAAGGATTCTACAGATGGGAAAATGTAAACATGTCTTAAGGCAATATGATCATCATCTGGAGCTATTATAGCCGGAGCCTGTGTAGCCAAAGCTGCTGAGGAATGGATGGGAGCATTGGAAGATTCACTACCAGATGCTACCAGAGAACAGATGGTGTATCTCCCACATACGGGAAGTGGCTTCCTATTTGGGAGAAGCTGCAATAGATGCTGGAATTTTAGCTTCTAAAGCATCAGCAGCTTCAATATTGGCACGCAGGGTCTTTTGGTTAAGATCCTGGAAAGCTGATACTGGATCAAAGAAGTTTCTGAAAACCTTACCTTTCTTCTGGAAATATACTTTTTGGACAATAAAATATGGGCAGTTTTCTTTTTTGGTCCTTTTGTCCTCAGGGACGAGTGAAGGAACAGTCTTCCCCCAAGCCGTCTAGTTTTCGCAGAACATCCAGGTGACAAACTAAGAGGTCTCGGCCGGCCAGACGTCCAGCTTCTAAGCTTGACGACAAACTCTCGGCCTGATAGAGCGGGCCTCCTCCTGGGGGATCCCAGGGTGGGAGGCCGACTTCTTCAAATTGCGGATTACTGGCATCAAACAACCACAGATGCCTGGGTCTGAGAAGTGGTCTCCCAGGGGTATGCCCTCACTTTTCGGAGGCATCCTCCCCAAGTTTTTTTGCACAGATTCTCCATCAGCTGTGGTCAAGGCCTTGGCCCTTCAGGAGGCCATTCACTCACTGCTGCAGGCAGGGGTAATAATCCTGGTTCCTATGTCTCAACAAGGAAGGGGTTATTATTCCAATCTATTTTTTGTTCAGAATCTGAATGGGTCTCATCGCCCTATTCTAAAGCTAAAAACCCTCAATTGGTTTAGCCATGTACCAAGGTTCCGTATGGAAACTCTCAGGTAAATTATTTCGGCAATGGAGCCGGGGGGATTTTATGGTACCCTGGACATTTAGGATGCGTATCTGCATGTTCCTATTATACCATCACACCAACAATTTCTACGGTTTTCTGTCCTTCAACAACATTACCAATTTCAGGCACTGCCCTTTGGCCTAACAACGCCAACCCGGGTATTTAGCAAAAAGCTTGGCTCCCAGCACCCCAACACAGCGGCGCAGAATAGCCGACTGCTGGGGGACATGAAGAGCCAGCTCCCTGTATCCCCAGGCACTGAGAGGGGGCACAGAGCCGGCTGCTGGGGGACATGGAGAGCCAGCTCCCTGTATCCCCAGGCACTGAGAGGGGGCACAGAGCCGGCTGCTGGGGGGACCGGAATGGCTGGCTCCCAATGCAGTCAGAAGTTCAATCCCGGGACTGCAGGGCTAAATGAGCGCGCCGGGCAACGTATAAAGTACCAATATTTAAAGTGTATAAGTGATTAAATGAAATGTGTGAACATTAAAGTGTAAGTGCAGCACCGAGCTGCAATACTGTGATGGGTAAAACCTGGTGCAGGGCGCCAGGCACAAAGTATGTATCTAAACCTGTAAAAAGTTTTCAATGTGTATTAAATATGTGTAATTTAGAGTAAAATTGCACTTACCTTGATTTCCCTGGACGGCCAGGGGATCCAGGGAAATAATGTGTGGGTTGCTGGATTCCCCAGCTACTTCCAGGGAAATAAAATGTCCTCTCATGCCTGAGAGTGGAATGAGGAGATGCATAGGACACAGGCTTATGCAGCCAGTTAATTATTTTCAGGGAGCTCCAAAAGGGCTTCCACCTCCGTGGCCAGGATACCCTGCCCGAGGAGCCTGCTTGCCCACCTCTGGAGCTCGGATTCAGGCAGAGGTGGCAGGCTTGGCCCCTTAGCAGATTCCTGGAAGTCCGTTTTGGAGGGAAAACTGTCCCTTGCAGACGGGAAGAAGCCGTGGGCATGCCGAGCTCTGCCAGTGGGCTCAAGTACAGTTGAGTAACAAAACTCGTATGGACAGTGGGGAGTGGTCAAAGACCATTGAGCAATAAACATCTTTGCCTTGAGTCTGCATCCTGCGACCAACAGAATTGCGCAAAACACTATTCCGTTCTTTGGCTGTTCTGGATTGAGCCAAGCCCTCTGCCAGCTACTGTGTAGAACCTGGTCCATTGTGTGGGATACAGAGTTATCTGCCGACACCAATCAGGAGGTGTGTCTCCGCAGCAGGTCGATGCATACGCATCAAACTGTTCCAGGTGCCGGCGGTAGGAGCCTGAGTGTATGTAAGAAGTGGTTCCAAAAGCCGATGGTAGAAATTGATGGTGGCAGCATGGTTTTATGCCCACGGTGGTTACTGGCGTTACGCAGGAATCCCTGATACCAAGTCCAAGTGGGGATCAAACACAACCTGTGATTGGGAGTTGAGGCTGAGGCTATCCGTTCACAACCAGACATAGACCTCATGGAATCTCGTCACAACCACAAGGTCCCCAGGTAGGGGTCCAGGTCCAGAGACCTATCTGCAGCATTCGTGGATGCATTGGCAGTAAGATGGGACATCAAGCTGGCGTATCTCTTTCCTCCAATTTCCCTCCTCCCAAGAATCCTCAGGAAATTCAAGCAGGAAGATTGTTCAGTAATACTAGTGGCTCTGGCTTGGCCCAGACGTTATTGGTTCACAGACATGCAGAATCTGTCCATAGTCCGTATCCTCTTCCTCTATGGCAGGATCTGTTAACGCAGGGTCCCTGCCGGCATCCAGATTTGCCTCGTCTGTCTTTGATGGCGTGGCTCTTGAGTCTTCCATTTTAAGAGCCAAAGGTTTCTCCAGCTCTGTGATTCAAACGATGCTTAGAGCATGGAGTTTTGTGAGTTCAGCCTCCTTTTGTTCCACCGGTAGCACCGTGGGATCTGTCTGTGGTTCCTAAGAGGCTACAAGCTCCCCCATTTGATCCTCTGGACTCTGTAGACTTGACATGGTTGACAGAGAAGACACTTTTTCTCCTCGCTATCTCTTCTGCTCGCAGAGTCTCTGATTTGGCAGCCCTCTATTGTCGCTCCCCATTTTTTATTTTTCACCAGGATAAAGCTGTTTTTCGTACAAGGGAGGGTTACCTTCCTAAGGTAGTGTCCCGGTTTCATGTGAATGAAGAAATTGTAGTTCCAGCTTTTCAGGCTCCAGACCTCTCTGTAGGTGAAGCCTCCCTGGTTAGAAAATCAGACTCTTTTTGTATTATATGGTTTTCACTAACGAGGATGGCAGCTAGTAAGCAGTCTCTGGTGAGATGGCTACGCATGACTGTCTCTCAGGTGTACACACAGGCTGATCTCCCTGTTCCAAGCACGGAGACAGCACATTCTAGTCTAGTCTGTAGTGCCATCATGGGCTTTTAGTCGTAATGCCTCTGATGAGCAATTGTGCAAGGCGGCCACGTGGTCTTCTGTCACAGTTTTCTTAGGCTCTATGCCTTTAATACTTTTGCCTATCAGGATGCTTACTTTGGGCGATGAGTTCTCCTTTCTGCTCAGGAGCGTCCCCCACCCTTAGGGGAACTGCTTTAGGACATCCCCATGGTATACCTGTGGATCCCTATGGACCCTGAAGAAGAAAATTAGAGTTATGGTAGACTTACCATTGATAACTCCTTTTCTTCGAAGTCCATAGTGTCCACAGGAAGCCAACCCTGACGCACCTGGCTGCATTGGGTAAATTGTATTTTCTTTCGCTCACGGATTCCCTCTGATCTTGTGTAAGAGTATTTCTGGTGTACGATTTCTCTTCCTTCTCCTCTATCCTTCTCCTTCCTTGAGGTTTGTTTACAAATTTGAAGGCCTGTGGCTATGGCCGGGGTATACTGTGTGTGGAGGAGGTCCCAGGGCATCCTGGGAGCTGAAAGCTTTAACTGTTTGGTGCCCGGATCTCTCCAACCACATTACCCCATGTTATCCCTGTGGACCCTATGGACTTCGAAGAAAAAGAGTTCTCAGTAGTAAGTCTACCATACAGTATCTCTTATTTTTTCTTTCTTGTCTTTTTATGATTAGTATGCATAGTTATGTGATGATATAAGCAGTGCTTGACGTCAGCCGGTATACAAGCACTGCCATTGAACATTTTTTTTTTTTTTTTGGTCAAATACCATGAGCGGCTGAGCTGAGTGCAGATGGTGGCCTTCGTCCGCTACCCTGACACTGTCTACGGGCCAGGCGGCAGCAGCATAGTTCTCTCCCTCCTCCCAGAGCAGCTAGGGGCCGGTCACCTCCTCCTCCCTGCCTTCAAGCACCTGCAGCAGCCAGAGTGACTGTCAGAGAGGGACCACGGAGCCTCCCCAGACAGTCCGACATGAGTGAAAGTGCAACAGGAAAGCTGGTGTGGTGGGCAGGTACGGGGAGATACATGATGGGCAATTATTATGCTCCTCTCCCCCCAACTCTGGGTGTAACAGTGCCACTATTGTCTGATAACTTCTTCTCATTAAGCTAAATTGCAAGCTCTTCAGCTCAATTGGAACCTCTTTTGAGGGTATAGCTAACACATGATTAACACGTATTTACATGACCGTATTTACATGACCTGTCTCTGTCAGTCTCCCTTAATGACTCTGTATCTCACTCTTAGCAAATCAGCAAACTAGATTGCAAGTTCCTAAAGCCACGTACCCACTACGTGATAGTAATGAGCGATTGCACGGTTACAACATCGTAATCGTGCAGTCGCTCATTAATTGTGAACTATAATGTCGGAAACGACCAGCGATGCGCGCTCCCGCTGGTCATCTCCGACATCAATCATCAGCTGAACATGCCGGTAAGTCTGCTGATAACGATAGATTGGGCATGTTCAGGGATGAGGGAGGGAGCCTACACTGAACAACCAATCAGTGTAGGCACTACAGGGGAAGTTGAATGACGGTCCCTAGTCGCGTAGTGGATATGCAGCCTTAGAACCTCATTTTCCAGTGCAGTGTAGCACATGCATTGCTGAGGGTAAAGCTAAATTGTATCGCACCCCCCACCCTCAGCACTATTTATATTCCTGCATCTCTTTCCCCAGCTCTTTATCTACTAGTCACACTGATGTCTCTAGCTTATCCTCACAAGGCTAGATTGTAAGCTCTTCTGACCAGTCTCATTCTCCTGCTAAGGGTAGAGCAGGTATATGATTATATCCTGCACTGTTTTGCATTCCTGGATCTTCCTTTCTGAAGCTCTGGGTCTACCAGTCCTCATTAGGATGCTGTAGATTATTCTCATCATGCGGGATTGGGTAAGGAAGTAGTGAGAGATGGATGCCACACCCCTCATAACACATAGTCACGCCCCTCATGGCATGTGGCCAAACCCTTTTTTGCGCGGCATAGGCGCGAACACTCAAATTTCCCACTTCGACCACTGGATATAAGTGCAACATATGGGTACTGAGCATAGTGACACAAAGTCCTGCATGTTACAAATGAATACACCGGCTTGTAGAATTGTGTACGGATACATATATAACTCTACTTACAGAACACTTATAGGAGGTCGTCCTCCATAGCGCAGATCTACACAACTACTACCTTCAGTAATATGCATTTATCCATAGAAGGACTTATGTTTTGGCTCTATGTCCCTTTTAAAAAGAGCTTATTTCTGAAAAGTAGCAACCTTTATTTTCTTCTGCTTTATCCCCGCTGACCACTGTGCTCACTCAGCCCTTCCAGGTGGATTGTTCTTCGCATGCAGTGTAATATGCAGACCTTTTACTTTTTGACTTTTCAGCGTTGGTTGCATTGAAATATCTCCTGCTTCATCTGCTGCTCTCAGGGTGCCCGATAATGCCATCTGCCATTACTTTCCCCCTTCAGTGTGGTCTTCTTGTGTCCGGCTCTCCCCAGCAAGTCTCCTTTCTCCGGTCTGCACATCGGCCATCGCGTCTATATTGTGGCTTCCATCCTGTATGGCCCAGTACCGCGGGTCTCTCATGTTCGGCTAATGCCCAGCTCTCCAGGATTCCTCTCTGACCTGCACGTGGGGGGGTCCATGTCAGTGCTGCGGTATCCGCTCTGCACAACCTAGTGGTGCTGGTCTCTGGTGTCCGGCTCTCCAGGTCTCTTCTCTATGACCTACACATGGGGGGGCCATGTCAGTGCTGCAGTATCCGCTCTGCACAACCTAGTGGTCCTGATCTCTGGCTCTCCAGGTCTCTTCTCTATGACCTGCACGTGGGGGGGCTATGTCAGTGCTGCGGTATCCGCTCTGCACAACCTAGTGGTCCTGGTCTCTGGTGTCTGGCTCTCCAGGTCTCTTCTCTATGACCTTCACGTGGGGGGGCCATGTCAGTGCTGCGGTATCTGCTCTGCACAACCTAGTGGTCCTGGTCTCTGGTGTCTGGCTCTCCAGGTCTCTTCTCTATGACCTGCACGTGGGGGGGCTATGTCAGTGCTGCGGTATCCGCTCTGCACAACCTAGTGGTCCTGGTCTCTGGTGTCTGGCTCTCCAGGTCTCTTCTCTATGACCTTCACGTGGGGGGGCCATGTCAGTGCTGCGGTATCTGCTCTGCACAACCTAGTGGTCCTGGTCTCTGGTGTCTGGCTCTCCAGGTCTCTTCTCTATGACCTTCACGTGGGGGGGCCATGTCAGTGCTGCGGTATCTGCTCTGCACAACCTAGTGGTGCTGGTCTCTGGTGTCCGGCTCTCCCGCTCAGGTCTTCCCTCTCCGGGCAGCACGTGGTCACCACGCCTGTACTGCAGCATTTGCCCAGTGTCACCATGTAGCTCGGGTCTGACTTCTTGGTTGAATTTTCATAGGTGGCCGGGGGATATTATGCCTCCCTTGCCTGCTGCTATCCCTTCTACCGGCGGGCTTTGTGTATAAGCCAATCGGCATCCTTCACGGTAGTACCGGGAGCCTGCTAAAATGTGTCCTCGTCCAGAGGCTCGTCCCCCAGAAGTCTCTTGATATCATTCTTAATTTAGAAAGAGCCAGAAATACCCGCACAGATAAAGTATAAATAATATGGAGAAGGTCCTTCCTTATAATGACCACATCACTCACATATATTGTAATGTTCTTAAGGTGCGTCCTGGAATAATAGTCATACAAATAGCAACAAAGAACAAAGTTTTCCTTAATGGGGCATTCCCGGACCTATATCTGTACAATATGACACAATGTCATCAACTGGTGTGGTGTTTAACAAAAATGAAAATATATAACTATGGGAAATCCAGTTGATGACATTGCGTCATATTGTACAGATATAGGTCCGGGAATGCCCCATTCGTTCTTTGTTGCTATTTGTAATCATTCTTACTTTGCAAACGATCTAGGCAGGTGTGCAGGTTTTTTCCACAATACTGTATGTAACGTGATTTTGAGACAGAGTGAATGTTGGTGAGACAGTTCAGAGTCGAGGATGACACCTAGGCAGCGAGCTTGTGGGTCGAGGTGGATTGTCAAATTATCAACAGTGATAGAGAGATCAGGTTGGTAACTGTTATTGGCCGGTGGTAATAATATTAATTCTGTTTTGGAAATATTAAGTTTCAGGTGGCGAGATGACATCTAAGATGAAATAGCAGAAATATATTCAGTGACACGGACCAGTACAGATGGAGATAAATCTGGGGAGGATAGGTAGATTTGAGTGTCATCCGCATACAGATGGTTCTGAAATCCAAAAGGGCGGATTAGTTTGCCAAGAGAGATGGTATAGATTGAGAAAAGCAAAGGACCTAATACTGAGACCTGCGCTTTCCAACTGATAGAGGTAGCGAGGAGGAGGCAAAATCAGAAAAACAAACTGTGAAAGAGCGATTACATCGGTAGGATGAGAACCAAGATAGGACAGTGACCTGAAGACCTGCGGACTGTAATGTTTGTATGAGAAGAGAGTGGTCAACATTGTCAAAAGCAGTAGAGAGATCTAGAAGAATTAGAAGGGAATAATGGCCTTCAGTCTTGGCAGTGACCAGATCACATTCTTGGGAATGAAAGCCGGACTGATGTGGTTTTAATAAGTTGTGTGAGTTAAGATAGTGTGTCAGGTGAGTGTAGGCAATTCTTAGGTCGCTTTGAGGACCATGGGAGCTGGGAGGGGATGTAGTGCATATGCCAGTGGGATCAGGGTACCAGGGTAAGGTACCTGGGCTACCAGGATGTCCGGGTAAGTATCTGCTACGGGTCAGGGATGGGGGGGTTAACTTTAGGGACCCCAGGGGGAAATTAAGGTTATGCACCCCCTGCCCAGTTAGACATAGGCTGCAGGAAGGGGGAGTTAGGGTTAGGCACCGCCAGGGCGGAGGTTAGGGATAGGCACCCCCCCCCCGAGATGGTTAGGCACCACCAAGGGAGGGTTAGGGGGGGATAGGCTACTTACCAGCCGGCGTTGGGATTTTCAATAGTCAGGTTTCCGGAGTTGGGATTTCAGATGGCGCCAGTATTTCATACCCAACCTGCTGGGAGATAGGACGGTAATTTGTAAGAGAGTTCATGTCGGTGATTACTCCCATTCTGAAGAAAACAAAATTCTGTGTGCTTGACCAGTGATGGAAATATACCAGCAGAGAAAGAGAGATTGCAGATTTTAGTTAGGGTTGGGATGAGCACTGGAGACAGAGATTTACTGATTTGTGAGAGTATAGGATCTAGAGGAGCGGTAATAGAGTAGGAGGATGAGAAGTGTAAATACTTTGGCACATTCTCTTCATTTGACCCCACAAATGTAGACAGAGAGTTCAGGTCGGGAATTGAGCAGGTCACTGGCTGAGGAAGAGCATACCATTTCATTTAGGATATTATCAATCTTGACCTTGAAATAGGAGACAAGATCTTGTGCACTGACTGTAGCCGGTGAGTTGGGTGAGGGAGGGGTAAAAAGTGATTTAAATATTTTAGAAAGTCACTTGGGGTTAGAGGCATTGGCAGAGATGAGAGACTGGAAATATGTTTGTTTGACAGCATCCAGAGCATTACGATAAGAGTGGTAGATAGTTTTATATGTGAGGAAGTCATTTGGAGTATAAGGTTTACGCCACTGACGTTCTACTTTTACATAGACTTTTTGTAGTTGTCTTGTTACTGTAGAATACGATGACTAACGTCTAAGTCCACGCGAAGTGTGATGGGTAGCTGGAGCTACTTCATCGAGAGCTATTTCTAGAGCCTGGTTCACGTGTGAAGCAGCAGTCTCAGGATAAGTGAATGTAGAAATTATTAAGAGTAGTGGGCGCAGAGATGTGGAACGTTTTTGAGAGTTAACAGCATTAATATTTCTGCGGGTTTTAGGAGGTTTGGTTGATTTCACTGACATTGAGGATGATGTAATGGAGGAGAGCATGCAGGGGATAAGGGTGTGATGTGAGAGAGGGAAAGGAGCGTTAGTGACACTGAGGGTGATGTAATGGAGGAGAGCGTGCAGGGGATAAGGGTGTGATGTGAGAGAGGGAAAGGAGCGTTAGTGACACTGAGGGTGATGTAATGGAGGAGAGCGTGCAGGGGATAAGGGTGTGATGTGAGAGAGGGAAAGGAGCGTTAGTGACACTGAGGGTGATGTAATGGAGGAGAGCATGCAGGGGATAAGGGTGTGATGTGAGAGAGGGAAAGGAGCGTTAGTGACACTGAGGGTGATGTAATGGAGGAGAGCGTGCAGGGGATAAGGGTGTGATGTGAGAGAGGGAAAGGAGAGTTAGTGACACTGAGGGTGATGTAATGGAGGAGAGCGTGCAGGGGATAAGGGTGTGATGTGAGAGAGGGAAAGGAGTGTTAGTGACACTGAGGGTGATGTAATGGAGGAGAGCGTGCAGGGGATAAGGGTGTGATGTGAGAGGGAAAGGAGCGTTAGTGACACTGAGGGTTATGTAATGGAGGAGAGAGTGCAGGGGATAAGGGTGTGATGTGAGAGAGGGAAAGGAGCATTAGTGACACTGAGGGTGATGTAATGGAGGAGAGCGTGCAGGGGATAAGGGTGTGACGTGAGAGGGAAAGGAGCGTTAGTGACACTGAGGGTGATGTAATGGAGGAGAGTGTGCAGGGGATAAGGGTGTGATGTGAGAGAGGGAAAGGAGTGTTAGTGACACTGAGGGTGATGTAATGGAGGAGAGTGCAGGGGATAAGGGTGTGATGTGAGAGAGGGAAAGGAGCGTTAGTGACACTGTGGGTGATGTAATGGAGGAGAGTGTGCAGGGGATAAGGGTGTGATGTGAGAGAGGGAAAGGAGCGTTAGTGACACTGAGGGTTATGTAATGCAGGAGAGCGTGCAGGGGATAAGGGTGTGATGTGAGAGAGGGAAAGGAGCGTTAGTGACACTGAGGGTGATGTAATGGGGGAGAGCGTGCAGGGGATAGAGCTGTGATGTGAGAGAGGGAAAGGAGCGTTAGTGACACTGTGGGTGATGTAATGGAGGAGAGTGCAGGGGATAAGGGTGTGATGTGAGAGAGGGAAAGGAGCGTTAGTGACACTGAGGGTGATGTAATGGAGGAGAGCGTGCAGGGGATAAGGGTGTGATGTGAGAGAGGGAAAGGAGAGTTAGTGACACTGAGGGTGATGTAATGGAGGAGAGCGTGCAGGGGATAAGGGTGTGATGTGAGAGAGGGAAAGGAGTGTTAGTGACACTGAGGGTGATGTAATGGAGGAGAGCGTGCAGGGGATAAGGGTGTGATGTGAGAGGGAAAGGAGCGTTAGTGACACTGAGGGTTATGTAATGGAGGAGAGAGTGCAGGGGATAAGGGTGTGATGTGAGAGAGGGAAAGGAGCATTAGTGACACTGAGGGTGATGTAATGGAGGAGAGCGTGCAGGGGATAAGGGTGTGACGTGAGAGGGAAAGGAGCGTTAGTGACACTGAGGGTGATGTAATGGAGGAGAGTGTGCAGGGGATAAGGGTGTGATGTGAGAGAGGGAAAGGAGTGTTAGTGACACTGAGGGTGATGTAATGGAGGAGAGTGCAGGGGATAAGGGTGTGATGTGAGAGAGGGAAAGGAGCGTTAGTGACACTGTGGGTGATGTAATGGAGGAGAGTGTGCAGGGGATAAGGGTGTGATGTGAGAGAGGGAAAGGAGCGTTAGTGACACTGAGGGTGATGTAATGGAGGAGAGCGTGCAGGGGATAAGGGTGTGATGTGAGAGAGGGAAAGGAGCGTTAGTGACACTGAGGGTGATGTAATGGAGGAGAGCGTGCAGGGGATAAGGGTGTGATGTGAGAGGGAAAGGAGCGTTAGTGACACTGAGGGTTATGTAATGGAGGAGAGAGTGCAGGGGATAAGGGTGTGATGTGAGAGAGGGAAAGGAGTGTTAGTGACACTGAGGGTGATGTAATGGAGGAGAGTGCAGGGGATAAGGGTGTGATGTGAGAGAGGGAAAGGAGCGTTAGTGACACTGTGGGTGATGTAATGGAGGAGAGTGTGCAGGGGATAAGGGTGTGATGTGAGAGAGGGAAAGGAGCGTTAGTGACACTGAGGGTTATGTAATGCAGGAGAGCGTGCAGGGGATAAGGGTGTGATGTGAGAGAGGGAAAGGAGCGTTAGTGACACTGAGGGTGATGTAATGGAGGAGAGCGTGCAGGGGATAAGGGTGTGATGTGAGAGAGGGAAAGGAGCGTTAGTGACACTGTGGGTGATGTAATGGAGGAGAGTGTGCAGGGGATAAGGGTGTGATGTGAGAGAGGGAAAGGAGCGTTAGTGACACTGAGGGTTATGTAATGGAGGAGAGCGTGCAGGGGATAAGGGTGTGATGTGAGAGAGGGAAAGGAGCGTTAGTGACACTGAGGGTGATGTAATGGAGGAGAGCATGCAGGGGATAAGGGTGTGATGTGAGAGAGGGAAAGGAGCGTTAGTGACACTGAGGGTGATGTAATGGAGGAGAGTGCAGGGGATAAGGGTGTGATGTGAGAGAGGGAAAGGAGCGTTAGTGACTGGGTGATGTTATGGAGGAGAGCGTGCAGGGGATAGAGCTGTGATGTGAGAGAGGGAAAGGAGCGTTAGTGACACTGAGGGTGATGTAATGGAGGAGAGCGTGCAGGGGATAAGGGTGTGATGTGAGAGAGGGAAAGGAACGTTAGTGACACTGTGGGTGATGTAATGGAGGAGAGCGTGCAGGGGATAAGGATGTGATGTGAGAGAGTGAAAGGAGCATTAGTGACACTGAGGGTGATGTAATGGGGGAGAGCGTGCAGGGGATAGAGCTGTGATGTGAGAGAGGGAAAGGAGCGTTAGTGACACTGAGGGTGATGTAATGGAGGAGAGCGTGCAGGGGATAAGGGTGTGATGTGAGAGAGGGAAAGGAGCGTTAGTGACACTGAGGGTGATGTAATGGAGGAGAGCGTGCAGGGGATAAGGGTGTGATGTGAGAGAGGGAAAGGAGCGTTAGTGACACTGAGGGTGATGTAATGGAGGAGAGCGTGCAGGGTATAAGGGTGTGATGTGAGAGAGGGAAAGGAGCGTTAGTGACACTGAGGGTGATGTAATGGAGGAGAGCGTGCAGGGGATAAGGGTGTGATGTGAGAGGGAAAGGAGCGTTAGTGACACGGAGGGTTATGTAATGGAGGAGAGAGTGCAGGGGATAAGGGTGTGACGTGAGAGAGGGAAAGGAGCGTTAGTGACACTGAGGGTGATGTAATGGAGGAGAGTGTGCAGGGGATAAGGGTGTGATGTGAGAGAGGGAAAGGAGTGTTAGTGACACTGAGGGTGATGTAATGGAGGAGAGTGCAGGGGATAAGGGTGTGATGTGAGAGAGGGAAAGGAGCGTTAGTGACACTGTGGGTGATGTAATGGAGGAGAGTGTGCAGGGGATAAGGGTGTGATGTGAGAGAGGGAAAGGAGCGTTAGTGACACTGAGGGTGATGTAATGGAGGAGAGCGTGCAGGGGATAAGGGTGTGATGTGAGAGAGGGAAAGGAGCGTTAGTGACACTGAGGGTGATGTAATGGAGGAGAGAGTGCAGGGGATAAGGGTGTGATGTGAGAGGGAAAGGAGCGTTAGTGACACTGAGGGTTATGTAATGGAGGAGAGAGTGCAGGGGATAAGGGTGTGACGTGAGAGAGGGAAAGGAGCGTTAGTGACACTGAGGGTGATGTAATGGAGGAGAGTGTGCAGGGGATAAGGGTGTGATGTGAGAGAGGGAAAGGAGTGTTAGTGACACTGAGGGTGATGTAATGGAGGAGAGTGCAGGGGATAAGGGTGTGATGTGAGAGAGGGAAAGGAGCGTTAGTGACACTGTGGGTGATGTAATGGAGGAGAGTGTGCAGGGGATAAGGGTGTGATGTGAGAGAGGGAAAGGAGCGTTAGTGACACTGAGGGTGATGTAATGGAGGAGAGCGTGCAGGGGATAAGGGTGTGATGTGAGAGAGGGAAAGGAGCGTTAGTGACACTGAGGGTGATGTAATGGAGGAGAGCGTGCAGGGGATAAGGGTGTGATGTGAGAGAGGGAAAGGAGCGTTAGTGACACTGTGGGTGATGTAATGGAGGAGAGTGTGCAGGGGATAAGGGTGTGATGTGAGAGAGGGAAAGGAGCGTTAGTGACACTGAGGGTTATGTAATGGAGGAGAGCGTGCAGGGGATAAGGGTGTGATGTGAGAGAGGGAAAGGAGCGTTAGTGACACTGAGGGTGATGTAATGGAGGAGAGCATGCAGGGGATAAGGGTGTGATGTGAGAGAGGGAAAGGAGCGTTAGTGACACTGAGGGTGATGTAATGGAGGAGAGTGCAGGGGATAAGGGTGTGATGTGAGAGAGGGAAAGGAGCGTTAGTGACACTGTGGGTGATGTAATGGAGGAGAGTGTGCAGGGGATAAGGGTGTGATGTGAGAGAGGGAAAGGAGCGTTAGTGACACTGAGGGTGATGTAATGGGGGAGAGCGTGCAGGGGATAGAGCTGTGATGTGAGAGAGGGAAAGGAGCGTTAGTGACACTGAGGGTGATGTAATGGAGGAGAGAGTGCAGGGGATAAGGGTGTGATGTGAGAGAGGGAAAGGAGCGTTAGTGACACTGAGGGTGATGTAATGGGGGAGAGCGTGCAGGGGATAAGGGTGTGATGTGAGAGAGGGAAAGGAGCGTAGTCTGGTGAATACTAGAACAAGGCAGTGGCCTGATGAGTAGAGGAGTCAGTCCATTGGGAGAGGCCAAGGGGTAAATTTACTAAGAAGGGAATTCTATTAAGAAGAGATGTTGCCCATAGCAACCACAGATTCCAGGTATTATCTTCTAGAAGGTGCTAGATAAATGAGAAGTAGAATCTGATTGGTTGCTTAGGGCAACAGCACTTCTTAAATAGAACTCCCATCTTACTAAATTTACCTTCAAGAGAGGAGGTAACAGAGTAGTTTGGAGGCACGAGGAGATTGTGGACGGTCAATGGGGATGTTGAAATCACCCATATTAATGGTGGAGATGTCTGATGATGGGAAGTGAGGGAGCCCGACAGAAAAATGTTCCAGAAATTAAGTGGGTGGTCCAGGTGGGCGATAGCAGCAATGCGCAGAGAGAAAGGGGTGAACGTCCTGATGGAATTTACTTCAAATTATATAAATGTGAGTGAGGGTACCTGTGCGATAACTGGATATGTGATAGATTGGGAGAGTAATAGTCCTACCCCACCTCACATACCTTCAGGCCTGATAATTGTAAAGGAGAAGTGTAAGTTACTATGAAAGAGTGCAGCAGCAAAGGGAGTGTCTGATTGTGTGAGCCATGTTTCTGTTATTGCCAGAAGGTTGCTGTTATTTGAGATAGAGGTCATGGATGGATGTTAGCTTGTTGCAGACAGAGCACATTTTAGTGGCCTGGAGGGTGATGGGAGGCATGTGATGTTTCTGCGGTTTGCTGGATTTATATTGCGTTGTGGGTGTGGTATGTGGGTGGGGCCTGGATTTGGTGATATGTCACCAGCTAATAGAAGCAGCAGGAGAGAGATATAAATAGAGTTGTGGGAGGCGTAAGAAAGATTTATATGGCGACTGTTTGAGAATCCTACAGATCACCTGAAGGATCCCTGGTTGGTGGGGCTTAGGGTACTATCTGAGCTGCCAGCTATATCAATCATTGGCAGAATGATCTTATAACGTGTTACTTTCCCACCTTTGTGTCCACAGAGTAAGCTCAGCTCCGTCAGTCTGCGTGGGATCAGTACCTCCACCAATGACATGAGTGCAGAGGACTTCCATGGGAACTACGCCTTTGAGGGCATCGGCGATGACGACTTGTGAGGCTCGGAGAAGGTCCCTTCTATTGAGGAGTTATTCCCCTCCATGGTCACCAAGGCTGACGCTTCTAATGGCGTTGTGCTAATCACCAGCAGAGAGAGGAGATCAGCTGCCAACACTAATCCTTATATGTAGCGATCAGTTTGCACTTATACGTCTGAGATTTGCACAGATTGGGAGCAGCCAGGCTGCCCCCCGATACTCTCATTAATTTAACTCTTTGTAAGCCAGCTCCATCTGCTGCTCAGTGAATGAATGGTGGATTTGCAATATTCTTTCTAGAAGATGAGGCCCTAATATATAATAATATATATGTATTAGTCACGTCATTTCATTATCTAGTAACACATCCCCCTGACAAGTGCCATTATGTCACCAAATGAATGACATTCGTACTTTACCTACCGATCCGCGTATACCCCAGAACCCAGGGCGCACTATTGCCAGTTTTACTCAGTGTAATGAGCTTATTTACAGCCAGAATACATGGAGCGCAGCGTTACAGGTATACACGCTTTTCCATGTAGTGCCAACAGTGACCAAGGGGTAATCCCAAATTGTGTGATGCTTTTCTGCCAGACGTGCACATTATATGACATTATACTGCTGGATTATAAGATGTATAACTGGACGGCTGCCGCTTGGAACCCATTGATGGTGGAATGTTGGCGCTTGTGATGGGGTGTTTGTGCTTGTACCCCCTGTATGCCGCGGTGCTGCCGTTCATACCCTGTGCATTGTGGGGTGCTGCCTCTTGTGCTCTCCAGACGTTACACCCTGTGCGTGGCTGGATGATCTGCTATGCCCTGTGTATCCCCGGCTGCTCCCGCCGCACACGGTGTGTCCCCAAGTGCTCCCGCCGCACACGGTGTCCCCCCCCGGCTGCTCCCATCATGCCCTGTGTATCCCCAAGTGCTCCCGCCGCACACGGTGTATCCCCCGGCTGCTCCAATCATGCCCTGTGTATCCCCGGCTGCTCTCGCCGCACACGGTGTGTCCCCCGGCTGCTCCCGCCGCACACGGTGTGTCCCCCGGCTGCTCCCATCATGCCCTGTGTATCCCCAAGTGCTCCCGCCGCACACGGTGTGTCCCCCGGCTGCTCCCATCATGCCCTGTGTATCCCCAAGTGCTCCCGCCGCACACGGTGTGTCCCCTGGCTGCTCCCATCATGCCCCGTGTCTCGCCAGCTGCTCCCATCATACCCCGTGTCTCCCCAGCTGCTCCCATCATGCCCCGTGTCTCCCCAGCTGCTCCCGCTTGTACTTTGTATATCGCCATCTTTTATATGAGACATCTGAATGATCTGCTAGAATCACGGCTGCACTGCGCTCGCTAGAAGTAACTGGACGAGGCTTTCAGCATCTGATTTGTCTTCAGAGCTGCCAAATTAGGGTTAGTTGAAGATGTACATATATAAATATATATAAAGCTGATTGATTTATGATAAATGATTTTTTTATGAGGAGACGGAATGATCTTTTCTCCAGGTTCTGATCCTCCCGCTTGTATGGAACATGTAGTGCTCATGTCTTGCTGTGTTTCCAGACTGACTGGTTATCTCCCAGTAATAATAACCCGTTTACATTAAATGCTATCACAGCTAAGCAGTGTCAGAGTTGTGCTTGGAAACGTTCCATACAGAATGTAAGGGAGAACCTCAGTGATTTGCTAATGAATGTCGCTATTATCAGATTGTGTCGGCATTATATCAGCAAGCTCAGACCGTCGGCGTTCCATCAATGACCCGCCAGGTTTTCCACTCCTATAACGAGAACCTGGCCGTGAACCTAACACTTAGACTTCATTAACGAATAAAGAACCATTAACTTCATAGCCTCAATCAGACGTGCGCCTGAGGGACCCCCAGCCTGTGAGCTCCGGGGGACACATAAATGTTCTCTTCCAGTAACTGGTTCTAAAACCATTTCCAATGACTTTGTCCAGCACCAGCCCAGTGTATAAAAGCTCTAAGTAGAGTGCGTCCAGCAAATCATAGCGGGATCCTAAGTAGCCCAGGTAATCCATTCTCTGTCCTATCTCATTGTGTCTATGAGTCCACCATCATCATCATCATCATCATCAGGTGGGACTGCAGCATGTGTGTGATTGGCTACAGGTCGGACCTACCCAGGAGAAGGTGGCATTGCAGGAAATGTATATATGTAGTCACTATTCACCACAGAGAAGTCTGCTCCATATCGCACTGAGGCACAGGGAAGAAACGTTTATTACCCGTTATTTGTATAGTGCACACATATTCCGCAGCGCTTTACAGAGAGTATCTGGCCATTCACACCAGTCCCTGCCCCAGTGGAGCTTACACTCCATATCGCATGTACACACATATACACATACACATGTACACATATACACATACATATACACACACACATACATACACACATATACATGTACACATACACACACACACACACACACACTCACTAAGGGTCATTTTTTTGTCAGGAGCCAGTAACCCACCAGTATATTTTTGGATTATGGGAGGAAACTAGAAAACCTGGAGCAAATCCTTGCAGACACAGAGAGAATATACAAACTACACACAGTTAAGGCTGTGGTGGGAATGTAACCCAAGACCTCAGTGCTGTGAGCCAGTAATTCTAACCACTATGCAAACCATACGGCTTCTTCCCATTCTGTGTTCTTTCCGTTATGAATGTGATGCTATATTACAGATTCTTTACCTGAAGCCACGGCCCTTTGGTGGTAGGATGTCACTAGTGGCGAGACACGGAAGTTTTATATCTCTGCTAAAGATAAGACCTTAAAAACTGATTAACTAAAACGATAAAACTGCGTCATGGACTGGGATTGTATTAGTTGTCTCCTCAGTGTAAGGGACAAGTGTGTGAGCCTCTTGGTTCCCGGTTATATTAATATATAATTGGGCCACTGGTTAGACAATGAGATACATGGCAACTACTAAGTGAGACAACGGTGTAGACGTGAAATACTTTCATCGATTTGGCTTAAGAAGCACATTTCCCCCAAAGACAGCCGTCAACAAACAGGCTTCGGGCATCACTAGAAAGGTACAATCCTAAATTCCCGATAGGGTGACTGGATTCCCTCAGTAACTGCCTGTTATTGTCTCCACCCACTGCGCTGTGGACGGGTAACACTCTGCTACCACCAAACTCCTACAATCAGTGCCTAAAACCTCTTCCACCCAGGCTTCTACCACCGGTGCCTGGAACAGCTTACGGGTGTGTGTGGGCACTGCTGCATCACTTCCTGGATAGTGTCGGCTTCCACTGGTCCCTCCATGGATCAGGCTCTGCACGGTAGCTGGCAGAGGGCTTTAGCTTGGAGACACTGGTCTCAATCCAGAAGAACCGGAGAACGGAGCAGCGGGTTGCACTATTCTGTTGATCACTAGAAACAAGCGTCGTAAAGGCATGTTTATTGCTCAATGTCTTGAAAAAGACTCCACAGTATACAGGTATTAATCAGAAGTACAGACCTCTCCGAGAGTCAGGATATCTATACACATACAGGGGTTACATGTCCTCTGTCAGATCTGTAGTGGGAAGTGGACCTGGGCTGGGTGCAGGTAAGTCCTTGTCAGCAGTTTCCTGATATTGGAACGAGGCTGGACGCAGGGGGTACTTGTTCATGAAGGTCTCCGCCTTTGCTGGATGATGTGGAGGATGGAGATCACAGGGAAAAGGGAACTAAACCCCACCGGTATGCAAAGCGCGGCTCTGAGACGCTGAGGTATGGGAACCTGGTACTGGTGCTGACTGGGAATGCTGGTGGAGGCGGCTCTGTAACATAACGCAGGTAGCGGCAGATTACAGGAACTAAGAGCGGAGCACTGGCAGTGGCACTATGAACTGGAGCTGGCAACAAACTAATTCACCAACTGGGACACTGGAGGTAACCGAGACGAGCACTGAGAACCAGCACTCAGACTCAGACTAGCTGTGTTTTACGCTGCACTGAGAACTCCCAGGAAGCCCAATGCTGGAGCTGGATTGGCTCATAGTAAATCACTCAGACTGGATTGGCTTTTCCTGACGTGACCAAATCCAAAATGGCGCCACCCAGCAGCGCTAGTACAGACTTCCAGCCACAGCAGCTCCAAGATGCCAGAAACCCAGCGCTGCCTCACACGGATCTGCCTGCACACCACGCTATCCGCCAGCAGACTGCCCCCTCGCCAAACGGAACCCGTCAGAGTGCCCGGACTGGCAAGTCCAGGACCCCCCGCAGACCTCCAGTGGTTTCCGTGACATCCTCTATCAGGGGTATTCAATATGGGTACGATAACATCGTTTTTGCATTAATATCGGAGGTATGACGTCATTATCGCAGGTTTTACTTTTACACCGTATTCAATTTCAAAGACTTATCGCAGTTTTGAAAAGTCTTTGATAAAAAACGGGGATAACTTTTCACCATTGAATAGGTGTCGAAAAAAAGTGCAGAATTGGGGTTTAGGGGTGCAGGCTTAAAAAAAAATAGCCTGCACCCCTTGGAATGACATTTAAAAAAGAACTGTGTCAAAAAAACTTAAAAAAAAAAAAATAGGGACACCCCAAAAAATTAATTTAAAAATTGGGGTGAAAAAATTGTTTAACAATAAGGAGATAGGTTCAGGGCTATTCTGCAAGTATGCGGCAGGTGTATTATAGAATAGATTTATAGCGGCAGGTGTATTCTAGAATAGATTATTAGCGGCAGGTGTATTCTAGAATAGATTATTAGCGGCAGGTGTATTATAGAATAGATTATAGCGGCAGGTGTATTATAGAATAGATTATAGCGGCAGGTGTATTCTAGAATAGATTATTAGCGGCAGGTGTATTCTACAATAGATTATAGCGGCAGGTGTTTTCTAGAATAGATTATTAGCGGCAGGTGTATTCTAGAATAGATTATTAGCGGCAGGTGTATTCTAGAATAGATTATTAGCGGCAGGTGTATTCTAGAATAGATTATTAGCGGCAGGTGTATTCTAGAATAGATTATTAGCGGCAGGTGTATTCTAGAATAGATTATTAGCGGCAGGTGTATTATAGAATAGATTATTAGCGGCAGGTGTATTATAGAATAGATTTATAGCGGCAGGTGTATTCTAGAATAGGCTATTAGCGGCAGGTGTATTCTAGAATAGAATTATAGCGGCAGATGTATTCTAGAATAGAATTATAGCGGCAGGTGTATTCTAGAATAGATTATTAGCGGCAGGTGCATTCTAGAATAGATTATTAGCGGCAGGTGTATTCTAGAATAGAATTATAGCGGCAGGTGTATTCTAGAATAGATTATAGCGGCAGGTGTATTCTAGAATAGATTATTAGCGGCAGGTGTATTCTAGAATAGATTATTAGCGGCAGGTGTATTCTAGAATAGATTATTAGCGGCAGGTGTTTTCTAGAATAGGCTATTAGCGGCAGGTGTATTCTAGAATAGAATTATAGCGGCAGGTGTATTCTAGAATAGATTATTAGCGGCAGGTGCATTCTAGAATAGATTATTAGCGGCAGGTGTATTCTAGAATAGAATTATAGCGGCAGGTGTATTCTAGAATAGATTATTAGCGGCAGGTGTTTTCTAGAATAGAATTATAGTGGCAGGTGTATTCTAGAATAGATTATTAGCGGCAGGTGTATTCTAGAATAGATTATTAGCGGCAGGTGTTTTCTAGAATAGATTATTAGCGGCAGGTGTTTTCTACAATAGAATTATAGCGGCAGGTGTATTCTAGAATAGAATTATAGCGGCAGGTGTATTCTAGAATAGATTATTAGCGGCAGGTGTTTTCTAGAATAGATTATTAGCGGCAGGTGTATTCTAGAATAGATTATTAGTGGCAGGTGCATTCTAGAATAGATTATTAGCGGCAGGTGTATTCTAGAATAGATTATTAGCGGCAGGTGTATTATAGAATAGATTATTAGCGGCAGGTGTATTATAGAATAGATTTATAGCGGCAGGTGTATTCTAGAATAGATTTATAGCGGCAGGTTATTCTAGAATAGATTATTAGCGGCAGGTGCATTCTAGAATAGATTATTAGCGGCAGGTGTATTCTAGAATAGATTATAGCGGCAGGTGTATTATAGAATAGATTATTAGCGGCAGGTGCATTCTAGAATAGATTATTAGCGGCAGGTGTATTCTAGAATAGATTATAGCGGCAGGTGTATTCTAGAATAGATTATTAGCGGCAGGTGTATTCTAGAATAGATTATTAACGGCAGGTGTATTCTAGAGTAGATTATTAGCGGCAGGTGTATTCTAGAATAGATTTATAGCGGCAGGTGTTTTCTAGAATAGGATATTAGCGGCAGGTGTATTCTAGAATAGAATTATAGCGGCAGGTGTATTCTAGAATAGAATTATAGCGGCAGGTGTATTCTAGAATAGATTATTAGCGGCAGGTGCATTCTAGAATAGATTATTAGCGGCAGGTGTATTCTAGAATAGAATTATAGCGGCAGGTGTATTCTAGAATAGATTATAGCGGCAGGTGTATTCTAGAATAGATTATTAGCGGCAGGTGTATTCTAGAATAGATTATTAGCGGCAGGTGTATTCTAGAATAGAATTATAGCGGCAGGTGTATTATAGAATAGATTATTAGCGGCAGGTGTATTATAGAATAGATTATAGCGGCAGGTGTATTCTAGAATAGATTATTAGCGGCAGGTGTATTCTACAATAGATTATAGCGGCAGGTGTTTTCTAGAATAGATTATTAGCGGCAGGTGTATTCTAGAATAGATTATTAGCGGCAGGTGTATTCTAGAATAGATTATTAGCGGCAGGTGTATTCTAGAATAGATTATTAGCGGCAGGTGTATTCTAGAATAGATTATTAGCGGCAGGTGTATTCTAGAATAGATTATTAGCGGCAGGTGTATTATAGAATAGATTATTAGCGGCAGGTGTATTATAGAATAGATTTATAGCGGCAGGTGTATTCTAGAATAGGCTATTAGCGGCAGGTGTATTCTAGAATAGAATTATAGCGGCAGATGTATTCTAGAATAGAATTATAGCGGCAGGTGTATTCTAGAATAGATTATTAGCGGCAGGTGCATTCTAGAATAGATTATTAGCGGCAGGTGTATTCTAGAATAGAATTATAGCGGCAGGTGTATTCTAGAATAGATTATAGCGGCAGGTGTATTCTAGAATAGATTATTAGCGGCAGGTGTATTCTAGAATAGATTATTAGCGGCAGGTGTATTCTAGAATAGATTATTAGCGGCAGGTGTTTTCTAGAATAGGCTATTAGCGGCAGGTGTATTCTAGAATAGAATTATAGCGGCAGGTGTATTCTAGAATAGATTATTAGCGGCAGGTGCATTCTAGAATAGATTATTAGCGGCAGGTGTATTCTAGAATAGAATTATAGCGGCAGGTGTATTCTAGAATAGATTATTAGCGGCAGGTGTTTTCTAGAATAGAATTATAGTGGCAGGTGTATTCTAGAATAGATTATTAGCGGCAGGTGTATTCTAGAATAGATTATTAGCGGCAGGTGTATTATAGAATAGATTATAGCGGCAGGTGTATTCTAGAATAGATTATAGCGGCAGGTGTATTATAGAATAGATTATAGCGGCAGGTGTATTCTAGAATAGATTATTAGCGGCAGGTGTATTCTACAATAGATTATAGCGGCAGGTGTTTTCTAGAATAGATTATTAGCGGCAGGTGTATTCTAGAATAGATTATTAGCGGCAGGTGTATTCTAGAATAGATTATTAGCGGCAGGTGTATTCTAGAATAGATTATTAGCGGCAGGTGTATTCTAGAATAGATTATTAGCGGCAGGTGTATTCTAGAATAGATTATTAGCGGCAGGTGTATTATAGAATAGATTATTAGCGGCAGGTGTATTATAGAATAGATTTATAGCGGCAGGTGTATTCTAGAATAGGCTATTAGCGGCAGGTGTATTCTAGAATAGAATTATAGCGGCAGATGTATTCTAGAATAGAATTATAGCGGCAGGTGTATTCTAGAATAGATTATTAGCGGCAGGTGCATTCTAGAATAGATTATTAGCGGCAGGTGTATTCTAGAATAGAATTATAGCGGCAGGTGTATTCTAGAATAGATTATAGCGGCAGGTGTATTCTAGAATAGATTATTAGCGGCAGGTGTATTCTAGAATAGATTATTAGCGGCAGGTGTATTCTAGAATAGATTATTAGCGGCAGGTGTTTTCTAGAATAGGCTATTAGCGGCAGGTGTATTCTAGAATAGAATTATAGCGGCAGGTGTATTCTAGAATAGATTATTAGCGGCAGGTGCATTCTAGAATAGATTATTAGCGGCAGGTGTATTCTAGAATAGAATTATAGCGGCAGGTGTATTCTAGAATAGATTATTAGCGGCAGGTGTTTTCTAGAATAGAATTATAGTGGCAGGTGTATTCTAGAATAGATTATTAGCGGCAGGTGTATTCTAGAATAGATTATTAGCGGCAGGTGTTTTCTAGAATAGATTATTAGCGGCAGGTGTTTTCTACAATAGAATTATAGCGGCAGGTGTATTCTAGAATAGAATTATAGCGGCAGGTGTATTCTAGAATAGATTATTAGCGGCAGGTGTTTTCTAGAATAGATTATTAGCGGCAGGTGTATTCTAGAATAGATTATTAGTGGCAGGTGCATTCTAGAATAGATTATTAGCGGCAGGTGTATTCTAGAATAGATTATTAGCGGCAGGTGTATTATAGAATAGATTATTAGCGGCAGGTGTATTATAGAATAGATTTATAGCGGCAGGTGTATTCTAGAATAGATTTATAGCGGCAGGTTATTCTAGAATAGATTATTAGCGGCAGGTGCATTCTAGAATAGATTATTAGCGGCAGGTGTATTCTAGAATAGATTATAGCGGCAGGTGTATTATAGAATAGATTATTAGCGGCAGGTGCATTCTAGAATAGATTATTAGCGGCAGGTGTATTCTAGAATAGATTATAGCGGCAGGTGTATTCTAGAATAGATTATTAGCGGCAGGTGTATTCTAGAATAGATTATTAACGGCAGGTGTATTCTAGAGTAGATTATTAGCGGCAGGTGTATTCTAGAATAGATTTATAGCGGCAGGTGTTTTCTAGAATAGGATATTAGCGGCAGGTGTATTCTAGAATAGAATTATAGCGGCAGGTGTATTCTAGAATAGAATTATAGCGGCAGGTGTATTCTAGAATAGATTATTAGCGGCAGGTGCATTCTAGAATAGATTATTAGCGGCAGGTGTATTCTAGAATAGAATTATAGCGGCAGGTGTATTCTAGAATAGATTATAGCGGCAGGTGTATTCTAGAATAGATTATTAGCGGCAGGTGTATTCTAGAATAGATTATTAGCGGCAGGTGTATTCTAGAATAGAATTATAGCGGCAGGTGTATTATAGAATAGATTATTAGCGGCAGGTGTTTTCTAGAATAGGCTATTAGCGGCAGGTGTATTCTAGAATAGAATTATAGCGGCAGGTGTATTCTAGAATAGAATTATAGCGGCAGGTGTATTCTAGAATAGATTATTAGCGGCAGGTGCATTCTAGAATAGATTATTAGCGGCAGGTGTATTCTAGAATAGAATTATAGCGGCAGGTGTATTCTAGAATAGATTATTAGCGGCAGGTGTATTCTAGAATAGAATTATAGCGGCAGGTGTATTCTAGAATAGATTATTAGCGGCAGGTGTTTTCTAGAATAGAATTATAGCGGCTGGTGTTTTCTAGAATAGAATTATAGCGGCTGGTGTTTTCTAGAATAGAATTATAGCGGCAGGTCTTTTCTAGAATAGATTATTAGCGGCAGGTGTATTCTACAATAGAATTATAGCGGCAGGTGTATTCTAGAATAGATTATTAGCGGCAGGTGTATTCTAGAATAGATTATTAGCGGCAGGTGTATTCTAGAATAGATTATTAGCGGCAGGTGTATTCTAGAATAGATTTATAGCGGCAGGTGTATTCTAGAGTAGATTATTAGCGGCAGGTGTATTCTAGAATAGATTTATAGCGGCAGGTGTTTTCTAGAATAGGATATTAGCGGCAGGTGTATTCTAGAATAGATTATTAGCGGCAGGTGTATTATAGAATAGATTATTAGCGGCAGGTGTTTTCTAGAATAGGATATTAGCGGCAGGTGTATTCTAGAATAGATTATTAGCGGCAGGTGTATTCTAGAATAGATTATTAGCGGCAGGTGTATTCTAGAATAGATTATTAGCGGCAGGTGTATTATAGAATAGATTATTAGCGGCAGGTGTATTATAGAATAGATTTATAGCGGCAGGTGTATTCTAGAATAGGCTATTAGCGGCAGGTGTATTCTAGAATAGAATTATAGCGGCAGGTGTATTCTACAATAGATTATTAGCGGCAGGTGTATTCTAGAATAGAAATATAGCGGCAGGTGTTTTCTAGAATAGAATTATAGTGGCAGGTGTATTCTAGAATAGAATTATAGCGGCAGGTGTATTCTAGAATAGATTATTAGCGGCAGGTGCATTCTAGAATAGATTATTAGCGGCAGGTGTATTCTAGAATAGAATTATAGCGGCAGGTGTATTCTAGAATAGATTATAGCGGCAGGTGTTTTCTAGAATAGGCTATTAGCGGCAGGTGTTTTCTAGAATAGAATTATAGCGGCAGGTGTATTCTAGAATAGAATTATAGCGGCAGGTGTATTCTAGAATAGATTATTAGCGGCAGGTGCATTCTAGAATAGATTATTAGCGGCAGGTGTATTCTAGAATAGAATTATAGCGGCAGGTGTATTCTAGAATAGGCTATTAGCGGCAGGTGTTTTCTAGAATAGAATTATAGCGGCAGGTGTATTCTAGAATAGAATTATAGCGGCAGGTGTATTCTAGAATAGATTATTAGCGGCAGGTGCATTCTAGAATAGATTATTAGCGGCAGGTGTATTCTAGAATAGAATTATAGCGGCAGGTGTATTCTAGAATAGATTATAGCGGCAGGTGTATTCTAGAATAGATTATTAGCGGCAGGTGTATTCTAGAATAGATTATTAGCGGCAGGTGTTTTCTAGAATAGGCTATTAGCGGCAGGTGTTTTCTAGAATAGGCTATTAGCGGCAGGTGTATTCTAGAATAGAATTATAGCGGCAGGTGTATTCTAGAATAGAATTATAGCGGCAGGTGTATTCTAGAATAGATTATTAGCGGCAGGTGCATTCTAGAATAGATTATTAGCGGCAGGTGTATTCTAGAATAGAATTATAGCGGCAGGTGTATTCTAGATTAGATTATTAGCGGCAGGTGTATTCTAGAATAGAATTATAGCGGCAGGTGTATTCTAGAATAGATTATTAGCGGCAGGTGTATTATAGAATAGATTTATAGCGGCAGGTGTATTCTAGAATAGGCTATTAGCGGCAGGTGTATTCTAGAATAGAATTATAGCGGCAGGTGTATTCTACAATAGATTATTAGCGGCAGGTGTATTCTAGAATAGAAATATAGCGACAGGTGTTTTCTACAATAGAATTATAGTGGCAGGTGTATTCTAGAATAGATTATTAGCGGCAGGTGCATTCTAGAATAGATTATTAGCGGCAGGTGTATTCTAGAATAGAATTATAGCGGCAGGTGTATTCTAGAATAGATTATTAGCGGCAGGTGTATTCTAGAATAGAATTATAGCGGCAGGTCTTTTCTAGAATAGATTATTAGCGGCAGGTGTATTCTACAATAGAATTATAGCGGCAGGTGTATTCTAGAATAGAATTATAGCGGCAGGTGTATTCTAGAATAGATTATTAGCGGCAGGTGTATTATAGAATAGATTTATAGCGGCAGGTGTATTCTAGAATAGATTATTAGCGGCAGGTGTATTCTAGAATAGATTATTAGCGGCAGGTGTATTCTACAATAGATTATTAGCGGCAGGTGTATTCTAGAATAGATTATTAGCGGCAGGTGTTTTCTAGAATAGATTATTAGCGGCAGGTGTATTCTAGAATAGATTATTAGCGGCAGGTGTATTCTAGAATAGATTATTAGCGGCAGGTGTATTCTAGAATAGATTATTAGCGGCAGGTGTATTCTAGAATAGAATTATAGCGGCAGGTGTATTCTAGAATAGAATTATAGCGGCAGGTGTATTCTAGAATAGAATTATAGCGGCAGGTGCATTCTAGAATAGATTATTAGCGGCAGGTGCATTCTAGAATAGATTATTAGCGGCAGGTGTATTCTAGAATAGATTATAGCGGCAGGTGTATTCTAGAATAGATTATTAGCGGCAGGTGTATTCTAGAATAGATTATTAGCGGCAGGTGTATTCTAGAATAGGCTATTAGCGGCAGGTGTATTCTAGAATAGAATTATAGCGGCAGGTGTATTCTAGAATAGAATTATAGCGGCAGGTGTATTCTAGAATAGATTATTAGCGGCAGGTGCATTCTAGAATAGATTATTAGCGGCAGGTGCATTCTAGAATAGAATTATAGCGGCAGGTGTATTCTAGAATAGATTATTAGCGGCAGGTGTTTTCTAGAATAGATTATTAGCGGCAGGTGTTTTCTAGAATAGAATTATAGCGGCTGGTGTTTTCTAGAATAGAATTATAGCGGCTGGTGTTTTCTAGAATAGAATTATAGCGGCAGGTCTTTTCTAGAATAGATTATTAGCGGCAGGTGTATTCTACAATAGAATTATAGCGGCAGGTGTATTCTAGAATAGATTATTAGCGGCAGGTTATTCTAGAATAGATTATTAGCGGCAGGTGTATTCTAGAATAGATTATTAGCGGCAGGTGTATTCTAGAATAGATTTATAGCGGCAGGTGTATTCTAGAGTAGATTATTAGCGGCAGGTGTATTCTAGAATAGATTTATAGCGGCAGGTGTTTTCTAGAATAGGATATTAGCGGCAGGTGTATTATAGAATAGATTATTAGCGGCAGGTGTTTTCTAGAATAGGATATTAGCGGCAGGTGTATTCTAGAATAGATTATTAGCGGCAGGTGTATTCTAGAATAGATTATTAGCGGCAGGTGTATTCTAGAATAGATTATTAGCGGCAGGTGTATTCTAGAATAGATTATTAGCGGCAGGTGTATTCTAGAATAGATTATTAGCGGCAGGTGTATTATAGAATAGATTATTAGCGGCAGGTGTATTATAGAATAGATTTATAGCGGCAGGTGTATTCTAGAATAGGCTATTAGCGGCAGGTGTATTCTAGAATAGAATTATAGCGGCAGGTGCATTCTAGAATAGAATTATAGCGGCAGGTGCATTCTAGAATAGATTATTAGCGGCAGGTGCATTCTAGAATAGATTATTAGCGGCAGGTGTATTCTAGAATAGATTATTAGCGGCAGGTGTATTCTAGAATAGAATTATAGCGGCAGGTGTATTCTAGAATAGAATTATAGCGGCAGGTGTATTCTAGAATAGATTATTAGCGGCAGGTGCATTCTAGAATAGATTATTAGCGGCAGGTGTATTCTAGAATAGAATTATAGCGGCAGGTGTATTCTAGAATAGGCTATTAGCGGCAGGTGTTTTCTAGAATAGGCTATTAGCGGCAGGTGTTTTCTAGAATAGAATTATAGCGGCAGGTGTATTCTAGAATAGAATTATAGCGGCAGGTGTATTCTAGAATAGATTATTAGCGGCAGGTGCATTCTAGAATAGATTATTAGCGGCAGGTGTATTCTAGAATAGAATTATAGCGGCAGGTGTATTCTAGAATAGATTATAGCGGCAGGTGTATTCTAGAATAGATTATTAGCGGCAGGTGTATTCTAGAATAGATTATTAGCGGCAGGTGTTTTCTAGAATAGGCTATTAGCGGCAGGTGTTTTCTAGAATAGGCTATTAGCGGCAGGTGTATTCTAGAATAGAATTATAGCGGCAGGTGTATTCTAGAATAGAATTATAGCGGCAGGTGTATTCTAGAATAGATTATTAGCGGCAGGTGCATTCTAGAATAGATTATTAGCGGCAGGTGTATTCTAGAATAGAATTATAGCGGCAGGTGTATTCTAGATTAGATTATTAGCGGCAGGTGTATTCTAGAATAGAATTATAGCGGCAGGTGTATTCTAGATTAGATTATTAGCGGCAGGTGTATTCTAGAATAGAATTATAGCGGCAGGTGTATTCTAGAATAGATTATTAGCGGCAGGTGTTTTCTAGAATAGAATTATAGCGGCTGGTGTTTTCTAGAATAGAATTATAGCGGCTGGTGTTTTCTAGAATAGAATTATAGCGGCAGGTCTTTTCTAGAATAGATTATTAGCGGCAGGTGTATTCTACAATAGAATTATAGCGGCAGGTGTATTCTAGAATAGAATTATAGCGGCAGGTGTTTTCTAGAATAGAATTATAGCGGCTGGTGTTTTCTAGAATAGAATTATAGCGGCAGGTCTTTTCTAGAATAGATTATTAGCGGCAGGTGTATTCTACAATAGAATTATAGCGGCAGGTGTATTCTAGAATAGAATTATAGCGGCAGGTGTATTCTAGAATAGATTATTAGCGGCAGGTGTATTCTAGAATAGATTTATAGCGGCAGGTGTATTCTATTATTAGCGGCAGGTGTATTCTAGAATAGATTATTAGCGGCAGGTGTATTCTAGAATAGATTTATAGCGGCAGGTGTATTCTATTATTAGCGGCAGGTGTATTCTAGAATAGATTATTAGCGGCAGGTGTATTCTACAATAGAATTATAGCGGCAGGTGTATTCTAGAATAGAATTATAGCGGCAGGTGTATTCTAGAATAGATTATTAGCGGCAGGTGTATTCTAGAATAGATTTATAGCGGCAGGTGTATTCTATTATTAGCGGCAGGTGTATTCTAGAATAGATTATTAGCGGCAGGTGTATTCTAGAATAGATTTATAGCGGCAGGTGTTTTCTAGAATAGGATATTAGCGGCAGGTGTATTCTAGAATAGATTATTAGCGGCAGGTGTATTATAGAATAGATTATTAGTGGCAGGTGTTTTCTAGAATAGGATATTAGCGGCAGGTGTATTCTAGAATAGATTATTAGCGGCAGGTGTATTCTAGAATAGATTATTAGCGGCAGGTGTATTATAGAATAGATTATTAGCGGCAGGTGTATTATAGAATAGATTATTAGCGGCAGGTGCATTCTAGAATAGATTATTAGCGGCAGGTGTATTCTAGAATAGATTATAGCGGCAGGTGTATTCTAGAATAGATTATTAGCGGCAGGTGTATTCTAGAATAGATTATTAGCGGCAGGTGTTTTCTAGAATAGGCTATTAGCGGCAGGTGTATTCTAGAATAGAATTATAGCGGCAGGTGTATTCTAGAATAGAATTATAGCGGCAGGTGCATTCTAGAATAGATTATTAGCGGCAGGTGCATTCTAGAATAGATTATTAGCGGCAGGTGCATTCTAGAATAGAATTATAGCGGCAGGTGTATTCTAGAATAGAATTATAGCGGCAGGTGCATTCTAGAATAGATTATTAGCGGCAGGTGTTTTCTAGAATAGAATTATAGCGGCTGGTGTTTTCTAGAATAGAATTATAGCGGCTGGTGTTTTCTAGAATAGAATTATAGCGGCAGGTCTTTTCTAGAATAGATTATTAGCGGCAGGTGTATTCTAGAATAGATTATTAGCGGCAGATGTTTTCTAGAATAGATTATTAGCGGCAGGTGTATTATAGAATAGAATTATAGCGGCAGGTGTTTTCTAGAATAGATTATTAGCGGCAGGTGTATTCTAGAATAGGATATTAGCGGCAGGTGTATTCTAGAATAGATTATTAGCGGCAGGTGTATTCTAGAATAGATTATTAGCGGCAGGTGTATTCTAGAATAGGATATTAGCGGCAGGTGTATTCTAGAATAGATTATTAGCGGCAGGTGTATTCTAGAATAGATTATAGCGGCAGGTGTATTCTAGAATAGGATATTAGCGGCAGGTGTATTCTAGAATAGATTATTAGCGGCAGGTGTATTCTAGAATAGATTATTAGCGGCAGATGTTTTCTAGAATAGATTATTAGCGGCAGGTGTATTATAGAATAGAATTATAGCGGCAGGTGTTTTCTAGAATAGATTATTAGCGGCAGGTGTATTCTAGAATAGATTATTAGCGGCAGGTGTATTCTAGAATAGATTATTAGCGGCAGATGTTTTCTAGAATAGATTATTAGCGGCAGGTGTATTATAGAATAGAATTATAGCGGCAGGTGTATTCTAGAATAGGATATTAGCGGCAGGTGTATTCTAGAATAGGATATTAGCGGCAGGTGTATTCTAGAATAGATTATTAGCGGCAGGTGTATTCTAGAATAGATTATAGCGGCAGGTGTATTCTAGAATAGATTATTAGCGGCAGGTGTATTCTACAATAGAATTATAGCGGCAGGTGTATTCTAGAATAGATTATTAGCGGCAGGTGTATTCTAGAACAGATTATTAGCGGCAGGTGTATTCTAGAACAGATTATTAGCGGCAGGTTATTCTAGAATAGAATTATAGCGGCAGGTGTATTCTACAATAGAATTATAGCGGCAGGTGTATTCTAGAATAGATTATTAGCGGCAGGTGTATTCTAGAATAGATTATTAGCGGCAGGTGTATTCTACAATAGAATTATAGCGGCAGGTGTTTTCTAGAATAGATTTATAGCGGCAGGTGTATTCTAGAATAGATGATTAGCGGCAGGTGTATTCTAGAATAGATTTATAGCGGCAGGTGTATTCTAGAATAGATTATTAGCGGCAGGTGTATTCTAGAGTAGATTATTAGCGGCAGGTGTATTCTAGAATAGATTTATAGCGGCAGGTGTTTTCTAGAATAGGATATTAGCGGCAGGTGTATTCTAGAATAGATTATTAGTGGCAGGTGTATTCTAGAATAGAATTATAGCGGCAGGTGTTTTCTAGAATAGATTATTAGCGGCAGGTGTATTATAGAATAGATTATTAGTGGCAGGTGTATTCTAGAATAGAATTATAGCGGCAGGTGTTTTCTAGAATAGGATATTAGCGGCAGGTGTATTCTAGAATAGATTATTAGTGGCAGGTGTATTCTAGAATAGAATTATAGCGGCAGGTGTTTTCTAGAATAGATTATTAGCGGCAGGTGTATTATAGAATAGATTATTAGCGGCAGGTGTATTCTAGAATAGATTATAGCGGCAGGTGTTTTCTAGAATAGGATATTAGCGGCAGGTGTATTCTAGAATAGATTATTAGCGGCAGGTGTATTCTAGAATAGGCTATTAGCGGCAGGTGTATTATAGAATAGATTATTAGTGGCAGGTGTTTTCTAGAATAGGATATTAGCGGCAGGTGTATTCTAGAATAGATTATTAGCGGCAGGTGTATTCTAGAATAGATTATTAGCGGCAGGTGTATTCTAGAATAGATTATTAGCGGCAGGTGTATTCTAGAATAGATTATTAGCGGCAGGTGTATTATAGAATAGATTTATAGCGGCAGGTGTATTCTAGAATAGGCTATTAGCGGCAGGTGTATTCTAGAATAGAATTATAGCGGCAGGTGTATTCTACAATAGATTATTAGCGGCAGGTGTATTCTAGAATAGAAATATAGCGGCAGGTGTTTTCTAGAATAGAATTATAGTGGCAGGTGCACAAATGCAGAATTTTTAAAAACTTACTTTAGGGACATAAAAATATGCTAGTACCCATTTTCATGTACCCCAAATTTGATGGGACCACTTGAAAAAAATAAAAAAATAATCTAAGTGCTCTTCTGCATCACTTCTTCAATGTCGGGAAAAAAAACACCTGCTGCGGCTATTTAAATCCCCAACTTTCATTTGCAGGCTAAAACGGGGGGACCCATAGTGATCCCCCATGTTTTTACTACTGTAGGGGGCTCTTACAAATTTTGTTAAGGAAAAATTCGTAACTTTACGCAAATCCAACTTCGGAGTTTCCCGTTTTCGTTAATTTTATATTGAATACGGGTATAAGCGGGAGCGCGCCCGATACTTTAAAGCAGGTAAAAAAAAAAAAATGAAACGTACGACAGTGGGGTTAACGTTTCATATTGAATACCCCTCTATATATCCCACTCTTACACATTACCACAGGGGTAAACCCACTCTGGGGCCCTCTACCAATCAAACTTTTTTCTACTCCATAGGAGAGACAGGGATAACGCTGGGCATAGGCTGTGCAGACGGGCACCAAACAGTTAATGTCTTTGACATCTCGGCAGCCCAGCTGCCTTCTCCCCTGTACCCCAGCCTCAGACAGGCCAGGTTTACGCTTGGTGCTGGCAGTAGACGGGCACACTTATTACAGGGGCTACTTATGCAGCCTCAGACAGGCCAGGTTTACGCTTGGTGCTGGCAGTAGACGGGCACACTTATTACAGGGGCTACTTATGCAGCCTCACTATTTATTTTACACTTTTATTTTGAATGCGCAGTGCTGCCGCTCCACCAACCCCTGGTGCCGATGGCTGCAGCTCTGGCGAATGGGTCAGCGACCTTGGCCAGAACGTCCACAGCCCAGAGGGCCTCATCCATATGCCACGGGGGATAAGGAATTGGTGCAGCTCTCTCCATTAGCTCCTCCCCAGGTCATGGATCCCTCATGGAGGCTTCTCACCAGTGGGTTTCTTCTCTCCCTCCCACAGACACTGAGCGGCTGCTGCAGCTGGTCTCCGGAGAGCTGGGCTCCTGTCTCCCTGTATATCTCACGCTAAGGTCAGGTCATACAGTTTTGCTGCTTCCAGCCGGCTGGGGTCTGGACTGTTGAGCACCCCCTCCCCAGTTTATGCTGCATTGAATGTACGGCGTGCTTGTCCTCATGGAAAGGTATTTTCTTTTCTCTCTCTGCTGTTTATCGTTATACAGTCTCTCTGTATTACTCTCACAGCCCTTGTGTTAACAGGGAGAGGGGTTCACTGTGTCCCCCTTTACTATGCCCCACTTATTATTATCATTTACATTTATTGCACACATCTGTCACTACAGCTTTGTGTGTGGGGATTGCCTTGGATTCTACCATGTTTTCCAAAAGCAGAGCAGCTAATGGCCAAGGAGATGGACTCTCCTGTGTTACATACATGTATATTTGGTTCTGTTGGTCTCTTCCTGCAGGATCCAGTCCAGGACAGTTTCTGTATTCAGTGCATAGATGCACACTCCTCCCCTCCCTATTACGAGGCAACACCCTGCCTCGGTTTTAAAGTCTAATCTGAAGCCTATTTGGAACCACCATGGATGAGTTCCCTCTCCCTGTCAGTACAGGGTTTAGTGTAGTTGTCTGCTTCCTTCCAGCATGCTTCAAAATACAGACCATCCAGGCTGGACAGCTCTACCTCTTGGTCTGTTTATGCTTCGTACTCAGAGGTAAAATTGGTCCTGGCAATTGAGAATTAGGAACTGGCTCCTAGGTCGGAAGCTCCAGTTTTCAAACGACAAAAGCAGGTTTCAGTAGAATTCCCTAAGTCAGAACAGCTTATGGACCTCTTAGCGGAGGCTTGGACCATTCCTAAAAGATGCTTTCAGGCCTCTAAGCGAATTGCGGTCTTTTATCCGCTCCCAGCCCTGGAGCATCACAAGTGGGAGTCTCCTCCTTCGGTTAACGTTTATATTGCTCCCCTAGTTAAGAACTCTAGCCTCCTTTCCCTAAAATGGCTTCACTTAAGGATCCGATGGATAGGAATTTGGAACCCTTCCTCAAGGTTATTTATTCCCATGCTGGTACCATTGCACTTCCAGCTCTAGCCTCTGATTTGGTGGCTAAGTCCATCAGCAGTTGGATGGATACCCTGGAAGAGGGCCTCTCTGGTACTCATAGAAACCAGTTATTGTCCCTTATGGCACATATCAAAGATATGGCTTCCTATCTGGCCTAGACGGCCCTTGACAGTAGCATCCTAACCTCCAAGGTGTCAGCTTCCTCAGTCAGTTCAAAAGAGCTGCTTTCTGATCAACATTCTGGAGCACCGAGAGGTCTTTCGGGCTCTAGCACAACCGCTTCTCCAGAATCGTCCGATCCAGGTTCAGTCCTACAACGTGACTGCTAAATCAACCATCAGGGTGGCACTCGCAGTTGTGGCGCCATGAGGGAGGTGAGTCGCCTTCTCAGCTTGGCGGAGTATCCTCTACCCGCTTTGTCTGCGGTCTTATTTCCAGGTGTCCAAAAATTGGGAAGCAAACTTCCTAAATCACCAGGATGTTTACTTGGATGAGTGGGCTCTTCATCTGGACGTCTTTCAGCTTTTGTTTCATTGCTAGGGCCTCCCGGACTTCGACTTGATACGACACAACCACAATTTGCTGAGGTACTGTTCTCATACCAGGAATCCAGGAGCTCTCCTGGTCAATGCCTTACTTGGTCAGTGGGTCTTCAGTCTCATATACATACTTTCTCCGATCTCTCTTATTCCATGGGTTCTCCGCAAATTTAAAGTGGAAGGTGGCACAGTGATCCTAGTGGCTCACAATTTGGTGCGATGAGAGTGGTACGCAGATCTTCCAAGGCCTCTCCATTGACACTTCTCTACATCTTTCGCTGTGGCTGAATCTGTTTCAGGGTTCATGCTTCCATCTTGATCTGGCCCGTCTCTCTCTTTGACCGGGTGGATCTTGAGACATCCGTCCTGAGGGCCGAGGGCTTTTCCAGGTCGGTTATTCGTACCATGCTCTTTGCCCAAAACCCGTCTCCACTAAAATGTATCACTGGCTTTGGAGGATTCTCTTGGTGTTCTGCCAGGGGCCTTAACCCCAGGTGCTTTCGACTCCCAAGTTCTCTCCTCCTTACAAGTGGTCTGGATTTGGGTCTACGCCTTTCGTCTCTGAAGGTTCAGAGGAGCCGGGACTGTTGTCATGGACGGCAGGGCAGAGTGGCCACCCGCTGGGAGACCGGGACAGCTGGCTCCAAGTGTAGCGTGGCAGAAGGGGGCTGTGTGCTGAACACGGGGTAAAGCGCGCTAGCTCCTGGTGCCCTGGTAAACTGGATGCAGGCTCGGAGGGCAGGGAGAGCCAGCTCCCCGTATCACTCATGTTAAGGGGGTCCAGATGCAGCACAGACCAGCTTCGGCAGCTGTGGGCACTTAGGGCCTCATTCAGAGGCAGTCGTAGGATGCAAGCGGTCATTCTGAAACAGGACGGCCGCTTGCATCCTGAATGGCCGCCTCCATGTTAGTCGTTAGGCTGTGGGTTAACACCCACAGCTCTAACGACCGCTAAGGGTGATGGTCGCGATGGTCAAGACCATTGCAACCTTCGGGGCTTGCGACGAGACCCTAAGGTTGGGTCTTGTCAACCTTAAGCCCCAGGGAGCTTCCTGCTCTGTTTGAGCAGGAAGCTCCCCGGGTCTCGTCAACCTTAAGCCCCAGGGAGCTTCCTGCTCTTTGAGCAGGAAGCTCCCCACTGATATCAAACGGCAAGTATTCGAACAGGAACGCTTCCGTTTGGCCGGGCACGCCCCCGGCCCACCCAGCAAACTGAGTGAGCTGTCACTCAACATCGACAGCTCGCCCCGCCTGCTACACGACCCCTAACGACGGATCACACGTCATTAGCCGGGTCTCGCGCATGGGCACTGGAGCAACATCGACCCGGTTGCGAGCTCGTAGACCTAACGACCGGGTCTGAATAAGCTCCTTAGTACTTTAGCACACAGAACGGCAGCTGCTGCGACAAAGGTTCCCCAGCTGCAGAGCTGTAACTCTGCAGCAGGAGCCCGTAATGCTGGAGGTCCAGGAAGACCTGCTCCTGGTACCTCCCAGTGTTGAGTGGTCAGGGGGAAAGCACCAGCACACATTTAAAGTGTAAAAATATTAATGTATTAAAACCGGTGGGAGCAGCACTGAGCCGGGCTCTGATGCTGGGCACAGGCACAGAGTATATATGTACAATGCAAAAATGGATTTTAAATTATTTTAAACACTTACCTGTGTTCCCTGGAAGAGCCAGGGTTCTGGGTGGGTTGCTAGATTCCCCAGCCCCTTCCAGGGAAATGTACTGCTCTCCTATGCAGCCTCATGCCTGATAGTGGTATGAGGAGGAGCAAGGGGAGCAGGACAATGCAGCCAGCTACTTGATGTCAGGGAGCTCCAAAGAGCTGCCCCTCCATGGCCAGGAACCTGCCCGAGGACCTTGGTTGCCCACCTCTGGAGCTCAGATTCAGGCCAGAGGTAGCAGACTTTGTACCTTAGCAGAAGTACGTGACGGAGCCGGGGACGTCGCTGAGCCTTGCGGGTGGGCTCAAGCACAGGGGAGTGACCACTCCCCACTGTCCGTAGGGGAGAATGTTAAAGGGGAGCAGGTATGGGGAATGCAAGGCATATACCCTGTGGTAATGTGTATTGGAGTGACCAAAAAGAAGGCCTGCGAGCCTGGTTTAATGCGTATCTTTTTGAACATCAAGGACTGCTGTAACATCTGTATGCTGTGATACCCCCAAGGGGAAGAGTTTTTTTTTTTTTTTAGACTAACTGAGCAATAAACATCTTGTCTTTACAACGACTACATCTGAATCCTGCGACAACAGAATTGTGCCAAATGCTATTCCATTTTCCTGCTGTTCTGGATTGTGTCTCCAAGCTCAAGCCCTCTGCCAGCCACTGTGCAGAGCCTGGTCCATTACGAGGGAGTAGTCAGTGTCAGCCAACACAAATCGGGAGGCGTGGCCACAGCTCGTCAACGCATACACAGCAT
The DNA here is from genome assembly GCA_031769625.1 of Taudactylus pleione. Taxonomy (NCBI): domain Eukaryota; kingdom Metazoa; phylum Chordata; class Amphibia; order Anura; family Myobatrachidae; genus Taudactylus; species Taudactylus pleione. The sequence continues at coordinate 261,147 of JAUIMM010002538.1, forward strand.
TAAGTGGTTCCATGGCAGGTCAAAAGACCTGGTGGTTGAAGCAACAGTACATTCCCACTGTGCATGGAGCAGAATCAGTAACAGGCAGTTACTGACTGTAAGCAGGAATCCCCAAGATCCAGTAGGGGTCAAGCCTAATCAGTGATAGTGTGAAGAGTGAGGTCATCCAGACACTGACTCCCATATTAATTATATTTCCACTGCCCAATAGCAGTTAACCTGATCTATCACTGTTGATAACTCGAGAATCCACCCTGCCCCACAAGCGCACTGCTGTCTTTTGTTCCCCACATTCAATATGTCTCAAAATCCTGTTACATACATCTAAAAACATGTCCAAAATATGACCATATCTTACACAAGACACTGAGAAACTCTTATGGTGCATACACACGATCAGATTTTTCCTTCAGATATGAACGATAACGATTTAAAAATCGTTCAGTCGTTCATATCTGATGGAAAATCATTCATATCTGACATGCCTGAACGATGGACGATCAACGATGCGCGTTCCCGTTTGTCAGATAACGATATCTGACATCTGATGGGTTTGCAGTCAGACTTGGACGATTCCATTCATTTTAATGTAGTCAAAAATCGTTCAAATTGTTCAAAACTTTGGTAAAATCGTTCAGATCGTTTAATCGTTCATCTGACAAATCTGACAAGTCTGACAAATCTGACCGTGTGTACGCTCCATTACACATGCACTTATTTCCCACATTGCACTGACTACTGCAATAGTCTCCTTACTGGTCTTCCCAAGAACAGGCTCTCACCATTACAATCCATTATGAATGCAGCTGCGAGGCTGATCATCCTCTCCAAACATTCATGGTTTGCTGCTCTGCTCTGCTCTGTCAGTCCCTCCAGTGGTTGCCGGTTTTCTACCATATTCAATACAAAAATTAGAGTTATGGTAGACTTACCTAGATAACTTCTTCTCTTCGAGGTCCATAGGGTCCGCAGGGATATCATGGGTAATATTATATTTGGAAGACCAAACAGTTAAAGCTTTTCCCAGAATGCCACAGGTCCTCCATATATACCCCGCCCCTAGTCATAGGACTTCAGTTTAGTTAAAAAGCCTCAAGGCAGAAGGATAAACAATCGTACACGAGGAACACACATAAGATGAGGGAATCTGTGACTCAAAGAAAATTACCAAATTAAGTCAGGGTGGGTGCCCTGTGGACACTATGGACTTCGAAGAAAAGGAGTTATCTAGGCAAGTCTACCATAACTCTTAATTTTCTTTGGGGTCCATAGGGATTCACAGGTATACCATGGGGATGTCCCAAAGCAGTTTCCCTTGGGTGGGGGTGCTCCTGAGCATAAAGGAGAACTAGTCGCCCAAAGGAAGCATACTGAGAGGCAGAAGTATCAAAGGCATAAAACCTAAGAAAGGTGTGGACAGAAGACCACGTGGCTGCCTTGCGCAACTGCTCAGCAGAAGCACCACGAGTAAGTGGCCACGATGGCCCTACAGACCAAGTTGAATTTGCTTTCACCGTGTTTGGGACAGGAAGATCAGTCTGTGTGTACACCTGAGAGATAGTCATACGTAACCATCGAGCCAGGGTCTGCTTGTTAGCTGGCCATCCTTGTTTGTGAAAAACTTAACAAAATCAAATGCTCTTTTTGTATTATAATAGAGTTTGCACACTCCACATAGATACGAAGATAACGTACTACATCCAAGGAGGCTTCACCTACAGACAGATCTGGAGCCTGGAAAGCTGGAACAACAATTTGCCTAGTGTATACAATGCCTAGTGTATACAGTGCTAGGCCTTGTTGTGCCGCCATATTCTCCCTACGTGTAATGCGGTAGGATGCCTAGTGTATACAGTGCTAGGCCTTGTTGTGCCGCCATATTCTCCCTACGTGTAATGCGGTAGGATGAGTAGTGTGTACAGTGCTAGGCCTTGTGCCGCCACATTCTCCCTACGTGTAATGCGGTAGGATGCCTAGTGTATACAGTGCTAGGCCTTGTTGTGCCGCCATATTCTCCCTACGTGTAATGCGGTAGGATGCATAGTGTATACAGTGCTAGGCCTTGTTGTGCCGCCATATTCTCCCTACGTGTAATGCGGTAGGATGCCTAGTGTGTACAGTGCTAGGCCTTTTTGTGCCGCCATATTCTCCCTACGTGTAATGCAGTAGGATGCATAGTGTTTACAGTGCTAGGCCTTGTTGTGCCGCCATATTCTCCCTAAGTGTAATGCGGTAGGATGCATAGTGTATACAATGCTAGGCCTTGTTGTGCCGCCATATTCTCCCTCCGTGTAATGCGGTAGGATGCCTAGTGTGTACAGTGCTAGGCCTTGTTGTGCCGCCATATTCTCCCTATGTGTAATGCGGTAGGATGCCTAGTGTGTACAGTGCTAGGCCTTGTTGTGCCGCCATATTCTCCCTATGTGTAATGCGGCAGGATGCCTAGTGTATACATTGCTAGGCCTTGTTGTGCCGCCATATTCTCCCTACGTGTAATGCGGTAGGATGCCTAGTGTATACAGTGCTAGCCCTTGTTGTGCCGCCATATTGTCCCTACGTGTAATGCAGTAGGATGCCTAGTGTATACAATGCTAGGCCTTGTGCCGCCATATTCTCCCTACGTGTAATGCGGTAGGATGCCTAGTGTATACAGTGCTAGGCCTTGTTGTGCCGCCACATTCTCCCTATGTGTAATGCGGTAGGATGCCTAGTGTATACAGTACTAGGCCTTGTTGTGCCGCCATATTCTCCGTACGTGTAATGCGGTAGGATGCCTAGTGTATACAGTGCTAGGCCTTGTTGTGCCGCCATATTCTCCCTGAGTAGTGTATACAGTGCTAGGCCTTGTTGTGCCGCCATATTCTCCCTACGTGTAATGCGGTAGGATGCATAGTGTATACAGTACTAGGCCTTGTTGTGCCGCCATATTCTCCCTGAGTAGTGTATACAGTGCTAGGCCTTGTTGTGCCGCCACATTCTCCCTTCGTGTAATGCGGTAGGATGCCTAGTGTGTACAATGCTAGGCCTTGTTGTGCCGCCATATTCTCCCTACGTGTAATGCGGTAGGATGCATAGTGTGTACAGTGCTAGGCCTTGTTGTGCCGCCATATTCTCCCTACGTGTAATGCGGTAGGATGCCTAGTGTATACAGTGCTAGGCCTTGTTGTGCCGCCATATTCTCCCTACGTGTAATGCGGTAGGATGAGTAGTGTATACAGTGCTAGGCCTTGTTGTGCCGCCATATTCTCCCTACGTGTAATGCGGTAGGATGCCTAGTGTGTACAGTGCTAGGCCTTGTTGTGCCGCCATATTCTCCCTACGTGTAATGCGGTAGGATGCCTAGTGTGTACAGTGCTAGGCCTTGTTGTGCCGCCATATTCTCCCTACGTGTAATGCGGTAGGATGCCTAGTGTGTACAGTGCTAGGCCTTGTTGTGCCGCCATATTCTCCCTACGTGTAATGCGGTAGGATGCCTAGTGTATACAGTGTTATGCCTTGTTGTGCCGCCATATTCTCCCTACGTGTAATGCGGTAGGATGCGTAGTGTAAACAGTGCTAGGCCTTGTTGTGCCGCCATATAATGCGGTAGGATACATAGTGTATACAGTGCTAGGCCTTGTTGTGCCGCCATATTCTCCCTACGTGTAATGCGGTAGGATGAGTAGTGTGTACAGTGCTAGGCCTTGTGCCGCCACATTCTCCCTACGTGTAATGCGGTAGGATGCCTAGTGTATACAGTGCTAGACCTTGTTGTGCCGCCATATTCTCCCTACGTGTAATGCGGTAGGATGCATAGTGTATACAGTGCTTGGCCTTGTTGTGCCGCCATATTCTCCCTACGTGTAATGCGGTAGGATGCCTAGTGTGTACAGTGCTAGGCCTTTTTGTGCCGCCATATTCTCCCTACGTGTAATGCAGTAGGATGCATAGTGTTTACAGTGCTAGGCCTTGTTGTGCCGCCATATTCTCCCTAAGTGTAATGCGGTAGGATGCATAGTGTATACAATGCTAGGCCTTGTTGTGCCGCCATATTCTCCCTCCGTGTAATGCGGTAGGATGCCTAGTGTGTACAGTGCTAGGCCTTTTTGTGCCGCCATATTCTCCCTACGTGTAATGCGGTAGGATGCCTAGTGTGTACAGTGCTAGGCCTTGTTGTGCCGCCATATTCTCCCTACGTGTAATGCGGTAGGATGCCTAGTGTATACAGTGCTAGCCCTTGTTGTGCCGCCATATTCTCCCTACGTGTAATGCGGTAGGATGCCTAGTGTATACAGTGCTAGGCCTTGTTGTGCCGCCACATTCTCCCTATGTGTAATGCGGTAGGATGCCTAGTGTATACAGTACTAGGCCTTGTTGTGCCGCCATATTCTCCCTGAGTAGTGTATACAGTGCTAGGCCTTGTTGTGCCGCCACATTCTCCCTACGTGTAATGCGGTAGGATGAGTAGTGTATACAGTGCTAGGCCTTGTTGTGCCGCCGTATTCTCCCTACGTGTAATGCGGTAGGATGCCTAGTGTGTACAGTGCTAGGCCTTGTTGTGCCGCCATATTCTCCCTACGTGTAATGCGGTAGGATGCCTAGTGTATACAGTGCTAGGCCTTGTTGTGCCGCCATATTCTCCCTACGTGTAATGCGGTAGGATGCCTAGTGTATACAGTGCTAGGCCTTGTTGTGCCGCCATATTCTCCCTACGTGTAATGCGGTAGGATGCCTAGTGTATACAGTGCTAGGCCTTGTTGTGCCGCCACATTCTCCCTACGTGTAATGCGGTAGGATGCCTAGTGTGTACAATGCTAGGCCTTGTTGTGCCGCCACATTCTCCCTACGTGTAATGCGGTAGGATGCCTAGTGTGTACAATGCTAGGCCTTGTTGTGCCGCCATATTCTCCCTACGTGTAATGCGGTAGGATGCCTAGTGTATACAGTGCTAGGCCTTGTTGTGCCGCCATATTCTCCCTACGTGTAATGCGGTAGGATGCCTAGTGTGTACAGTGCTAGGCCTTGTTGTGCCGCCATATTCTCCCTACGTGTAATGCGGTAGGATGCCTAGTGTGTACAGTGCTAGGCCTTGTTGTGCCGTCATATTCTCCCTGAGTAGTGTATACAGTGCTAGGCCTTGTTGTGCCGCCACATTCTCCCTACGTGTAATGCGGTAGGATGCCTAGTGTGTACAATGCTAGGCCTTGTTGTGCCGCCATATTCTCCCTACGTGTAATGCGGTAGGATGCCTAGGGTATGCAATGCTAGGCCTTGTTGTGCCGCCATATTCTCCCTACGTGTAATGCGGTAGGATGCCTAGTGTGTACAGTGCTAGGCCTTGTTGTGCCGCCGTATTCTCCCTACGTGTAATGCGGTAGGATGCCTAGTGTATACAGTGCTAGGCCTTGTTGTGCCGCCATATTGTCCCTACGTGTAATGCGGTAGGATGCCTAGTGTGTACAATGCTAGGCCTTGTTGTGCCGCCATATTCTCCCTACGTGTAATGCGGTAGGATGCCTAGTGTATACAGTGCTAGGCCTTGTTGTGCCGCCATATTCTCCCTACGTGTAATGCGGTAGGATGCCTAGTGTATACAGTGCTAGGCCTTGTTGTGCCGCCATATTCTCCCTACGTGTAATGCGGTAGGATGCCTAGTGTGTACAATGCTAGGCCTTGTTGTGCCGCCATATTCTCCCTACGTGTAATGCGGTAGGATGAGTAGTGTATACAGTGCAAGGCCTTGTTGTGCCGCCATATTCTCCCTACGTGTAATGCGGTAGGATGCCTAGTGTATACAGTGCTAGGTCTTGTTGTGCCGCCATATTCTCCCTACGTGTAATGCGGTAGGATGCCTAGTGTATACAGTGCTAGGCCTTGTTGTGCCGCCATATTCTCCCTACGTGTAATGCGGGAGGATGCCTAGTGTATACAGTGCTAGGCCTTGTTGTGCCGCCATATTCTCCCTACGTGTAATGCGGGAGGATGTCTTGTGTGTACAGTGCTAGGCCTTGTTGTGCCGCCATATTCTCCCTACGTGTAATGCGGTAGGATGCCTAGTGTATACAGTGCTAGGCCTTGTTGTGCCGCCATATTCTCCCTACGTGGAATGCGGTAGGATGCCTAGTGTATACAGTGCTAGGCCTTGTTGTGCCGCCATATTCTCCCTACGTGTAATGCGGTAGGATGCCTAGTGTATACAGTGCTAGGCCTTGTTGTGCCGCCATATTCTCCCTACGTGGAATGCGGTAGGATACATAGTGTATACAGTGCTAGGCCTTGTTGTGCCGCCATATTCTCCCTACGTGTAATGCGGTAGGATGCCTAGTGTATACAGTGCTAGGCCTTGTTGTGCCGCCACATTCTCCCTACGTGTAATGCGGTAGGATGCCTAGTGTGTACAATGCTAGGCCTTGTTGTGCCGCCACATTCTCCCTACGTGTAATGCGGTAGGATGCCTAGTGTGTACAATGCTAGGCCTTGTTGTGCCGCCATATTCTCCCTACGTGTAATGCGGTAGGATGCCTAGTGTATACAGTGCTAGGCCTTGTTGTGCCGCCATATTCTCCCTACGTGTAATGCGGTAGGATGCCTAGTGTGTACAGTGCTAGGCCTTGTTGTGCCGCCATATTCTCCCTACGTGTAATGCGGTAGGATGCCTAGTGTGTACAGTGCTAGGCCTTGTTGTGCCGTCATATTCTCCCTGAGTAGTGTATACAGTGCTAGGCCTTGTTGTGCCGCCACATTCTCCCTACGTGTAATGCGGTAGGATGCCTAGTGTGTACAATGCTAGGCCTTGTTGTGCCGCCATATTCTCCCTACGTGTAATGCGGTAGGATGCCTAGGGTATGCAATGCTAGGCCTTGTTGTGCCGCCATATTCTCCCTACGTGTAATGCGGTAGGATGCCTAGTGTGTACAGTGCTAGGCCTTGTTGTGCCGCCGTATTCTCCCTACGTGTAATGCGGTAGGATGCCTAGTGTATACAGTGCTAGGCCTTGTTGTGCCGCCATATTGTCCCTACGTGTAATGCGGTAGGATGCCTAGTGTGTACAATGCTAGGCCTTGTTGTGCCGCCATATTCTCCCTACGTGTAATGCGGTAGGATGCCTAGTGTATACAGTGCTAGGCCTTGTTGTGCCGCCATATTCTCCCTACGTGTAATGCGGTAGGATGCCTAGTGTATACAGTGCTAGGCCTTGTTGTGCCGCCACATTCTCCCTACGTGTAATGCGGTAGGATGCCTAGTGTGTACAATGCTAGGCCTTGTTGTGCCGCCATATTCTCCCTACGTGTAATGCGGTAGGATGCCTAGTGTATACAGTGCTAGGCCTTGTTGTGCCGCCATAGTCTCCCTACGTGTAATGCGGTAGGATACATAGTGTATACAATGCTAGGCCTTGTTGTGCCGACATTCTCCCGTTATTACCTACATAGAACCCGGCTTTTACTATATTGGAAAGGTGAATTATTGGCGAAACAAGAACCACATATTACTTTGTGGTATTTATAAGAGGGAAAAAAAATGACATTTGCTTTTGTTCCTCTTAGAATAAAAAACCCTTGTTTGGCCATTGTGGTTCCATCTTTAATGAGATGTTAGAATGAGTAAAAGACTAATAGTATTATCTGAGACTACAAGGTATAGTTCTGTGGGTACCGTATAAGAAGCAGTGATACCGATGGTCTAAGGTGAGAGAACCCTCGGCAGTGAAGGGATTATTAGGTGCATTATGGGTAACCAGTGCCGACTACGTCACCAGTGCGGGTTCCTTATGTAGCTAGTGGCCATACTCTCCTGAATAAAGTGCTACAGTATGTAAAGGCAGAAAACAACATTTACCGTTACCGAAACCCTGAAAGTGGCGCAGCGCATTATACATATAGTAGCAGGAAGCAACTGCGGCAATTTAACACTTATTACACCGGTAGCAGATTCCTGTACTGCGCTCTCTCCCATTATGTACTGCAGGCTGCACCTGCGGAGTCCCCAGACCAGGTCTCCTCAGTGAGGGGGATAAAGCCCCTATACCCAGCACCATGGATACAGTACAGTCACCACTTACTATAGGAGCTGGGTGCTGCCTGGGGTGAGGGGTTACTGTACTGCGCTCTATCCCATTATATACCCAGCACCATGGATACAGTACAGTCACCACTTACTATAGGAGCCGAGTGCTGCCTGGGGTGAGGGGTTACTGTACTGCGCTCTCTCCCATTATATACTGCAGCCTGTACACAGGAAAGCCCAGGTATAGCCTATGTGGTATTGGCAGGGACGCTGTGACATACAGGAGGAGTCGGAGAACACGTCAGTATGTAATTACATTGCTCACGTCATACTGATGCTACAGATGAGGACATGTACCAGACATGCAGTACTCCATAATGTGCGCACAGACAGGGTAACAGCGATACGCAGGGCGGGAACATGTCAGTCAGCAGCCAGGGGAGAACGCTTAGTAAATATGCTATCTTTCAGCGGACCCTGGAGACCACCAGTCCCCCCCGAGTGGCCATGGGTCTTCTGGTGACGCTTGTAGTTGTCCCAGTGTCCTGTGGTGTAATGGCAGCGCGCACAGCGGAAGGGTTTCTCGCCGGTGTGCCGCAGCATATGGCGTTTCAGGTTCATACTCTGGTTACAGCTGTAGCTGCACAAGCCGCAGTGAAAGGGTTTATCTCCCGAGTGAATGCGTCCGTGCCGCTTCAGGTTGGCGAGGTTGCCGCAGGCATAGTCACACAGCTGGCACTTATAGGGCTTCTCACCAGTGTGCACCCTTTGGTGTCGCTTTAGGTTGTCGTAGTGCGCAGAGGCGTAGTCGCACAGCTGGCACTTATAGGGCTTCTCACCACTGTGCGTCTTCATGTGACGGGATAAGTGATTGGGGTAATGAGTCACAAAGGGGCAAAGGACACAAGAGAAGCCTTTGCCAGGACTTCCGGGAGATGGCGGCACATTGCACCGAGAGCAGTATTGTTCTTCCATCATAGCCTCCTCCTCATCCTCATCCTGGGGGCACCCGTCATCTAAGACCATGCCACAGGACCGGCAGGTGAACGGGAAGAGGAGCTCCGGGAGGCCATCGTCGCTAGGAGCTGGCAGCGCAGGGGGCGAGGGGGCACGACTCAGACCAGTACAAGATGGTAAAAAGACCTCGAGGTCACTGGAGGTCACTGGAAGCGTCAGGATTGCGACAGAAACATCTGCATGAGAAAGCGAATAACAGGATTTACCGGGCTGGTAATGTGAGCGGAGGCGGCACTCAGTACCCGTCATACAGAATGTATCATTGCCAGGACTCCCCTGGGCACTCACATGACCCTGTACCCCCGTGCCATGCCTCGCACTCCCCGTCACCCCCGTGCCGTGCCTCGCACTCCCCGTCACCCCCGTGCCGTGCCTCGCACTCCCCGTCACCCCCGTGCCGTGCCTCGCACTCCCCGTCACCCCCGTGCCGTGCCTCGCACTCCCCGTCACCCCCGTGGCCGTGCCTCGCACTCACAGCCACCCCCGTGCCGTGCCTCGCACTCACAGCCTCCCCCGTGCCGTGCCTCGCACTCACAGCCTCCCCCGTGCCGTGCCTCGCACTCACAGCCTCCCCCGTGCCGTGCCTCGCACTCCCCGTCACCCCCGTGCCGTGCCTCGCACTCCCCGTCACCCCCGTGCCGTGCCTCGCACTCCCCGTCACCCCCGTGCCGTGCCTCGCACTCCCCGTCACCCCCGTGCCGTGCCTCGCACTCCCCGTCACCCCCGTGCCGTGCCTCGCACTCCCCGTCACCCCCGTGCCGTGCCTCGCACTCCCCGTCACCCCCGTGCCGTGCCTCGCACTCGCACTCACCCCCGTGCCTCGCACTCGCACTCACCCCCGTGCCTCGCACTCGCACTCACCCCCGTGCCTCGCACTCGCACTCACCCCCGTGCCGTGCCTCTCACTCCCCGTCACCCCCGTGCCATGCCTCTCACTCACCCCCGTGCCGTGCCTCGCACTCCCCGTCACCCCCGTGCCGTGCCTCGCACTCCCCGTCACCCCCGTGCCGTGCCTCGCACTCGCACTCACCCCCGTGCCTCGCACTCGCACTCACCCCCGTGCCTCGCACTCGCACTCACCCCCGTGCCTCGCACTCGCACTCACCCCCGTGCCGTGCCTCTCACTCCCCGTCACCCCCGTGCCATGCCTCTCACTCACCCCCGTGCCATGCCTCGCACTCCCCGTCACCCCCGTGCCATGCCTCGCACTCCCCGTCACCCCCGTGCCATGCCTCGCACTCCCCGTCACCCCCGTGCCATGCCTCGCACTCCCTGTCACCCCCGTGCCATGCCTCGCACTCCCCGTCACCCCCGTGCCATGCCTCGCACTCCCCGTCACCCCAGTGCCATGCCTCGCACTCACCGTCACCCCAGTGCCATGCCTCGCACTCACCGTCACCCCCGTGCCATGCCTCGCACTCCCCGTCACCCCAGTGCCATGCCTCGCACTCACCGTCACCCCAGTGCCATGCCTCGCACTCACCGTCACCCCAGTGCCATGCCTCGCACTCACCGTCACCCCAGTGCCATGCCTCGCACTCACCGTCACCCCCGTGCTCAGTGTCTCAAAGCTCCTCTCTATGTCACCCTGCAGTGGGAGGGGCAGTCTCCATGTCTCATAGCTCCTCTCTGTCTGTGTCACCCCGCAGTGGGAGGGGCAGTCTCTATGTCACCCTGCAGTGGGAGGGGCAGTCTCCGTGTCTCATAACTCCTCTCTGTCTGTGTCACCCTGCAGTGGGAGGGGCAGTCTCCATGTCTCATAGCTCCTCTCTGTCTGTGTCACCCTGTAGTGGGAGGGGCAGTCTCCATGTCTCATAGCTCCACTCCGTCTGTCACCCTGCAGTGGGAGGGGCAGTCTCCATGTCACCCTGCAGTGGGAGGGGCAGTCTCCATGTCTCATAGCTCCTCTCTGTGTCACCCTGCAGTGGGAGGGGCAGTCTCCGTGTCTCATAGCTCCTGTCTGTGTCACCCTGCAGTGGGAGGGGCAGTCTCCGTGTCTCATAGCTCCTCTCTGTCTGGGTCACCCTGCAGTGAGAGGGGCAGTCTCCATGTCTCATAGCTCCTCTGTCTGTGTCACCCTGCAGTGGGAGGGGCAGTCTCTGTGTCACCCTGCAGTGGGAGGGGCAGTCTCCATGTCTCATAGCTCCTCTCTGTCTGTGTCACCCTGCAGTGGGAGGGGCATTCTCTGTGTCTCATAGCTCCCTCCTGTCTGTGTCACCCTGCAGTGGGAGGGGCATTCTGTCTCATAGCTCCTCTGTCTGTGTCACCCTGCAGTGGGAGGGGCAGTCTCCATGTCTCATAGCTCCTCTGTCTATGTCACCCTGCAGTGGGAGGGGCAGTCTCTATGTCACCCTGCAGTGGGAGGGGCAGTCTCCATGTCTCATAGCTCCTCTGTCTATGTCACCCTGCAGTGGGAGGGGCAGTCTCTATGTCACCCTGCAGTGGGAGGGGCAGTCTCTGTGTCTCATAGCTCCTCTCTGTTTGAGTCACCCTGCAGTGGGAGGGGCAGTCTCCCTGTCTCATAGCTCCTCTCTGTCTGTGTCACCCTGCAGTGGGAGGGGCAGTCTCCCTGTCTCATAGATCCTCTCTGTCTGTCTCACCCTGCAGTGGGAGGGGCAGTCTCCGTGTCTCATAGCTCCTCTCTGTCTGTGTCACCCTGCAGTGGGAGGGGCGTTCTCCATGTCTCATAGCTCCTCTCTGTGTCACCCTGCAGTGGGAGGGGCAGTCTCAGTGTCTCATAGCTCCTCTGTCTGTGTCACCCTGCAGTGGGAGGAGTAGTGTCCACGTATCCGGAGCTTCCCGCAGTCACCGTGGCTCTTGTATGAATACACAGTAAATAAATCAGGAGTGCATTAGTAAAACGTACCATTGGACGGGCTGCTCCCCATCTTTCTGCCCTCTCCATCCTCTCCTCCATCATCTTCATCTTCCTCTCTCATCTCTTGCCGCCTCCTGCGCCGGTGTGCCAAAAGATGGCGTTTCAGGTTGCGGCTCTGATTGCAGCGATATGAGCAAAGGTTACACGCATACGGTTTCTCTTGGGTGTGGACCCGCTGATGGCGTTTCAGATTTCCAGGGCTGCTGCAGGAAAAGCTGCAGTGATCACAGCGAAAGGGCTTCTCCCCTGTGTGGGTGCGCAGATGGCGCTTGAGGTTCACCAGCTGAGCGGATGCGTAGAGGCAGTGGGGGCAGCAGAAAGGCTTTTCCCCGTTGTGAGTCTTCATGTGACGCTTGAGATGGCTGGAGTAGTGCGTGGAGAAGGGACACAGCCGGCAGGTATACAGCAGCCGCTCCTTCTGTGTGTCGGAGGTCAGTGGCAGAGAAGCAGGACCCTCAGGACATTGGTGCGCCAGGTACACACAGCGGCTGCTCTCACACTGTCCGCAGGGAGACGGCAGGTTTCCCACCCCAACTTCCTCAGGATCACTGTCCGCACTAAGGGGCCGATACCCCGAGTATTCATCCTCACTGAGAGAGTAACAGGGAATCTCCATCTTACATACCACAGAATCTGCAGGGACAACACAAACAGGCTGCTCATTATGTAGGGAGCATAGGGAACAAATTCTTATTTGTGGCAAAAATCAATTTATTACTCAATCCTGACAGGTTATTGCCACGTAACTATAATTACTTCTAAGAGAAGTTCAGCTTTAATGATGTGAAGCTCAACAGAAGAGGCTGCGTAGCCTGTATATGATATCCTCCACGTGGCCTGTACATGATCTACCCCAGAGCAGATGGCTTATACCCACGTGGCCTGTACATGATATACCCCGGAGCAGATGGCTTATACCCACGTGGCCTGTACATGATATACCCCGGAGCAGATGGCTTATACCCATGTGGCCTGTACATGATATTCCCCGGAGCAGATGGCTTATACCCACGTGGCTTGTATATGATATCCCCCTAGGCACATAGCTTACACCCCACGTATACCCCTGGGCAGATGGCTTAGACCCACGTGGCCTGTACATGATATCCCAATGGGCAGATAGCTTACACCCACGTTGCCTGTACATGATATCCCTCGGAGCAGAGGGAAGCAGAAGACGTTATTTGGTACCGTGCCTCGCATGTGCTCACTGTTCGTGGCCTGGAGTGTATGTGACTCCTGACCTTACCGTATAGTATGTACGTGACCTGGAGTATATGTGACCCCTGACCAAACATTATAGTATGTACGTAGCCTGGAGTGTATGTGACCCCTGACCTTACAATATATTATGTATAGGGCCGGGAGTATATGTGACCCCTAACGTTATGTTACAGTGTGTACATGGCCGGGAATGTATGTGATCCCTAACGTTATGTTACAGTGTGTACGTGACTGGGAGTGTATGTGACCACTAATGTTAAGTTACAGTGTGCACGTGGCCGGGAGTGTATGTGACCCCTAACGTTATGTTATAGTGTGTACGTGGCCAGGAATGTATGTGACCCCCTAACGTTATGTTACAGTATATATGTGATCCCTAACGTTATGTTACAGTGTGTATGTGGCCGGGAGTGTGTGACCCCTAACGTTATGTTACAGTGTGTACGTGGCCGGGAGTGTGTGACCCCTAACGTTATGTTATAGTGTGTACGTGGCCGGGAGTGTGTGACCACTAACGTTAAGTTACAGTGTGCACGTGGCCGGGAGTGTATGTGACCACTAACGTTATGTTAGTGTGTACGTGGCCAGGAATGTATGTGACCCCCTAACGTTATGTTACAGTATATATGTGATCCCTAACGTTATGTTACAGTGTGCATGTGGCCGGGAGTGTATGTGATCCCTAACGTTATGTTATAGTGTGTACGTGGCCGGGAGTGTGTGACCCCTAACGTTATGTTATAGTGTGTACGTGGCCGGGAGTGTGTGACCCCTAACGTTATGTTATAGTGTGTACGTGGCCGGGAGTGTGTGACCCCTAACGTTATGTTACAGTGTGTACGTGGCCGGGAGTGTATGTGACCCCCTAACGTTATGTTACAGTGTATATGTGATCCCTAACGTTATGTTACAGTGTGTACGTGGCCGGGAGTGTATGTGATCCCTACCGTTACTGTTTTCTGAAAGGTTTTTTCTTTTCCTCAGAAAATGAGGCAATATTATAAATCTAGAAAACCAGTCCTGCTGCAACATGGGAATGTTAGCTGGGTTCCTCCTCCTGTGTTTTAATAATGTAATTTCAGTGCCTCTGAATGTAAAATACTGACGCGTTTCACCAGGACATGCACCTCATTTTGGCCTTGCACGCATTAGCAAACCAGTGATTTGGATAGGTCAAGGTGCGGACCACAGCTACCTATGAGCTTTGAGTTTTACCCTTGTGCCTTATTTCCATGTATTGCTTACCTAGTGCGACCAACATGGCTGCCTTGTCTAGTACTTCATGGGGAATATAAATAATACATAGATCCAATGATTATGTAAGGATTGTGCATCTCGCTTTAATATCCTATGCCCTGGTGGTCTAGCGGAGTCCAAGACGAACCGGTGTCCACCACAATGCCTGTCTCCAGAGACCGGGGGTAAGACTACCAATACGCCGGTTCCCGCCTTACTTGTCCCCTTGCGTCCCAGCTGCAGTCTGCGGGCCGAGCAGTCACTCTAGCCAGGTTTCCCCAGTGCCCTGCTGAGAGTACCTAGCCTGTGGCTGGAGTCGCGGCGCTGCGGAGGGGTGATAGAGTAGCAGCGCAGACGTCCAGAGGACTCTCATGCTGCTTGCTGTTACAGTGCAATAAAATAAAATCATAAAAATAAAACTTGGGCTGCTTAAAAGCAAAATGTTCTAAATGTGACCCAGCTCCTGCCAGACACCAACGAGCCTGTAATACAAAATTCAGATGCCACGGGGGAATAAATGGTATAACGGGAGGCTGAATTCTAAGTACACCCTAAAGTAATATCTGTACAGTACCTCCAGAATAATGGCCAAACATCTCCGAAAAAGAACAGATAGAGCCAAGACTTGAACCTTGAGAAAAGAAAGGTGAAGGACCTGAGTCAGACCATCCTGAAGAAAGGACAAAAAAACGTGGTGGTAGTCTAATGACCGCAACCAAGAGACCCAGACACTCGCATCAAGAGATGTAAATCTTCAAGATACGATGGTAATTTCTGGAATTGACCTACTTACAAGCCAGAATCATGGTCTGGATAAGCCACCTGGAAAAACCATGCCATCAAAGCCAGACAAGACAAATCTGGGTGTAGACAGAGGCCCTGACGCAGCAGGTCCTGGTGGAGAGGAAGCAGATAAGGAACCTTTACCAGCATGCCCTGAAGGAGAGCGCACCACTGCCAATGAGGCCAATCTGGAGCTACGAGAATAACTTGTAGACCTTCCTGTCTAACCTGCTGAAGTACCCTGCCAACATGGACAGTGGTGTAAACAGGTACCCCAGCTGGAAGGACCAAGGCATCGTCATGGCGCCCACGAAAACTGCCTGAGGATACCTTGAGTGAGCTCTGTACACGGGAAGATTTTAATTTAAACGGGAGGCTATGAAATCTATGTTATGTATCTCCCATTTATTCTCAATCAGTTGGAACACCTTCTGGTAAAGCTCCCATTCCGAGGAATGGACAGTGTGGTGACTGAGGAAGTCCGCCTCCCAGTTGTCCATCCCAGAAATGTGGATGGTCGAAATGTCAGAAACCAAATGTTCTGCCCAAAGAAGGACGTACAACACCTACGTCATTGTCTGATGGCTCCATGTCTCGGCCTGCTTGTAGATATAAGACACAGCAGTGGCGTTGTCCAACTGTTTCCAAACAGGCCTTCACTGTACTACCTGCTGAGCCTGGAGCAGGGAGTTCCTGACCGCCCTCAACTACAAGATGTGGGTGGATTCTGTGTTGGATCAAAGACCCTGAAAATGTAGACCTAGAGTGATAGCTCCCCAAATCAGGCTGCATCTATTGTGATTAGCACCCAGTCCCAATCTGAGAATACCTGTTTACAGATTTGGGGTATGGAGCCACCACAGAAGTAACTGGCGCATCTGATGACAGTCAGAAGAGCTGCATGTCTAGACAGAATAATGTCCTGACCAACAGTGTAAGATCTGCCACTGTAGAGTCTAGGTATGAAACCTGAAAAATGTTATCGCCTCGAAGGAAACCACCATTTTCCCCAGGAGCTGCATACACCGGATGACAAAAACATGAGAAACCTGAAGAATCGACCTCACCAATGACTGGAGGTCCTGATCTTCTGCATAGGAAGGAAAGCCTCTGACATGGAGTGTCAAATAAGAAGCCCAAGAAAACCATCCTCTGTGATGGAATGAGGTTTGATTCCAAATCCAGATGCTGTAGCAGAAAGACCTCTGAAGGGACCTGTGGTAAAGTGTGGCCGGAACTCGACCAACACGTGGCTAAAATCGCTACCCCAGGATTGAAGGGGTTAACCCTCATTGCACGGCACCATCTTTAAAGGGACAATGTAGGCGCAGGACGCCATGTACTGTAGATTTATAGGTGATATTTCATTTTATCATTTAAACTGCTCTGAAATTGGGGAAACAGGTTTAAATGCACTTATTGTATATGACATGACCAGACTCTGTGGCTGCAGGAATCTAGATGCTAATCGTCATTTCCTAGCAGGAGGTCTGAAGACTAGAAAGACCTGGCTGGAAGGTTTCTGTGTGAAGGAGTGAATACTGTCATACTGACACTGTTTCCTTAGAAAAGGCTCCTCTGTGTCTCTGGGTACAATAACCAGCAAGTTTTGGAAGGACAATTTGTTTGTCTATAAGAAGCCCCTTTGGATGTCACTGAATGTGTTAAGGTTGGGAATGCCAAACTGATAGATACTTCCATTGGGAAGGATGAATGTCATTTACCATTCCCTGTGAAATGTTATAGCTACATGTTAGGAGACAGTTATACTGGATGATAAATCAGTGTGTGCTTAGGAAACAAATGCTGTTAGGTGGTAGATTAGAAAGGAGGAAATTGGGCGACTCCTGTGAAATGTAAGATGTGGTTATTTATATTTTATGAGACAGCCTGATTGGCTGAGAGTTACCCCCCTGTGACATTGTGTGTAAGAATGATATAAAAGAGGGACTGTGAGCCCTGTATGTGTACATCCCTGTTTATCCTTTGTGGAGGAGAGCTGTTAAGAAGGTTCTTGTATGCTGATGTATCCCTTCAACCTGAAGGACGACATTGAGCAATAAACACCATTTGCCTTGACTACAATTACATCTCAATCCTGCGACCAACAGAATTGCACCAAACGCTATTCCATTCTCCAGCTGTTCTGGGTGGAGCTCCGAGTCTCCAAGTTCAAGCCCTCTGCTCGCTACCGTGCAGACCTGGTCCATCGTGAGGGATCAGAAGGAATCAGCAGACACCAATCAGGGGGTGTTGGCGCAGCTAGTCATATGCATACGCAGCAGTAAGCGGTCCCAAACGCAGACGGAAGGAGTTTGGTGGTGGCAGCATCGTTACGCCCATGGCGCAATGGGTGGAGTCAGTGACAGGCTGTCACTGACGGTAAGCGGGAATCCCTGATACCCAAAGTTCCAGTGGGGATCGAAACTCCAATCTGTGATCGGGAGTCGGCAAGAGGCATCCGGTCACAGGAATGTTATACCAAAACTTTCATTTCTTCTTCGGGGTCCATAGGGTCCACAGGAATTACCTTAGGGATGTCCCAAAGCAGTTCCCGTAAGGGTGGGGACGCTCCTGTGCAGCAGAAAGGAGAATCCTACGCCCAAAGGAAACATTTGACAAAAGTGTGGACGGAAGACCACGTGGCTTCACAATTGTTTTGCAGAGGCACCACGACGAAACGCCCACGGTGGTCCCACAGATCGAGTAGAATGTGCGGTCACTGTTTGGAACAGAGAGTCTGTTTGTTAGCTGGCCGGCCTCGCCTCTGACAGCCATATAACACAAATAGAGAATCCGATCTCCTAATGGAGTTGGCGGGATCCACACAAATACGTAGGGGACATACCACATCCAAAGAAGCGTCACCCCTAGAAAGGCCTGAAGACTGGAACCACAATTTCTTCATTTACATGACAGCGGGATACAACCTTAGGAAGATAGCCCGCCCTGGTACGAAGAGCAGCTCTATCCTGATGAAAAACCAAAAAGGGAGAGCGACCAGAAGGAGCTGCCAAATCAGAGAGCCTACGGGCAGAGACGATAGCCAAAATGTATTATATAGCCTGTGATACATACCAGTTACTTCCTGTATATTATATAGCCTGTGATATATACCAGTTACTTCCTGTATATTATATAGCCTGTGATATATACCAGTTACTTCCTGTATATTATATAGCCTGTGATACATACCAGTTACTTCCTGTATATTATATAGCCTGTGATACATACCAGTTACTTCCTGTATATTATATAGCCTGTGATACATACCAGTTACTTCCTGTATATTTATATAGCCTGTGATAAATACCAGTTACTTCCTGTATATTATATAGCCTGTGATATATACCAGTTACTTCCTGTATATTATATAGCCTGTGATATATACCAGTTACTTCCTGTATATTATATAGCCTGTGATACATACCAGTTATTTCCTACAAGGGGGCGAGCACTACTGGGGGCACTACAAAGGGGAGAGCACTACAAGGGGGGCACTCTAAGGGGGGACTACTACAAGGGGGACTACTACAAGGGGGCACTACAAGGGGGGACTACTACTGGGGGCAAGACAAGGGGAGGACTACTACTGGGGGCACTACAAGGGGGGGGGGGACTACTACTGGGGGCACTACAAGGGGGGGGGCTACTACTGGGGCACTACTACTGGGGGCACTACTACTGGGGGCACTACAAGGGGGGGGGGACTACTACTGGGGCACTACAAGGGGGGCACTACAAGGGGGGGGACTACTACTGGGGGCACTACAAGGGGGGGGGACTACTACTGGGGGCACTACAAGGGGGGGACTACTACTGGGGGCACTACAAGGGGGGGGGACTACTACTGGGGGCACTACAAGGGGGGGGGGACTACTACTGGGGGCACTACAAGGGGGGGGGACTACTACTGGGGGCACTACAAGGGGGGGGGGGACTACTACTGGGGGCACTACAAGGGGGGGGACACTACTATTGGGGGCACTACAAGGGGGGGACTACTACTGCGGGCACTACAAGGGGGGGGGACTACAAGGGGGAGAGCACTACCAGGGGCACAAGGGGGAGAGCACTACCAGGGGCACAAGGGGGGGACATGCATAGGGGGGACCACTTCTGGGGGCACTGATTAAAGGGGCACTACATAGGGGGACCACTACTAGGGGCACTATATATGGGGAAAACTACTGGGGCCACTGCATAGGGGGTGTGGCTGCTACTGGGGCACTGTATAAGGTTTTTTTTACGAAGGACAGTGCATAGTGGGGACTACTAATGGCGGCACTGCAGAGGAGGGACTACTACTGGTGGCACTGCAGAGGAGGGACTACTACTGGCGGCACTACAGAGGGGGGACTACTACTGGTGGCACTGCAGAGGAGGGACTACTACTGGCGGCACTACAGAGGGGGGACTACTATTGGCGGCACTACAGAGGGGGGACCACTACTGGGGGCACTAGAGAGGGGGGACCACTACTGGGGGCACTGCATAGGGGGGACTACTACTGGCGGCACTGCACAGGGGGGGGACCACTACTGGGGGCACTACAAGGGGGAGAGCACTACAAGGGGGGATTACAACTGTGGGCACTACAAGGGGGAGACTACTATGGGGGCACTACAAGGGGGGGGGGACTACTACTGGGGGGACTTCTACTGGGGGCACTACAAGGGGGGGGGGACTACAAGGGGGGGAGCACTACCGGGGGCACAAGGGGGAGAGCACTACCGGGGGCACAAGGGGGGGACATGCATAGGGGGGGGACCACTTCTGGGGGCACTGATTAAAGGGGCACTACATAGGGGGACCACTACTAGGGGCACTATATATGGGGAAAACTACTGGGGCCACTGCATAGGGGGTGTGGCTGCTACTGGGGCACTGTATAAGTTTTTTTTTACGAAGGACAGTGCATAGTGGGGACTACTAATGGCGGCACTGCAGAGGAGGGACTACTACTGGCGGCACTACAGAGGGGGGACTACTACTGGTGGCACTGCAGAGGAGGGACTACTACTGGCGGCACTGCAGAGGGGGGGACTACTACTGGCGGCACTACAGAGGGGGGACCACTACTGGGGGCACTACAGAGGGGGGACCACTACTGGGGGCACTGCATAGGGGGGACTACTACTGGCGGCACTGCACAGGGGGGGGACCACTACTGGGGGCACTACAAGGGGGAGAGCACTACAAGGGGGGATTACAACTGTGGGCACTACAAGGGGGAGACTACTATGGGGGCACTACAAGGGGGGGGGGACTACTACTGGGGGGACTTCTACTGGGGGCACTACAAGGGGGAGAGCACTACCGGGGGCACAAGGGGGAGAGCACTACCGGGGGCACAAGGGGGGGGACATGCATAGGGGGGGACCACTTCTGGGGGCACTGATTAAAGGGGCACTACATAGGGGGACCACTACTAGGGGCACTATATATGGGGAAAACTACTGGGGCCACTGCATAGGGGGTGTGGCTGCTACTGGGGCACTGTATAAGGGTTTTTTTACGAAGGACAGTGCATAGTGGGGACTACTACTGGTGGCACTGCAGAGGAGGGACTACTACTGGCGGCACTACAGAGGGGGGACTACTACTGGCGGCGCTGCAGAGGGGGGACCACTACTGGGGGCACTGCATAGGGGGGACTACTACTGAGGGGACTACTACTGGCGGCACAGCAGAGGGGGGACTACTACTGGGGGCACTATTACTGGGGGCACTGCACAGGGGGTGGGACTACTACTGGGTGCACTACAAAGGGGGACTACTACTGTGGGCACTACAAGGGGGGATTACAACTGTGGGCACTACAAGGGGGAGACTACTACTGGGGGCACTACAAGGGGGGGGGGGACTACTACTGGGGGCACTACAAGGGGGGCGGACTACAACTGGGGTCACTACAAGGCGGGAGGACTACTACTGGGGTCACAAGGGGGGGGGGAACTACTACTGTGGGCACTACAAGGTGGGGGGACTACTACAAGGTGGGGGGACTACTACAAGGTGGGGGGACTACTACTGGGGTCACTACAAGGGGGAGAGCACCACTGGGGGCACAAGGGGGGGACATGCATAGGGGGGACCACTTCTGGGGGCACTGATTAAAGGGGCACTTACTATGGGGACCACTACTAGGGGCACTATATAAGGGGAAAACCACTGGGGCCACTGCATGGGGGGGGTGGCTGCTACTGGGGCACTGTATAAGGGGGGGTTTACTAAGGACAGTGCATAGTGGGGACTACTACTGGGGGCACTAAATACGGGGATCCACTACGGGGGGGGGGGACTACTACAGGTGGCACTACTGAGGGGGGACTACTACTGGGGGCGCTGCAGAGGGGGGCTATTACTGGGGGCGCTGCAGCGGGGGGACTACTACTGGGGGCACTGCAGCGGGGGGACCACTACTGGGGGGGGGCTACTACTGGGGGCACTGCATAGGGGGGACTACTACTGGGGGCACTGCAGAGGAGGGACTACTACTACTGGGGGGGCTACTACTGGGGGCACTGCATAGGGGGGACTACTACTGCGGGCACTGCAGAGGGGGACTACTCCTGGGGGCACTGCATAGGGGGACTACTACTGGGAGGACTGCAGAGGGGGGACTACTACTGGGGGCACTGCAGAGGGGGGACTACTACTGGGGGCACTGCACACGGGGGGGGGGACTACTACTGAGGGCACTGCACAGGGGTACTCAAAGCATATTCTTGCATCTGGGCCCACCACTCTCTAGTTCGCCCACTGCCGGCGGTGGCTTTGCTTGCCCGGGTTTTTTTGGCTGCGGAGGGGTGGTCTTTCTGGGGGTTGGTTGCCTGGAGAGGGGGGTTAGCTGCTCAGTAATGTGGCAGTGGGAGGGTGGTTTACCAGGGGTACCCCGTTAGTGGTATGGCCATGGGGGTTGGTTGTCAGGGGCGTAGGTGCTCAGTAATGCTGCCCTGGGGGAAGGGTGGGGGTTATGGCTCCTACACTTTCATCCTCCTATACATACCAGTTATTCTCTGTATATTATACATCCTGTGATACATACCAGTTATTCTCTGTATATTATACATCCTGTGATACATACCAGTTATTCTCTGTATATTATACATCCTGTGATACATACCAGTTATTCTCTGTATATTATACATCCTGTGATATATACCAGTTATTCTCTGTATATTATACATCCTGTGATACATACCAGTTATTCTCTGTATATTATACATCCTGTGATACATACCAGTTATTCTCTGTATATTATACATCCTGTGATACATACCAGTTATTCTCTGTATATTATACATCCTGTGATACATACCAGTTATTGTCTGTATATTATACATCCTGTGATACATACCAGTTATTGTCTGTATATTATACATCCTGTGATACATACCAGTTATTGTCTGTATATTATACACCCTGTGATACATACCAGTTATTGTCTGTATATTATACACCCTGTGATATATACCAGTTATTCTCTGTATATTATACATCCTGTGATATATACCAGTTATTCTCTGTATATTATACATCCTGTGATATATACCAGTTATTGTCTTTACAATATATTATACATCTTGTGATATATACCAGTTATTGTCTTTATAGTATATTATACATCCTGTGATACATACCAGTTATTCTCTGTATATTATACATCCTGTGATACATACCAGTTATTGTCTGTATATTATACATCCTGTGATATATACCAGTTATTCTCTGTATATTATACATCCTGTGATATATACCAGTTATTGTCTTTACAATATATTATACATCTTGTGATATATACCAGTTATTGTCTTTATAGTATATTATACATCCTGTGATATATACCAGTTATTGTCTGTATATTATACATCCTGTGATATATACCAGTTATTGTCTTTATAATATATTATACACCCTGTGATATATACCAGTTATTGTCTTTACAATATATTATACATCCTGTGATATATACCAGTTATTGTCTGTATATTATACATCCTGTGATATATACCAGTTATTGTCTGTATATTATACATCCTGTGAAATATACCAGTTATTCTCTGTATATTATACATCCTGTGATATATACCAGTTATTGTCTGTATATTATACATCCTGTGATATATACCAGTTATTGTCTGTATATTATACATCCTGTGATATATACCAGTTATTGTCTTTACAATATATTATACACCCTGTGATATATACCAGTTATTGTCTGTATATTATACATCCTGTGATACATACCAGTTATTGTCTGTATATTATACATCCTGTGATATATACCAGTTATTGTCTGTATATTATACATCCTGTGATATATACCAGTTATTGTCTTTATAATATATTATACACCCTGTGATATATACCAGTTATTGTCTTTACAATATATTATACATCCTGTGATATATACCAGTTATTGTCTGTATATTATACATCCTGTGATATATACCAGTTATTGTCTGTATATTATACATCCTGTGATATATACCAGTTATTGTCTGTATATTATACATCCTGTGATATATACCAGTTATTGTCTGTATATTATACATCCTGTGATATATACCAGTTATTGTCTGTATATTATACATCCTGTGATATATACCAGTTATTCTCTGTATATTATACATCCTGTGATATATACCAGTTATTGTCTTTACAATATATTATACATCCTGTGATATATACCAGTTATTGTCTGTATATTATACATCCTGTGATATATACCAGTTATTCTCTGTATATTATACATCCTGTGATATATACCAGTTATTGTCTTTACAATATATTATACACCCTGTGATATATACCGGTTATTGTCTGTATATTATACATCCTGTGATATATACCAGTTATTGTCTGTATATTATACATCCTGTGATATATACCAGTTATTGTCTGTATATTATACATCCTGTGATATATACCAGTTATTGTCTGTATATTATACATCCTGTGATATATACCAGTTATTGTCTGTATATTATACATCCTGTGATATATACCAGTTATTGTCTTTACAATATATTATACACCCTGTGATATATACCAGTTATTGTCTGTATATTATACATCCTGTGATACATACCAGTTATTGTCTGTATATTATACATCCTGTGATACATACCAGTTATTGTCTGTATATTATACATCCTGTGATATATACCAGTTATTCTCTGTATATTATACATCCTGTGATATATACCAGTTATTGTCTTTACAATATATTATACATCTTGTGATATATACCAGTTATTGTCTTTATAGTATATTATACATCCTGTGATATATACCAGTTATTGTCTTTATAATATATTATACATCCTGTGATATATACCAGTTATTGTCTGTATATTATACATCCTGTGATATATACCAGTTATTGTCTTTACAATATATTATACACCCTGTGATATATACCAGTTATTGTCTGTATATTATACATCCTGTGATACATACCAGTTATTGTCTGTATATTATACATCCTGTGATATATACCAGTTATTGTCTGTATATTATACATCCTGTGATATATACCAGTTATTGTCTGCATATTATACATCCTGTGATATATACCAGTTATTCTCTGTATATTATACATCCTGTGAAATATACCAGTTATTCTCTGTATATTATATATTCTGTGATATATACCAGTTATTGTCTGTATATTATACATCCTGTGATATATACCAGTTATTGTCTGTATATTATACATCCTGTGATACATACCAGTTATTGTCTGTATATTATACATCCTGTGATATATACCAGTTATTGTCTGTATATTATACATCCTGTGATATATACCAGTTATTGTCTTTATAATATATTATACACCCTGTGATATATACCAGTTATTGTCTTTACAATATATTATACATCCTGTGATATATACCAGTTATTGTCTGTATATTATACATCCTGTGATATATACCAGTTATTGTCTGTATATTATACATCCTGTGAAATATACCAGTTATTCTCTGTATATTATACATCCTGTGATATATACCAGTTATTCTCTGTATATTATATATTCTGTGATATATACCAGTTATTGTCTGTATATTATACATCCTGTGATATATACCAGTTATTGTCTGTATATTATACATCCTGTGATACATACCAGTTATTGTCTGTATATTATACATCCTGTGATATATACCAGTTATTGTCTGTATATTATACATCCTGTGATATATACCAGTTATTGTCTTTATAATATATTATACACCCTGTGATATATACCAGTTATTGTCTTTACAATATATTATACATCCTGTGATATATACCAGTTATTCTCTGTATATTATACATCCTGTGATATATACCAGTTATTCTCTGTATATTATACATCCTGTGATATATACCAGTTATTGTCTTTACAATATATTATACATCTTGTGATATATACCAGTTATTGTCTTTATAGTATATTATACATCCTGTGATACATACCAGTTATTCTCTGTATATTATACATCCTGTGATACATACCAGTTATTGTCTGTATATTATACATCCTGTGATATATACCAGTTATTCTCTGTATATTATACATCCTGTGATATATACCAGTTATTCTCTGTATATTATATATTCTGTGATATATACCAGTTATTGTCTGTATATTATACATCCTGTGATATATACCAGTTATTGTCTGTATATTATACATCCTGTGATACATACCAGTTATTGTCTGTATATTATACATCCTGTGATATATACCAGTTATTGTCTGTATATTATACATCCTGTGATATATACCAGTTATTGTCTTTATAATATATTATACACCCTGTGATATATACCAGTTATTGTCTTTACAATATATTATACATCCTGTGATATATACCAGTTATTCTCTGTATATTATACATCCTGTGATATATACCAGTTATTCTCTGTATATTATACATCCTGTGATATATACCAGTTATTGTCTTTACAATATATTATACATCTTGTGATATATACCAGTTATTGTCTTTATAGTATATTATACATCCTGTGATACATACCAGTTATTCTCTGTATATTATACATCCTGTGATACATACCAGTTATTGTCTGTATATTATACATCCTGTGATATATACCAGTTATTCTCTGTATATTATACATCCTGTGATATATACCAGTTATTGTCTTTACAATATATTATACATCTTGTGATATATACCAGTTATTGTCTTTATAGTATATTATACATCCTGTGATACATACCAGTTATTGTCTGTATATTATACATCCTGTGATATATACCAGTTATTGTCTGTATATTATACATCCTGTGATATATACCAGTTATTGTCTTTACAATATATTATACACCCTGTGATATATACCAGTTATTGTCTGTATATTATACATCCTGTGATACATACCAGTTATTGTCTGTATATTATACATCCTGTGATATATACCAGTTATTGTCTATATATTATACATCCTGTGATATATACCAGTTATTGTCTTTATAATATATTATACACCCTGTGATATATACCAGTTATTGTCTTTACAATATATTATACATCCTGTGATATATACCAGTTATTGTCTGTATATTATACATCCTGTGATATATACCAGTTATTGTCTGTATATTATACATCCTGTGATATATACCAGTTATTGTCTGTATATTATACATCCTGTGATATATACCAGTTATTGTCTGTATATTATACATCCTGTGATATATACCAGTTATTGTCTTTACAATATATTATACATCCTGTGATATATACCAGTTATTGTCTGTATATTATACATCCTGTGATATATACCAGTTATTGTCTGTATATTATACATCCTGTGATATATACCAGTTATTGTCTGTATATTATACATCCTGTGATATATACCAGTTATTGTCTGTATATTATACATCCTGTGATATATACCAGTTATTGTCTTTACAATATATTATACATCCTGTGATATATACCAGTTATTGTCTGTATATTATACATCCTGTGATATATACCAGTTATTGTCTGTATATTATACATCCTGTGATATATACCAGTTATTCTCTGTATATTATACATCCTGTGATATATACCAGTTATTGTCTTTACAATATATTATACACCCTGTGATATATACCGGTTATTGTCTGTATATTATACATCCTGTGATATATACCAGTTATTGTCTGTATATTATACATCCTGTGATATATACCAGTTATTGTCTGTATATTATACATCCTGTGATATATACCAGTTATTGTCTTTACAATATATTATACACCCTGTGATATATACCAGTTATTGTCTGTATATTATACATCCTGTGATACATACCAGTTATTGTCTGTATATTATACATCCTGATACATACCAGTTATTGTCTGTATATTATACATCCTGTGATATATACCAGTTATTCTCTGTATATTATACATCCTGTGATATATACCAGTTATTGTCTTTACAATATATTATACACCGTGATATATACCAGTTATTGTCTGTATATTATACATCCTGTGATACATACCAGTTATTGTCTGTATATTATACATCCTGTGATATATACCAGTTATTGTCTGTATATTATACATCCTGTGATATATACCAGTTATTGTCTGCATATTATACATCCTGTGATATATACCAGTTATTCTCTGTATATTATACATCCTGTGATATATACCAGTTATTGTCTTTACAATATATTATACACCCTGTGATATATACCGGTTATTGTCTGTATATTATACATCCTGTGATATATACCAGTTATTGTCTGTATATTATACATCCTGTGATATATACCAGTTATTGTCTGTATATTATACATCCTGTGATACATACCAGTTATTGTCTGTATATTATACATCCTGTGATATATACCAGTTATTCTCTGTATATTATACATCCTGTGATATATACCAGTTATTGTCTTTACAATATATTATACACCCTGTGATATATACCAGTTATTGTCTGTATATTATACATCCTGTGATACATACCAGTTATTGTCTGTATATTATACATCCTGTGATATATACCAGTTATTGTCTGTATATTATACATCCTGTGATATATACCAGTTATTGTCTGCATATTATACATCCTGTGATATATACCAGTTATTCTCTGTATATTATACATCCTGTGAAATATACCAGTTATTCTCTGTATATTATACATCCTGTGATATATACCAGTTATTCTCTGTATATTATATATTCTGTGATATATACCAGTTATTGTCTGTATATTATACATTCTGTGATATATACCAGTTATTGTCTGTATATTATACATCCTGTGATACATACCAGTTATTGTCTGTATATTATACACCCTGTGATATATACCAGTTATTCTCTGTATATTATATTATACATCCTGTGATATATACCAGTTATTCTCTGTATATTATATTATACATCCTGTGATATATACCAGTTATTGTCTGTATATTATACACCCTGTGATATATACCAGTTATTCTCTGTATATTATATTATACATCCTGTGATATATACCAGTTATTGTCTGTATATTATATTATACATCCTGTGATATATACCAGTTATTGTCTGTATATTATATTATACATCCTGTGATATATACCAGTTATTGTCTGTATATTATATTATACATCCTGTGATATATACCAGTTATTGTCTGTATATTATATTATACATCCTGTGATATATACCAGTTATTGTCTGTATATTATATTATACATCCTGTGATATATACCAGTTATTGTCTGTATATTATATTATACATCCTGTGATATATACCAGTTATTGTCTGTATATTATATTATACATCCTGTGATATATACCAGTTATTGTCTGTATATTATATTATACATCCTGTGATATATACCAGTTATTGTCTGTATATTATATTATACATCCTGTGATATATACCAGTTATTGTCTGTATATTATATTATACATCCTGTGATATATACCAGTTATTGTCTGTATATTATATTATACATCCTGTGATATATACCAGTTATTGTCTGTATATTATATTATACATCCTGTGATATATACCAGTTATTGTCTGTATATTATATTATACATCCTGTGATATATACCAGTTATTGTCTGTATATTATATTATACATCCTGTGATATATACCAGTTATTGTCTGTATATTATATTATACATCCTGTGATATATACCAGTTATTGTCTGTATATTATATTATACATCCTGTGATATATACCAGTTATTGTCTGTATATTATATTATACATCCTGTGATATATACCAGTTATTGTCTGTATATTATATTATACATCCTGTGATATATACCAGTTATTGTCTGTATATTATATTATACATCCTGTGATATATACCAGTTATTCTCTGTATATTATATTATACATCCTGTGATATATACCAGTTATTGTCTGTATATTATATTATACATCCTGTGATATATACCAGTTATTCTCTGTATATTATATTATACATCCTGTGATATATACCAGGTATTGTCTGTATATTATATTATACATCCTGTGATATATACCAGTTATTGTCTGTATATTATATTATACATCCTGTGATATATACCAGTTATTGTCTGTATATTATATTATACATCCTGTGATATATACCAGTTATTGTCTGTATATTATATTATACATCCTGTGATATATACCAGTTATTGTCTGTATATTATATTATACATCCTGTGATATATACCAGTTATTGTCTGTATATTATATTATACATCCTGTGATATATACCAGTTATTGTCTGTATATTATATTATACATCCTGTGATATATACCAGTTATTGTCTGTATATTATATTATACATCCTGTGATATATACCAGTTATTGTCTGTATATTATATTATACATCCTGTGATATATACCAGGCATTGCCGGGCCTCATACACTAACCCTCTGAGTCCTTAGAGAAGGAGAGGAGACGGTCGCTGCTATCTGACAGGTCCATCTCATGAGCCAGGAGGAGGTCTGTGTCCAGGACCAGGCTGCTGGGATTAGTATCTAGAGGGTCCTGGCTTCCCCCTGAGGCACAGAAACAGAGTATGTATAAGATATGCACAGAGTGGCCATACAGGGAGCGGAGATCCCACCGTCACTAAAATACAGCAGGGCATTCTGAGGCGTGCAGGAGGTACGGGGGGTGAATAAAGAGGCGTGCAGGAGGTACGGGGGGTGAATAAAGAGGCGCGCAGGAGGTACGGGGGTGTATAAAGAGGCGCGCAGGAGGTACAGGGGGTGTATAAAGAGGTGCGCAGGAGGTACAGGGGGGGTGTATAAAGAGGCGCGCAGGAGGTACGGGGGGGGGGTGTATAAAGAGGCGTGCAGGAGGTACGGGGGGTGAATAAAGAGGCGTGCAGGAAGTACGGGGGTGTATAAAGAGGCGCGCAGGAGGTACAGGGGGTGTATAAAGAGGCGCGCAGGAGGTACAGGGGGTGTATAAAGAGGCGCGCAGGAGGTACGGGGGTGTATAAAGAGGCGCGCAGGAGGTACAGGGGGTGTATAAAGAGGTGCGCAGGAGGTACGGGGGGGGGGGTGTATAAAGAGGCGTGCAGGAGGTACGGGGGGTGAATAAAGAGGCGTGCAGGAGAAGTACGGGGGTGTATAAAGAGGCGCGCAGGAGGTACGGGGGGTGAATAAAGAGGCGCGCAGGAGGTACGGGGGTGTATAAAGAGGCGCGCAGGAGGTACAGGGGGTGTATAAAGAGGTGCGCAGGAGGTACAGGGGGGGGTGTATAAAGAGGCGCGCAGGAGGTACGGGGGGGGGGGGTGTATAAAGAGGCGTGCAGGAGGTACGGGGGGTGAATAAAGAGGCGCGCAGGAGGTACGGGGGTGTATAAAGAGGCGCGCAGGAGGTACAGGGGGTGTATAAAGAGGTGCGCAGGAGGTACGGGGGGGGGGTGTATAAAGAGGCGTGCAGGAGGTACGGGGGGTGAATAAAGAGGCGTGCAGGAAGTACGGGGGTGTATAAAGAGGCGCGCAGGAGGTACGGGGGGTGAATAAAGAGGCGCGCAGGAGGTACGGGGGTGTATAAAGAGGCGCGCAGGAGGTACAGGGGGTGTATAAAGAGGTGCGCAGGAGGTACAGGGGGGGTGTATAAAGAGGCGCGCAGGAGGTACGGGGGGGGGGTGTATAAAGAGGCGTGCAGGAGGTACGGGGGGTGAATAAAGAGGCGTGCAGGAAGTACGGGGGTGTATAAAGAGGCGCGCAGGAGGTACAGGGGGTGTATAAAGAGGCGCGCAGGAGGTACGGGGGGGGGTGTATAAAGAGGCGCGCAGGAGGTACGGGGGGGTGTATAAAGAGGTGTGCAGGAGGTATAATGAGGCACACAGGAGGTATAAGGTATATAATGAAGCACACAGGAGGCATGGGATGTATAATGAGGCACACAGGAGGTATAAGGTGTATAATGAGGCACACAGGAGGTATAAGGTGTATAATGAGGCACACAGGAGGTATAAGGTGTATAATGAGGCACACAGGAGGTATGAGGTGTATATTGGGTAGAGAGAGATGACAGTGGGCGAGGACAGGTCGGGGGCCGCTCACATTTCACCGGCTGGGGGTGGGACTGTTTCCTTCTGGGCATGGCGGATCCTGCTCACGGTACTTCCGGTCTCGGCCTCGGTATTTCCGGTCACAGAGCCTCTGCAAGCTCCGGTGCTTCATGTGTTTCCGGCAGGAGGGACAACACTTATCTCTTCCTGTTTGGGGAAGGTACTTCCGGTTCGGGTAAGGCATGCTGGGAGTTGTAGTTCCGGGCAGACGACGCAGTAAGGAGCGCCCCCTGGCTGAGAGCACTGCCCCTGCTGGTGGGAGGGGGAATCGCAGCCGCCATGGGATCGTCAGAACACAAAACCGGGGGGGAGGGGCTGTCAGTGGGATCGCTGCCCCCTACAGGCATGGCGGCTGCTATCTGTGACGTAACCACCACGTGACCTCTGCTGCTATCTGTGACGTAACCACCACGTGACCGCTGCTGCAATCTGTGACGTAACCACCACGTGACCGCTGCTGCTATCTGTGACGTAACCACCACGTGACCGCTGCTGCTATCTGTGACGTAACCACCACGTGACCGCTCCGGCGTTACCGTCCACCGGGGCGCAGAGGGGGATATATATGTGTAGGGAGCAGAGGGGGATATATATGTGTAGGGAGCAGAGGGGGGATATATATGTGTAGGGAGCAGAGGGGGATATATATGTGTAGGGAGCAGAGGGGGGTAGGGAGCAGAGGGGGATATATATGTGTAGGGAGCAGAGGGGGATATATATGTGTAGGGAGCAGAGGGGGGATATATATGTGTAGGGAGCAGAGGGGGATATATATGTGTAGGGAGCAGAGGGGGATATATATGTGTAGGGAGCAGAGGGGGATATATATGTGTAGGGAGCAGAGGGGGGTAGGGAGCAGAGGGGGATATATATGTGTAGGGCGCAGAGGGGGGGATATATATGTGTAGGGCGCAGAGGGGGGATATATATGTGTAGGGAGCAGAGGGGGGATATATATGTGTAGGGAGCAGAGGGGGATATATATGTGTAGGGAGCAGAGGGGGATATATATGTGTAGGGAGCAGAGGGGGATATATATGTGTAGGGAGCAGAGGGGGGTAGGGAGCAGAGGGGGATATATATGTGTAGGGAGCAGAGGGGGGTAGGGAGCAGAGGGGGATATATATGTGTAGGGAGCAGAGGGGGATATATATGTGTAGGGAGCAGAGGGGGATATATATGTGTAGGGAGCAGAGGGGGGTAGGGAGCAGAGGGGGATATATATGTGTAGGGAGCAGAGGGGGATATATATGTGTAGGGAGCAGAGGGGGGATATATATGTGTAGGGAGCAGAGGGGGATATATATGTGTAGGGAGCAGAGGGGGGTAGGGAGCAGAGGGGGATATATATGTGTAGGGAGCAGAGGGGGATATATATGTGTAGGGAGCAGAGGGGGGATATATATGTGTAGGGAGCAGAGGGGGATATATATGTGTAGGGAGCAGAGGGGGATATATATGTGTAGGGAGCAGAGGGGGATATATATGTGTAGGGAGCAGAGGGGGATATATATGTGTAGGGAGCAGAGGGGGGTAGGGAGCAGAGGGGGATATATATGTGTAGGGCGCAGAGGGGGATATATATGTGTAGGGCGCAGAGGGGGGGATATATATGTGTAGGGCGCAGAGGGGGGTAGGGAGCAGAGGGGGATATATATGTGTAGGGCGCAGAGGGGGGGATATATATGTGTAGGGCGCAGAGGGGGGATATATATGTGTAGGGAGCAGAGGGGGGATATATATGTGTAGGGAGCAGAGGGGGATATATATGTGTAGGGAGCAGAGGGGGATATATATGTGTAGGGAGCAGAGGGGGATATATATGTGTAGGGAGCAGAGGGGGATATATATGTGTAGGGAGCAGAGGGGGGTAGGGAGCAGAGGGGGATATATATGTGTAGGGCGCAGAGGGGGATATATATGTGTAGGGCGCAGAGGGGGGGATATATATGTGTAGGGCGCAGAGGGGGGTAGGGAGCAGAGGGGGATATATATGTGTAGGGCGCAGAGGGGGGGATATATATGTGTAGGGCGCAGAGGGGGGATATATATGTGTAGGGAGCAGAGGGGGGATATATATGTGTAGGGAGCAGAGGGGGATATATATGTGTAGGGAGCAGAGGGGGGTAGGGAGCAGAGGGGGATATATATGTGTAGGGAGCAGAGGGGGGTAGGGAGCAGAGGGGGATATATATGTGTAGGGCGCAGAGGGGGGTAGGGAGCAGAGGGGGATATATATGTGTAGGGCGCAGAGGGGGGGATATATATGTGTAGGGCGCAGAGGGGGATATATATGTGTAGGGAGCAGAGGGGGATATATATGTGTAGGGAGCAGAGGGGGATATATATGTGTAGGGAGCAGAGGGGGGTAGGGAGCAGAGGGGGATATATATGTGTAGGGAGCAGAGGGGGATATATATGTGTAGGGAGCAGAGGGGGGATATATATGTGTAGGGAGCAGAGGGGGATATATATGTGTAGGGAGCAGAGGGGGGTAGGGAGCAGAGGGGGATATATATGTGTAGGGAGCAGAGGGGGATATATATGTGTAGGGAGCAGAGGGGGGATATATATGTGTAGGGAGCAGAGGGGGATATATATGTGTAGGGAGCAGAGGGGGATATATATGTGTAGGGAGCAGAGGGGGATATATATGTGTAGGGAGCAGAGGGGGATATATATGTGTAGGGAGCAGAGGGGGATATATATGTGTAGGGAGCAGAGGGGGGTAGGGAGCAGAGGGGGATATATATGTGTAGGGCGCAGAGGGGGATATATATGTGTAGGGCGCAGAGGGGGGGATATATATGTGTAGGGCGCAGAGGGGGGTAGGGAGCAGAGGGGGATATATATGTGTAGGGCGCAGAGGGGGGGATATATATGTGTAGGGCGCAGAGGGGGGATATATATGTGTAGGGAGCAGAGGGGGGATATATATGTGTAGGGAGCAGAGGGGGATATATATGTGTAGGGAGCAGAGGGGGATATATATGTGTAGGGAGCAGAGGGGGGATATATATGTGTAGGGAGCAGAGGGGGATATATATGTGTAGGGAGCAGAGGGGGATATATATGTGTAGGGAGCAGAGGGGGGTAGGGAGCAGAGGGGGATATATATGTGTAGGGCGCAGAGGGGGATATATATGTGTAGGGCGCAGAGGGGGGGATATATATGTGCAGGGCGCAGAGGGGGGTAGGGAGCAGAGGGGGATATATATGTGTAGGGCGCAGAGGGGGGGATATATATGTGTAGGGCGCAGAGGGGGGATATATATGTGTAGGGAGCAGAGGGGGGATATATATGTGTAGGGAGCAGAGGGGGATATATATGTGTAGGGAGCAGAGGGGGATATATATGTGTAGGGAGCAGAGGGGGGATATATATGTGTAGGGAGCAGAGGGGGATATATATGTGTAGGGAGCAGAGGGGGATATATATGTGTAGGGAGCAGAGGGGGATATATATGTGTAGGGAGCAGAGGGGGGATATATATGTGTAGGGCGCAGAGGGGGATATATATGTGTAGGGAGCAGAGGGGGATATATATGTGTAGGGAGCAGAGGGGGATATATATGTGTAGGGAGCAGAGGGGGATATATATGTGTAGGGAGCAGAGGGGGATATATATGTGTAGGGAGCAGAGGGGGGTAGGGAGCAGAGGGGGATATATATGTGTAGGGCGCAGAGGGGGGATATATATGTGTAGGGAGCAGAGGGGGATATATATGTGTAGGGAGCAGAGGGGGGTAGGGAGCAGAGGGGGATATATATGTGTAGGGAGCAGAGGGGGATATATATGTGTAGGGAGCAGAGGGGGGATATATATGTGTAGGGAGCAGAGGGGGATATATATGTGTAGGGAGCAGAGGGGGATATATATGTGTAGGGAGCAGAGGGGGATATATATGTGTAGGGAGCAGAGGGGGATATATATGTGTAGGGAGCAGAGGGGGGTAGGGAGCAGAGGGGGATATATATGTGTAGGGCGCAGAGGGGGGATATATATGTGTAGGGCGCAGAGGGGGGATATATATATATGTGTAGGGCGCAGAGGGGGGATATATATGTGTAGGGAGCAGAGGGGGATATATATGTATAGGGAGCAGAGGGGGATATATATGTGTAGGGAGCAGAGGGGGATATATATGTGTAGGGAGCAGAGGGGGGATATATATGTGTAGGGAGCAGAGGGGGATATATATGTGTAGGGAGCAGAGGGGGATATATATGTGTAGGGCGCAGAGGGGGATATATATGTGTAGGGCGCAGAGGGGGATATATATGTGTAGGGAGCAGAGGGGGATATATATGTGTAGGGCGCAGAGGGGGGATATATATGTGTAGGGCGCAGAGGGGGGATATATATGTGTAGGGCGCAGAGGGGGGATATATATCTGTAGGGCGCAGAGGGGGGATATATATCTGTAGGGCGCAGAGGGGGGGGATATACAGTCAGGTGCATAAATATTGAGACATTGACAGAATTCTCATATTTTGGCCTCTAGTCACCACCACAATGGCTTTGAAATGAAACAAACAAGATGTGATTTACCTGCAGACTTTCAGATTTAATTTGAGGGTAATTACATCCAAATCAGGTGAACGGTGTAGGAATTACAACGGTTTCTATATGTGCCTCCCACTTTTTAAGGGGCCAAAGGTAATGGGACAAACTAAACAATCCTAAATCTGACTTTCACTTTTTAATACTTTGTTGCAAATCCTTTGCAGGCAATTACAGCCTGAAGTCTGGAACGCATAGACATCACCAGACGCTGGGTTTCATCCCTGGTGATGCTCTGCCAGGCCTCTACTGCAAATGTCTTCAGTTCCTGCTTGTTCTTGGGGCATTTTCCCTTCAGATTTGTCTTCATCAAGTGAAATGCATGCTCAATCGGATTCAGGTCAGGGGATTGACTTGGCCATTGCATAACATTCCACTTTTTGGCCTTAAAAAACTCTTTGGTTGCTTTTGCAGTATGCTTCGGGTCATTGTCCATCTGCACTGTGAAGCGCCGTCCAATGAGTTCTGAAGCATTTGACTGAATATGAGCTTATAATATTGCCCGAAACACTTCAGAATTAATTCTGCTGCTTTTGTCAGCAGTCACATCATCAATAAATACAAGGGAACCAGTTCCATTGGCAGCCATACATGCCCACGCCATGACACTTCCACCACCATGCTTCACTGATGAGGTGGTATGTTTTGGATCATGAGCAGTTCCTTTCCTTCTCCATACTCTCTTCCCATCACTCTGGTACAAGTTGATCTTTGTCTCATCTGTCCATAGGATGTTGTTCCAGAACTGTAATGGCTTTTTTAGATGTTGTTTGGCAAACTCTAATCTGGTCTTCCTGTTTTTATGGCTCACCAATGGTTTGCATCTTGTGGTGAACCCTCTATATTCACTCTTGTGAAGTCTTCTCTTGATTGTTGACTTTGACACATATACATCTACCTCCTGGAGAGTGTTCTTGATTTGGCCAACTGTTGTGAAGAGGTTTTTCTTCACCAGGGAAATAATTCTTCTGTCATCCACCACAGTTGTTTTCCGTGGTCTTCCGAATCTTTTGGTGTTGCTGAGCTCTCCGATGCGTTATTTCTTTTTAAGAATGTTCCAAACAGTTGATTTGGCCACACCTAATGTTTTTGCTATCTCTCTGATGGGTATGTTTTGATTTTTCAGCCTAATGGTGGCTTGCTTCACTGATAGTGACAGCTCTTTGGATCTCATATTGAGAGTTGATAGCAACTGATTCCAAATGCAGATGTCACACCTAGAATCAACTCCAGACCTTTTACCTGCTTAATTGATAATGAAATAACGAGGGAATAGCTCACACCTGTCCATGAAATAGCTTTTGAGTTGATAGTCCCATTACTTTTGGCCCCTTAAAAAGTGGGAGGCACATATAGAAACCGTTGTAATTCCTACACCGTTCACCTGATTTGGATGTAATTACCCTCGAATTAAATCTGAAAGTCTGCAGGTAAAGCACATCTTGTTTGTTTCATTTCAAAGCCATTGTGGTGGTGAATAGAGGCCAAAATATGAAATTTCTGTCAATGTCCCAATATTTATGTACCTGACTGCATATCTGTAGGGCACAGAGGGGGGATATATATCTGTAGGGCGCAGAGGAGGGATATATTTGTAGGGCGCAGAGGGGGATATATATCTGTAGGGCGCAGAGGGGGATATATATCTGTAGGGCACAGGGGGGGATATATATTTGTGGGGCACAGAGGGGGATATATATTTGTGGGGCACAGAGGGGGATATATATCGGATATATATCTGTAGGGCGCAGAGGGGGATATATATCTGTAGGGCGCAGAGGGGGATATATATCGGATATATATCTGTAGGGCGCAGAAGGGGATATATATCTGTAGGGCGCAGAGGGGGATATATATCTGTAGGGCGCAGAGGAGGGATATATTTGTAGGACGCAGAGGGGGGATATATATGTGTAGGGCGCAGAGGGGGGATATATATCTGTAGGACACGGGGGATATATATCTGTAGGGCGCAGAGGGGGATACATATCTGTAGGGCGCAGAGGGGGATATATATATGTGTAGGGCGCAGAGGGGTATATATATCTGTAGGGCGCAGAAGGGGATATATATCTGTAGGGCGCAGAGGGGGATATATATCTGTAGGGCGCAGAGGAGGGATATATTTGTAGGGCGCAGAGGGGGATATATATCTGTAGGGCGCAGAGGGGGATATATATCTGTAGGGCACAGGGGGGATATATATTTGTGGGGCACAGAGGGGGATATATATTTGTGGGGCACAGAGGGGGATATATATCGGATATATATCTGTAGGGCGCAGAGGGGGATATATATCTGTAGGGCGCAGAGGGGGATATATATGTGTAGGGCGCAGAGGGGGATATATATCTGTAGGGCGCAGAGGGGGATATATATCTGTAGGGCGCAGAGGGGGATATATATCTGTAGGGCGCAGAGGGGGATATATATCTGTAGGGCGCAGAGGAGGGATATATATCTGTAGGGCGCAGAGGGGGATATATATCTGTAGGGCGCAGAGGGGGATATATATCTGTAGGGCACAGGGGGGGATATATATTTGTGGGGCACAGAGGGGGATATATATTTGTGGGGCACAGAGGGGGATATATATCGGATATATATCTGTAGGGCGCAGAGGGGGATATATATCTGTAGGGCGCAGAGGGGGATATATATGTGTAGGGCGCAGAGGGGGATATATATGTGTAGGGCGCAGAGGGGGATATATATGTGTAGGGCGCAGAGGGGGATATATATCTGTAGGGCGCAGAGGGGGATATATATGTGTAGGGCGCAGAGGGGGATATATATGTGTAGGGAGCAGAGGGGGATATATATGTGTAGGGCGCAGAGGGGGATATATATGTGTAGGGAGCAGAGGGGGATATATATGTGTAGGGAGCAGAGGGGGGATATATATGTGTAGGGAGCAGAGGGGGATATATATGTGTAGGGAGCAGAGGGGGATATATATGTGTAGGGAGCAGAGGGGGATATATATGTGTAGGGAGCAGAGGGGGGATATATATGTGTAGGGCGCAGAGGGGGATATATATGTGTAGGGAGCAGAGGGGGATATATATGTGTAGGGAGCAGAGGGGGATATATATGTGTAGGGAGCAGAGGGGGATATATATGTGTAGGGAGCAGAGGGGGATATATATGTGTAGGGAGCAGAGGGGGGTAGGGAGCAGAGGGGGATATATATGTGTAGGGCGCAGAGGGGGGATATATATGTGTAGGGAGCAGAGGGGGATATATATGTGTAGGGAGCAGAGGGGGGTAGGGAGCAGAGGGGGATATATATGTGTAGGGAGCAGAGGGGGATATATATGTGTAGGGAGCAGAGGGGGGATATATATGTGTAGGGAGCAGAGGGGGATATATATGTGTAGGGAGCAGAGGGGGATATATATGTGTAGGGAGCAGAGGGGGATATATATGTGTAGGGAGCAGAGGGGGATATATATGTGTAGGGAGCAGAGGGGGGTAGGGAGCAGAGGGGGATATATATGTGTAGGGCGCAGAGGGGGGATATATATGTGTAGGGCGCAGAGGGGGGATATATATGTGTAGGGCGCAGAGGGGGGATATATATGTGTAGGGAGCAGAGGGGGATATATATGTATAGGGAGCAGAGGGGGATATATATGTGTAGGGAGCAGAGGGGGATATATATGTGTAGGGAGCAGAGGGGGATATATATGTGTAGGGAGCAGAGGGGGATATATATGTGTAGGGAGCAGAGGGGGATATATATGTGTAGGGAGCAGAGGGGGATATATATGTGTAGGGAGCAGAGGGGGATATATATGTGTAGGGAGCAGAGGGGGATATATATGTGTAGGGAGCAGAGGGGGATATATATGTGTAGGGAGCAGAGGGGGATATATATGTGTAGGGCGCAGAGGGGGATATATATGTGTAGGACGCAGAGGGGGATATATATGTGTAGGACGCAGAGGGGGGATATATATGTGTAGGGCGCAGAGGGGGGATATATATGTGTAGGGCGCAGAGGGGGATATATATGTGTAGGACGCAGAGGGGGATATATATGTGTAGGGCGCAGAGGGGGGATATATATGTGTAGGGCGCAGAGGGGGGATATATATGTGTAGGGCGCAGAGGGGGGATATATATCTGTAGGGCGCAGAGGGGGGATATATATCTGTAGGGCGCAGAGGGGGGGGATATACAGTCAGGTGCATAAATATTGAGACATTGACAGAATTCTCATATTTTGGCCTCTAGTCACCACCACAATGGCTTTGAAATGAAACAAACAAGATGTGATTTACCTGCAGACTTTCAGATTTAATTTGAGGGTAATTACATCCAAATCAGGTGAACGGTGTAGGAATTACAACGGTTTCTATATGTGCCTCCCACTTTTTAAGGGGCCAAAGGTAATGGGACAAACTAAACAATCCTAAATCTGACTTTCACTTTTTAATACTTTGTTGCAAATCCTTTGCAGGCAATTACAGCCTGAAGTCTGGAACGCATAGACTTCACCAGATGCTGGGTTTCATCCCTGGTGATGCTCTGCCAGGCCTCTACTGCAAATGTCTTCAGTTCCTGCTTGTTCTTGGGGCATTTTCCCTTCAGATTTGTCTTCATCAAGTGAAATGCATGCTCAATCGGATTCAGGTCAGGGGATTGACTTGGCCATTGCATAACATTCCACTTTTTGGCCTTAAAAAACTCTTTGGTTGCTTTTGCAGTATGCTTCGGGTCATTGTCCATCTGCACTGTGAAGCGCCGTCCAATGAGTTCTGAAGCATTTGACTGAATATGAGCTTATAATATTGCCCGAAACACTTCAGAATTAATTCTGCTGCTTTTGTCAGCAGTCACATCATCAATAAATACAAGGGAACCAGTTCCATTGGCAGCCATACATGCCCACGCCATGACACTTCCACCACCATGCTTCACTGATGAGGTGGTATGTTTTGGATCATGAGCAGTTCCTTTCCTTCTCCATACTCTCTTCCCATCACTCTGGTACAAGTTGATCTTTGTCTCATCTGTCCATAGGATGTTGTTCCAGAACTGTAATGGCTTTTTTAGATGTTGTTTGGCAAACTCTAATCTGGTCTTCCTGTTTTTATGGCTCACCAATGGTTTGCATCTTGTGGTGAACCCTCTATATTCACTCTTGTGAAGTCTTCTCTTGATTGTTGACTTTGACACATATACATCTACCTCCTGGAGAGTGTTCTTGATTTGGCCAACTGTTGTGAAGAGGTTTTTCTTCACCAGGGAAATAATTCTTCTGTCATCCACCACAGTTGTTTCGCGTGGTCTTCCGAATCTTTTGGTGTTGCTGAGCTCTCCGATGCGTTATTTCTTTTTAAGAATGTTCCAAACAGTTGATTTGGCCACACCTAATGTTTTTGCTATCTCTCTGATGGGTATGTTTTGATTTTTCAGCCTAATGGTGGCTTGCTTCACTGATAGTGACAGCTCTTTGGATCTCATATTGAGAGTTGATAGCAACTGATTCCAAATGCAGATGTCACACCTAGAATCAACTCCAGACCTTTTACCTGCTTAATTGATAATGAAATAACGAGGGAATAGCTCACACCTGTCCATGAAATAGCTTTTGAGTTGATAGTCCCATTACTTTTGGCCCCTTAAAAAGTGGGAGGCACATATAGAAACCGTTGTAATTCCTACACCGTTCACCTGATTTGGATGTAATTACCCTCGAATTAAATCTGAAAGTCTGCAGTTAAATCACATCTTGTTTGTTTCATTTCAAAGCCATTGTGGTGGTGAATAGAGGCCAAAATATGAAATTTCTGTCAATGTCCCAATATTTATGTACCTGACTGCATATCTGTAGGGCACAGAGGGGGGATATATATCTGTAGGGCGCAGAGGAGGGATATATTTGTAGGGCGCAGAGGGGGATATATATCTGTAGGGCGCAGAGGGGGATATATATCTGTAGGGCACAGGGGGGGATATATATTTGTGGGGCACAGAGGGGGATATATATTTGTGGGGCACAGAGGGGGATATATATCGGATATATATCTGTAGGGCGCAGAGGGGGATATATATCTGTAGGGCGCAGAGGGGGATATATATCGGATATATATCTGTAGGGCGCAGAAGGGGATATATATCTGTAGGGCGCAGAGGGGGATATATATCTGTAGGGCGCAGAGGAGGGATATATTTGTAGGACGCAGAGGGGGGATATATATGTGTAGGGCGCAGAGGGGGGATATATATCTGTAGGACACGGGGGATATATATCTGTAGGGCGCAGAGGGGGATACATATCTGTAGGGCGCAGAGGGGGATATATATATGTGTAGGGCGCAGAGGGGTATATATATCTGTAGGGCGCAGAAGGGGATATATATCTGTAGGGCGCAGAGGGGGATATATATCTGTAGGGCGCAGAGGAGGGATATATTTGTAGGGCGCAGAGGGGGATATATATCTGTAGGGCGCAGAGGGGGATATATATCTGTAGGGCACAGGGGGGATATATATTTGTGGGGCACAGAGGGGGATATATATTTGTGGGGCACAGAGGGGGATATATATCGGATATATATCTGTAGGGCGCAGAGGGGGATATATATCTGTAGGGCGCAGAGGGGGATATATATGTGTAGGGCACAGGGGGGATATATATTTGTGGGGCACAGAGGGGGATATATATTTGTGGGGCACAGAGGGGGATATATATCGGATATATATCTGTAGGGCGCAGAGGGGGATATATATCTGTAGGGCGCAGAGGGGGATATATATCGGATATATATCTGTAGGGCGCAGAAGGGGATATATATCTGTAGGGCGCAGAGGGGGATATATATCTGTAGGGCGCAGAGGAGGGATATATTTGTAGGACGCAGAGGGGGGATATATATGTGTAGGGCGCAGAGGGGGGATATATATCTGTAGGACACGGGGGATATATATCTGTAGGGCGCAGAGGGGGATACATATCTGTAGGGCGCAGAGGGGGATATATATATGTGTAGGGCGCAGAGGGGTATA
This sequence comes from Taudactylus pleione, assembly GCA_031769625.1. Classification (NCBI taxonomy): domain Eukaryota; kingdom Metazoa; phylum Chordata; class Amphibia; order Anura; family Myobatrachidae; genus Taudactylus; species Taudactylus pleione. The sequence continues at coordinate 304,436 of JAUIMM010002538.1, forward strand.
TATATCTGTAGGGCGCAGAAGGGGATATATATCTGTAGGGCGCAGAGGGGGATATATATCTGTAGGGCGCAGAGGAGGGATATATTTGTAGGGCGCAGAGGGGGATATATATCTGTAGGGCGCAGAGGGGGATATATATCTGTAGGGCACAGGGGGGATATATATTTGTGGGGCACAGAGGGGGATATATATTTGTGGGGCACAGAGGGGGATATATATCGGATATATATCTGTAGGGCGCAGAGGGGGATATATATCTGTAGGGCGCAGAGGGGGATATATATGTGTAGGGCGCAGAGGGGGATATATATCTGTAGGGCGCAGAGGGGGATATATATCTGTAGGGCGCAGAGGGGGATATATATCTGTAGGGCGCAGAGGGGGATATATATCTGTAGGGCGCAGAGGAGGGATATATATCTGTAGGGCGCAGAGGGGGATATATATCTGTAGGGCGCAGAGGGGGATATATATCTGTAGGGCACAGGGGGGGATATATATTTGTGGGGCACAGAGGGGGATATATATTTGTGGGGCACAGAGGGGGATATATATCGGATATATATCTGTAGGGCGCAGAGGGGGATATATATCTGTAGGGCGCAGAGGGGGATATATATGTGTAGGGCGCAGAGGGGGATATATATGTGTAGGGCGCAGAGGGGGATATATATGTGTAGGGCGCAGAGGGGGATATATATCTGTAGGGCGCAGAGGGGGATATATATGTGTAGGGCGCAGAGGGGGATATATATGTGTAGGGAGCAGAGGGGGATATATATGTGTAGGGCGCAGAGGGGGATATATATGTGTAGGGAGCAGAGGGGGATATATATGTGTAGGGAGCAGAGGGGGGATATATATGTGTAGGGAGCAGAGGGGGATATATATGTGTAGGGAGCAGAGGGGGATATATATGTGTAGGGAGCAGAGGGGGATATATATGTGTAGGGAGCAGAGGGGGGATATATATGTGTAGGGCGCAGAGGGGGATATATATGTGTAGGGAGCAGAGGGGGATATATATGTGTAGGGAGCAGAGGGGGATATATATGTGTAGGGAGCAGAGGGGGATATATATGTGTAGGGAGCAGAGGGGGATATATATGTGTAGGGAGCAGAGGGGGGTAGGGAGCAGAGGGGGATATATATGTGTAGGGCGCAGAGGGGGGATATATATGTGTAGGGAGCAGAGGGGGATATATATGTGTAGGGAGCAGAGGGGGGTAGGGAGCAGAGGGGGATATATATGTGTAGGGAGCAGAGGGGGATATATATGTGTAGGGAGCAGAGGGGGGATATATATGTGTAGGGAGCAGAGGGGGATATATATGTGTAGGGAGCAGAGGGGGATATATATGTGTAGGGAGCAGAGGGGGATATATATGTGTAGGGAGCAGAGGGGGATATATATGTGTAGGGAGCAGAGGGGGGTAGGGAGCAGAGGGGGATATATATGTGTAGGGCGCAGAGGGGGGATATATATGTGTAGGGCGCAGAGGGGGGATATATATGTGTAGGGCGCAGAGGGGGGATATATATGTGTAGGGAGCAGAGGGGGATATATATGTATAGGGAGCAGAGGGGGATATATATGTGTAGGGAGCAGAGGGGGATATATATGTGTAGGGAGCAGAGGGGGGATATATATGTGTAGGGAGCAGAGGGGGATATATATGTGTAGGGAGCAGAGGGGGATATATATGTGTAGGGAGCAGAGGGGGATATATATGTGTAGGGCGCAGAGGGGGATATATATGTGTAGGGAGCAGAGGGGGATATATATGTGTAGGGAGCAGAGGGGGATATATATGTGTAGGGAGCAGAGGGGGATATATATGTGTAGGGCGCAGAGGGGGATATATATGTGTAGGACGCAGAGGGGGATATATATGTGTAGGACGCAGAGGGGGGATATATATGTGTAGGGCGCAGAGGGGGGATATATATGTGTAGGGCGCAGAGGGGGATATATATGTGTAGGACGCAGAGGGGGATATATATGTGTAGGGCGCAGAGGGGGGATATATATGTGTAGGGCGCAGAGGGGGGATATATATGTGTAGGGCGCAGAGGGGGGATATATATCTGTAGGGCGCAGAGGGGGGATATATATCTGTAGGGCGCAGAGGGGGGGGATATACAGTCAGGTGCATAAATATTGAGACATTGACAGAATTCTCATATTTTGGCCTCTAGTCACCACCACAATGGCTTTGAAATGAAACAAACAAGATGTGATTTACCTGCAGACTTTCAGATTTAATTTGAGGGTAATTACATCCAAATCAGGTGAACGGTGTAGGAATTACAACGGTTTCTATATGTGCCTCCCACTTTTTAAGGGGCCAAAGGTAATGGGACAAACTAAACAATCCTAAATCTGACTTTCACTTTTTAATACTTTGTTGCAAATCCTTTGCAGGCAATTACAGCCTGAAGTCTGGAACGCATAGACTTCACCAGATGCTGGGTTTCATCCCTGGTGATGCTCTGCCAGGCCTCTACTGCAAATGTCTTCAGTTCCTGCTTGTTCTTGGGGCATTTTCCCTTCAGATTTGTCTTCATCAAGTGAAATGCATGCTCAATCGGATTCAGGTCAGGGGATTGACTTGGCCATTGCATAACATTCCACTTTTTGGCCTTAAAAAACTCTTTGGTTGCTTTTGCAGTATGCTTCGGGTCATTGTCCATCTGCACTGTGAAGCGCCGTCCAATGAGTTCTGAAGCATTTGACTGAATATGAGCTTATAATATTGCCCGAAACACTTCAGAATTAATTCTGCTGCTTTTGTCAGCAGTCACATCATCAATAAATACAAGGGAACCAGTTCCATTGGCAGCCATACATGCCCACGCCATGACACTTCCACCACCATGCTTCACTGATGAGGTGGTATGTTTTGGATCATGAGCAGTTCCTTTCCTTCTCCATACTCTCTTCCCATCACTCTGGTACAAGTTGATCTTTGTCTCATCTGTCCATAGGATGTTGTTCCAGAACTGTAATGGCTTTTTTAGATGTTGTTTGGCAAACTCTAATCTGGTCTTCCTGTTTTTATGGCTCACCAATGGTTTGCATCTTGTGGTGAACCCTCTATATTCACTCTTGTGAAGTCTTCTCTTGATTGTTGACTTTGACACATATACATCTACCTCCTGGAGAGTGTTCTTGATTTGGCCAACTGTTGTGAAGAGGTTTTTCTTCACCAGGGAAATAATTCTTCTGTCATCCACCACAGTTGTTTTCCGTGGTCTTCCGAATCTTTTGGTGTTGCTGAGCTCTCCGATGCGTTATTTCTTTTTAAGAATGTTCCAAACAGTTGATTTGGCCACACCTAATGTTTTTGCTATCTCTCTGATGGGTATGTTTTGATTTTTCAGCCTAATGATGGCTTCACTGATAGTGACAGCTCTTTGGATCTCATATTGAGAGTTGATAGCAACTGATTCCAAATGCAGATGTCACACCTAGAATCAACTCCAGACCTTTTACCTGCTTAATTGATAATGAAATAACGAGGGAATAGCTCACACCTGTCCATGAAATAGCTTTTGAGTTGATAGTCCCATTACTTTTGGCCCCTTAAAAAGTGGGAGGCACATATAGAAACCGTTGTAATTCCTACACCGTTCACCTGATTTGGATGTAATTACCCTCGAATTAAATCTGAAAGTCTGCAGTTAAATCACATCTTGTTTGTTTCATTTCAAAGCCATTGTGGTGGTGAATAGAGGCCAAAATATGAAATTTCTGTCAATGTCCCAATATTTATGTACCTGACTGCATATCTGTAGGGCACAGAGGGGGGATATATATCTGTAGGGCGCAGAGGAGGGATATATTTGTAGGGCGCAGAGGGGGATATATATCTGTAGGGCGCAGAGGGGGATATATATCTGTAGGGCACAGGGGGGGATATATATTTGTGGGGCACAGAGGGGGATATATATTTGTGGGGCACAGAGGGGGATATATATCGGATATATATCTGTAGGGCGCAGAGGGGGATATATATCTGTAGGGCGCAGAGGGGGATATATATCGGATATATATCTGTAGGGCGCAGAAGGGGATATATATCTGTAGGGCGCAGAGGGGGATATATATCTGTAGGGCGCAGAGGAGGGATATATTTGTAGGACGCAGAGGGGGGATATATATGTGTAGGGCGCAGAGGGGGGATATATATCTGTAGGACACGGGGGATATATATCTGTAGGGCGCAGAGGGGGATACATATCTGTAGGGCGCAGAGGGGGATATATATATGTGTAGGGCGCAGAGGGGTATATATATCTGTAGGGCGCAGAAGGGGATATATATCTGTAGGGCGCAGAGGGGGATATATATCTGTAGGGCGCAGAGGAGGGATATATTTGTAGGGCGCAGAGGGGGATATATATCTGTAGGGCGCAGAGGGGGATATATATCTGTAGGGCACAGGGGGGATATATATTTGTGGGGCACAGAGGGGGATATATATTTGTGGGGCACAGAGGGGGATATATATCGGATATATATCTGTAGGGCGCAGAGGGGGATATATATCTGTAGGGCGCAGAGGGGGATATATATGTGTAGGGCACAGGGGGGATATATATTTGTGGGGCACAGAGGGGGATATATATTTGTGGGGCACAGAGGGGGATATATATCGGATATATATCTGTAGGGCGCAGAGGGGGATATATATCTGTAGGGCGCAGAGGGGGATATATATCGGATATATATCTGTAGGGCGCAGAAGGGGATATATATCTGTAGGGCGCAGAGGGGGATATATATCTGTAGGGCGCAGAGGAGGGATATATTTGTAGGACGCAGAGGGGGGATATATATGTGTAGGGCGCAGAGGGGGGATATATATCTGTAGGACACGGGGGATATATATCTGTAGGGCGCAGAGGGGGATACATATCTGTAGGGCGCAGAGGGGGATATATATATGTGTAGGGCGCAGAGGGGTATATATATCTGTAGGGCGCAGAAGGGGATATATATCTGTAGGGCGCAGAGGGGGATATATATCTGTAGGGCGCAGAGGAGGGATATATTTGTAGGGCGCAGAGGGGGATATATATCTGTAGGGCGCAGAGGGGGATATATATCTGTAGGGCACAGGGGGGATATATATTTGTGGGGCACAGAGGGGGATATATATTTGTGGGGCACAGAGGGGGATATATATCGGATATATATCTGTAGGGCGCAGAGGGGGATATATATCTGTAGGGCGCAGAGGGGGATATATATCTGTAGGGCGCAGAGGGGGATATATATGTGTAGGGCGCAGAGGGGGATATATATCTGTAGGGCGCAGAGGGGGATATATATCTGTAGGGCGCAGAGGGGGATATATATCTGTAGGGCGCAGAGGGGGATATATATCTGTAGGGCGCAGAGGAGGGATATATATCTGTAGGGCGCAGAGGGGGATATATATCTGTAGGGCGCAGAGGGGGATATATATCTGTAGGGCACAGGGGGGGATATATATTTGTGGGGCACAGAGGGGGATATATATTTGTGGGGCACAGAGGGGGATATATATCGGATATATATCTGTAGGGCGCAGAGGGGGATATATATCTGTAGGGCGCAGAGGGGGATATATATGTGTAGGGCGCAGAGGGGGATATATATGTGTAGGGCGCAGAGGGGGATATATATCTGTAGGGCGCAGAGGGGGATATATATCTGTAGGGCGCAGAGGGGGATATATATCTGTAGGGCGCAGAGGGGGATATATATCTGTAGGGCGCAGAGGGGGATATATATCTGTAGGGCACAGAGGGGGATATATATTTGTGGGGCACAGAGGGGGATATATATCGGATATATATCTGTAGGGCGCAGAGGGGGATATATATCTGTAGGGCGCAGAGGGGGATATATATCTGTAGGGCGCAGAGGGGGATATATATCTGTAGGGCGCAGAGGGGGATATATATCTGTAGGGCGCAGAGGGGGGATATATATCTGTAGGGTGCAGAGGGGGATATATATCTGTAGGGCGCAGAGGGGGATATATATGTGTAGGGCGCAGAGGGGGATATATATGTGTAGGGCGCAGAGGGGTATATATATCTGTAGGGCGCAGAGGGGGATATATATCTGTAGGGCGCAGAGGGGGGATATATATCTGTAGGGCGCAGAGGGGGGATATATATCTGTAGGGCGCAGAGGGGGGGATATATATGTGTAGGGCGCAGAGGGGGGGATATATATGTGTAGGGCGCAGAGGGGGGATATATATCTGTAGGACACGGGGGATATATATCTGTAGGGCGCAGAGGGGGATACATATCTGTAGGGCGCAGAGGGGGATATATATATGTGTAGGGCGCAGAGGGGGATATATATCGGATATATATCTGTAGGGCGCAGAGGGGGATATATATGTGTAGGGCGCAGAGGGGGATATATATGTGTAGGGCGCAGAGGGGGATATATATGTGTAGGGCGCAGAGGGGGATATATATCTGTAGGGCGCAGAGGGGGATATATATCTGTAGGGCGCAGAGGGGGATATATATCTGTAGGGCGCAGAGGGGGATATATATCTGTAGGGCGCAGAGGGGGATATATATCTGTAGGGCGCAGAGGGGGATATATATGTGTAGGGCGCAGAGGGGGGATATATATGTGTAGGGCGCAGAGGGGGATATATATCTGTAGGGCGCAGAGGGGGATATATATGTGTAGGGCGCAGAGGGGGGATATATATCTGTAGGGCGCAGAGGGGGATATATATCTGTAGGGCGCAGAGGGGGATATATATGTGTAGGGCGCAGAGGGGTATATATATCTGGGACGCAGAGGGGGGATATATATCTGTAGGGCGCAGAGGGGGGATATATATCTGTAGGGCGCAGAGGGGGATATATATCTGTAGGGCGCAGAGGGGGGATATATATCTGTAGGGCGCAGAGGGGGATATATATCTGTAGGGCGCAGAGGAGGGATATATATCTGTAGGGCGCAGAGGGGGATATATATCTGTAGGGCGCAGAGGGGGATATATATCTGTAGGGCACAGGGGGGGATATATATTTGTGGGGCACAGAGGGGGATATATATTTGTGGGGCACAGAGGGGGATATATATCGGATATATATCTGTAGGGCGCAGAGGGGGATATATATGTGTAGGGCGCAGAGGGGGATATATATGTGTAGGGCGCAGAGGGGGATATATATCTGTAGGGCGCAGAGGGGGATATATATCTGTAGGGCGCAGAGGGGGATATATATCTGTAGGGCGCAGAGGGGGATATATATCTGTAGGGCACAGAGGGGGATATATATTTGTGGGGCACAGAGGGGGATATATATCGGATATATATCTGTAGGGCGCAGAGGGGGATATATATCTGTAGGGCGCAGAGGGGGATATATATCTGTAGGGCGCAGAGGGGGATATATATCTGTAGGGCGCAGAGGGGGATATATATCTGTAGGGCGCAGAGGGGGATATATATCTGTAGGGCGCAGAGGGGGATATATATCTGTAGGGCGCAGAGGGGGATATATATCTGTAGGGCGCAGAGGGGGATATATATCTGTAGGGCGCAGAGGGGGATATATATCTGTAGGGCGCAGAGGGGGGATATATATCTGTAGGGTGCAGAGGGGGATATATATCTGTAGGGCGCAGAGGGGGGATATATATCTGTAGGGTGCAGAGGGGGATATATATGTGTAGGGCGCAGAGGGGTATATATATCTGTAGGGCGCAGAGGGGGATATATATCTGTAGGGCGCAGAGGGGGGATATATATCTGTAGGGCGCAGAGGGGGGATATATATCTGTAGGGCGCAGAGGGGGGGATATATATCTGTAGGGCGCAGAGGGGGGGGATATATATGTGTAGGGCGCAGAGGGGGGGATATATATGTGTAGGGCGCAGAGGGGGGATATATATCTGTAGGACACGGGGGATATATATCTGTAGGGCGCAGAGGGGGATACATATCTGTAGGGCGCAGAGGGGGATATATATATGTGTAGGGCGCAGAGGGGGATATATATCGGATATATATCTGTAGGGCGCAGAGGGGGATATATATGTGTAGGGCGCAGAGGGGGATATATATGTGTAGGGCGCAGAGGGGGATATATATGTGTAGGGCGCAGAGGGGGATATATATCTGTAGGGCGCAGAGGGGGATATATATCTGTAGGGCGCAGAGGGGGATATATATCTGTAGGGCGCAGAGGGGGATATATATCTGTAGGGCGCAGAGGGGGATATATATGTGTAGGGCGCAGAGGGGGATATATATCTGTAGGGCGCAGAGGGGGATATATATGTGTAGGGCGCAGAGGGGGGATATATATGTGTAGGGCGCAGAGGGGGATATATATCTGTAGGGCGCAGAGGGGGATATATATGTGTAGGGCGCAGAGGGGGGATATATATCTGTAGGGCGCAGAGGGGGATATATATCTGTAGGGCGCAGAGGGGGATATATATGTGTAGGGCGCAGAGGGGTATATATATCTGGGACGCAGAGGGGGGATATATATCTGTAGGGCGCAGAGGGGGATATATATCTGTAGGGCGCAGAGGGGGGATATATATCTGTAGGGCGCAGAGGGGGATACATATCTGTAGGGCGCAGAGGGGGATATATATATGTGTAGGGCGCAGAGGGGGATATATATCGGATATATATCTGTAGGGCGCAGAGGGGGATATATATGTGTAGGGCGCAGAGGGGGATATATATGTGTAGGGCGCAGAGGGGGATATATATGTGTAGGGCGCAGAGGGGGATATATATCTGTAGGGCGCAGAGGGGGATATATATCTGTAGGGCGCAGAGGGGGATATATATCTGTAGGGCGCAGAGGGGGATATATATCTGTAGGGCGCAGAGGGGGATATATATGTGTAGGGCGCAGAGGGGGATATATATCTGTAGGGCGCAGAGGGGGATATATATGTGTAGGGCGCAGAGGGGGGATATATATGTGTAGGGCGCAGAGGGGGATATATATCTGTAGGGCGCAGAGGGGGATATATATGTGTAGGGCGCAGAGGGGGGATATATATCTGTAGGGCGCAGAGGGGGATATATATCTGTAGGGCGCAGAGGGGGATATATATGTGTAGGGCGCAGAGGGGTATATATATCTGGGACGCAGAGGGGGGATATATATCTGTAGGGCGCAGAGGGGGATATATATCTGTAGGGCGCAGAGGGGGATATATATCTGTAGGGCACAGAGGGGGATATATATCTGTAGGGCACAGAGGGGGGGATATATATCTGTAGGGCGCAGAGGGGGATATATATCTGTAGGGCACAGAGGGGGGATATATATCTGTAGGGCACAGAGGGGGGGATATATATGTGTAGGGCACAGAGGGGGATATATATCTGGGGCGCAGAGGGGGGATATATATCTGTAGGGCGCAGAGGGGGATATATATCTGTAGGGCGCAGAGGGGGATATATATCTGTAGGGCGCAGAGGGGGGATATATATCTGTAGGACCCCTCTGCGCCCTACAGATATATATCCCCCCTCTGCGCCCTACAGATATATATCCCCCGCTCCCCCCCCCTCTTGGTGCCCCTGCTGCCAGCTACCGTACAGAGCCTGGTTCATTGTGAGGGATCAGTGGGTATCAGCCCATAGGCAAATGCAGGGGGGGTTTCCGCTGGCTTGCCTACCCTCCACATTTGGCCGGGAGCCTCCCGATTTTCGGGTGCCGCTCCAGGCCCCCCAGAAAGGCAGGCAAGCCTCCCGGAAGCTTGCGACCCTCCCTACCTCCCCCCTGAAAAAAATGGAAACCCCCGTAGCCCGGTGACAGCATTGTGAAGAGGGGGCGGAGTCACGATGACGCAATCGTGCATCCCCATCCCCGCCCCCAGTGTTCCACCAAATGGCTGGCCCCGCCCCCTGCCATTAGCCGACAATCAGCTCCCTCCCGGAAGGCTGGAGCTGATTGTCGGCAACTATGGGTTTCCGTCTGCCTGGAAACCCCCTCCCCAGCACACACCTTCACCACAATAGAAGTAGCAAAGAGGGGGCATCCACTACACGATTTTAGCAGGTGATTGAACAATAACGACGTCGTTATTGTTCAATCGTTTATAAATCGTGTAAAAATCGTGCAGTGTTTGGTCGTTAACGGTCAACGATGCGCGCTCCCGCTGGTCGTTTGATCGTCTCGTCAGTCGACTGAACACGCAGGACAATTTTCTCTATTAAAGATAGTTTGCAAATCGTTCAGACTGAAAAATAAAATTTCAAGGGAAAATGGTTTAGAGATTGGACAGGGAGTAGATCGTCTAGTGCAGAGGTTCTCAAACTCGGTCCTCAGGACACCACACAGGTCATGTTTTCCAGGTCTCCTGGCAGGTGCACAGGTGTATTCATTACTCACTGACACGTTTTAAAAGATCCACAGATGGAGCTAATTATTTCACCTGTAATTCTGTGAAACCTGGAAAACATGCACCGTGTGGGGTCCTGAAGACCGAGTTAGAGAACCTGTGGTCTAGTGGATGTGCCCCATAACTCCTTCTGACAGACCCTTCTATTTTGTGGCTGATGTGGGAGATCTTACATGTACACTGTGACTACTGTCATCATATAATTATGTGTCTGATGTGGGAGATCTTACATGTACACTGTGACTACTGTCATCATATAATTATGTGTCTGATGTGGGAGATCTTACATGTACACTGTGACTACTGTCATCATATAATCATGTGGCTGACGTGGGAGATCTTACATGTACACTGTGACTACTGTCATAATTATGTGGCTGATGTGGGAGATCTTACATGTACACTGTGACTACTGTCATCATATAATCATGTGGCTGACGTGGACGGTCTTACATGTACACTGTGACTACTGTCATCATATAATTATGTGGCTGACGTGGACGGTATTACATGTACACTGTGACTACTGTCATCATATAATTTTGTGGCTGATGTGGGAGATCTTACATGTACACTGAGACTACGGTCATCATATAATTTTGTGGCTGATGTGGGAGATCTTACATGTACACTGTGACTACTGTCATCATATAATTTTGTGGCTGATGTGGGAGATCTTACATGTACACTGTGACTACTGTCATCATATAATTGTGTGTGTGATGTGGGCGGTCTTACATGTACACTGTGACTACTGTCATCATATAATTATGTGGCTTATGTGGGCGGTCTTACATGTATACACTGTGACCACTATCATATAATTATGTGGCTGATGTGGGCGGTCTTACATGTACACTGTGTCGAAGCTGGATAATTGGCTGAGACAAGATCAGTTTAAAATTGAAGCGTGGACGACGCCATCTTGCGAATGGCAGCTAGACTCCATTTTAGAAACAAGAATCTACAAGACGCCATTTTGCGACCAGCTCCATTTTAAGTTACAACTCACAAGCTAAGTACAGACGGCAATGTTTTTGATAATCTACCAAGGGCAACTGGAAGAACAGCTTCCTGAGAAAAAGTAAATAGAATAGACAATGAGTGTTTTTACATACAAATTGGGAATCCCTGTATGCAGACAAGTATAGTTGTGGCAATTGTAATATAATCCAGGCATTGATCTACGCAATTGGATTTGTCTGAATTCTAAACAGGTTTTAGCCCCACACCCAGACAGGATGCCCCAGCTTCACAGCTTGGGGTAACACATTTGCATTCACACAAGAGTCTTGGAGAACAAAGGACTTTTCTTTAGAGCCTGGGAAAGGTGGGGGCTGCTGAGGGGGGGGGGGGGGGGCGTGTGGAACTATATGGCTCAGCATTCCACACTGCTAGGTGTTCACTTAGTAAGTGAGATTTAAGTGCACCATTTTTCATACACACATTAATACGCACAATTGCGCTGGTAACTAATCGCATATTAGCGAATGCATAAGACCTTGTATGAAAACACTGTTTTATTAGCTAAATGCGCACGCATCTGTCCCCAGTTAACTAGCGTCTTTATATCAAACCCTGTATACTCACACATTACATATTCACATACAAGGTTCCATAAGCTTTAAGGTATAAGATTTAAGTTTGTTCATTAAGTATAAATGCTATGAAATAAAGATTATTTGGTAACTAAGGTTTTATACATGCTAAGTAAGCCGTGTTTGGTTTTGTACTGATGCGTACTCTTTCCACAGTATTCTGGTATTATCGGTGGGGAGATCGCATCATGCATTCTCAACTTATGGACCGCAGAGACTTCAAGCAACAAAATGTATATAATATGAACAACTGTTAGGATGTTGCATGAGGCGGGAACCTAGAGACCCCCAGTTGTTGGAGGCTGGGTTAAGTCTATTTGAATCAGCCAGTTAAACGCCCTGTAACAGATGTATCCCCCTTGAGGACCAATGGCATCAGCAACAAACTTCTCTATTGTGTTGTCTATTCCTGGGGGGTATAAATATGTGTGCTCCAACACTGGGTCTTAGTCTTCGTGCTGATAGACGAGGGGTTTCTTGCGAATGCCTAACATCTGGTCTGGAAGCGCTGCATATGTATACTGTACTTGGGTCTGTATAATTCCTTTGCGCTGAATTGTGTCTGGATCAATAGCGTGTAACTGACTGTACTTTTACCTGAATAATACTTTGTGCTTTGGAACCGATTCCAGGTCTTAAGTCTTTATTTACTGTATGACTGCGTACGCAAATTAGCGTAATCCTTAGAGGTTTATAGGTAGGATATTAGAAGGTAAAGGAAGGAGTGTATAGAGGTTCTGATCCAGTATCATCAACTGTGACTACTGTCATCATGTAATTATGTGTCTGACGTAGGCAGTATTACATGTACACTGTGACTGCTGTCATCATATAATTATGTGTCTGATGTGGGCAGTATTACATGTACACTGTGACTACTGTCATCATGTAATTATGCGGCTGACGTGGGTGGTCTCACATGTACACTGTGACCACTGTCATCATATAATTATGTGTCTGATGTGGGAGATCTTACATGTACACTGTGACTACTGTCATCATATAATCATGTGGCTGACGTGGACGGTCTTACATGTACACTGTGACTACTGTCATCATATAATTATGTGTCTGACGTAGGCGGTCTTACATGTACACTGTGACTACTGTCATATAATTATGCGGCTGACGAGGGCGGTCTCACATGTACACTGTGACTACTGTCATCATATAATTATGTGGCTGACGTGGACGGTATTACATGTACACTGACTACTGTCATCATATAATTATGTGTCTGATGTGGGAGATCTTATATGTACACTGTGACTACTGTCATCATATAATTATGCGGCTGACGTGGGTGGACTTACATGTACACTGAGACTACTGTCATCATATAATTTTGTGGCTGATGTGGGTGGTCTTACATGTACACTGAGACGGCTGGCATATAATTATGTGGCTGACGTGGGCGGTCTTACATGTACACTGAGACTACTGTCATCATATAATTACGCGGCTGACGTGGATGGTCTTACATGTACACTGAGACTACTGGCATCATATGACTACACGGGTGCCATAGGGGATTCTTATATTTACACTCATTTTTATGTTTGTTTTTTTATGTGGATTGTTTTGTTTCTGTTGTGTAAAACTTATATTTATCTTTTTACCTGGTTAAATCCTTTTCTTCGAGAGCCATAGGGGACACAGAGTTTAGATGGTGGTGTATAGGCTGGAGTAGTAGTTCGGCACCAAACAGTTAATTTTTTTCTCCCAGCAGCCCTGGCTCTTCCCCCTATACCCAGCACCCAGCCAGGCCAGTTAAGTTCGCAAGCCCAAGGCAGGAGCAAGAAAGAGGAGGAAGACTGGTGCATACACACAAGTCCACACACCCAGAAGAGAGTGACATGGGAACCATAAGGTGAGCAAAAACCACAAAAGCCATGTATGTCATCAGCCAGGATGTTCACTCGGGCAAGTGGGCGCTTCATCCAGATGCCTTCAGGTCTAGGTACAATCCGACAATGCGACTGCTGTTGCCTACATAAACCATCAGGTTGGCACTCGCAATCGTGGCGCCATAAAGGAGGTGTGTCGCATTCTCTTCTGGGCAGAGTCATCTTCCGGCTCTGTCAGCGGTCTCTATCCCCGGAGTACAGTATAGGGAATTGGACTTCCTCAGCAGCCAGGATGTTCACTCGGGCGAGTGGGCGCTTCATCCAGATGCCTTCAGCTTCTAGTTCTTCACTGGGGCTTATCATTGACTGCTGAGGAAGTCCAATTCCAGTGCCAGTCTGACAGGCTGGGGCATGGTTACTCTGGACCTCCGGCTTCAGGGTCTCTGGTCCAAGAGTGAATGTGAAAGTAAGATCCATCCAGCTTTCCCATCAGGAAGAGGTATGAGTAAAACCCACTGGTCTTCATGGCAAGAGGGAACCCGGAACAATTATTCCAGAATCTAAAAAAGAATGAACATCTGATAGCAGAGCTGTACATTTAGATGGGTCTGGGGGAAGAGGAGTGAACATAATTCTCATGGGCAAGAGACCTACCAGGTCCAGGATGTTTTCTCCAAACACAATGCAGCAACTCCAGCGATCTGGAGAGTACCAAAGCCATAGGCCCCAGAACCTGCGCAGATGGGCACCCACCACTGGAGGATGGGGTTGGACCCCTTTGGAGTCATGCAGCTGGCTTGGGCCCGGTTCAGCGCCTCTGAAGGTCTGAGATTCACCCCTTTCAGAGAAGCAAATTGAACGAAACCGTGGAAGTTTTGCCTTCGAGGTAGAGACAAGAAGGTAAGGGTTTTTATCTTTCATAGCTTCTGCGACAATCTAAAGGGGGGTATCCACTAGACTATTTAGTTGAACGATAACGATCATTCGCAAAATTGTCTAAAACGACCAGCGATGCGCGTGTCTGCTGGTCGTTTAGACATCTATCATCTTTCGAACATGCTGGTCAACCTGACGATATAGTCAGGTTCAGCATGTTTCAAGATGATTGATAACCCTACACTGAACGACTGCTCGTTCAGTGCAGGCTCATCACACGATTGACAAACGACTGAGCGATTACAATGTCGTAATCGTGCAGTCGTTTTCAGATCTTGTAGTGGATACCCGCCTTTAGTGAGCTCTGAACCAAAGAGAAAGTCCCCTTCAAAGGGAACCGCTTCCCAGGTACGCTTGGCCTGTAAACCAGATGCCAATTGTTCAGTCCAGGACTCAATTACCTTGTTGACCCAGGCAACGGCCAAAATGGGAAGGGAAATATCCGTAAAGGAAAAATAACTGCAACAAGGTCTCATTTTCTTGATCATTTTGAGTGCGGAATAACCATAGCCTTTGCCAGTTTGGCTATAAGAGCATCTACCCGGTGTGGGACTTCCCTTCTGCTCCACAGGAGGTTTCTGTCCTCCCTGAGCTCGCCTTTCTTTCTTATCCCTGCAAAGGGATAAGAAAGTCTGAATCTATGAGGAATCTGAAAATTCTTATCCAGATGCAGCCAAACCTCTTTATACATCCGAAAAAATGGGATTTTAGTGCTTACCGGTAAACCCTTTTCTCCGATTCCACAGGGGACACTGGAGGTGCTTACACTGGGGTATAGAGGCGTGGATAGCTGGAGCTGGCACTTTAATTAATTTATAAGTGTGAAGCTCCTCCCCCTCTATTCCCCACCAGCCCTCAGTTTAGAAAATGAAGACCGAGAGGAGATGGAGAACAACAAGAGTGAAAGGGAGTAGAACATCACACAACAAAAAACCATACAACGCATGGAACAAACTAAGAGGTGGGCGTCCAGTGTCCCCTGTAGAATCAGAGAAAAGGATTTACCGGTAAGTACCAAAATCCCATTTTCTCTTTCATCCACTAGGGGACACTGTAGGTGCTTACGCTGGGGACGTCCCAAAGTTTTCCCTACGGGCGGAAGCGCTCTGAGGAACCTGCAGAACAAGGCGGCGAAAACTTGATGCTGAAGCCACAAACATATCGAATCTGTAAAACTTCACAAACGTGTGAACAGAAGACCAAGTGATCGCACAACACAATTACAAGGTGGAGGCACCTCTACCGGCCGCCCGCGACGCACCCACAGAACGTGTGGAAGGAGCCGATAAAGACCAAGGAGGCCGACTATCATTGTTGACATAAGCCTGACGGATAGTCAGTATAAACCAATGAGCCAACGTCTGTTTTGGAAGCTGGCCAAGCCCTCCGAACAGCATCATAGAGGACAGAAAGAGCCTCCGACCTGCGGAGGGACGGCGTACAAGAAACAAATGTGAAAAGCTCGAACCACCACCAGGGTAGAAGGAACACCTGAATCCTCTACGAAAGAAGGCACCCCAATAGGTTGGTTTATGTGGAAAGCCGACACCACCTTAGGTAGGAAAGCGGCTACTGTCCTGAGTTCCGCCCCACCCTCATGAAACACAAGGTAAGGAAGCTTATAGGACAGAACCCCCAATTCCCGAGGCTGTGAGCCGAAGCCCAAAGTGAGGAGTACAGTCTTCCAAGACAAAAACTTAATATCAACCTCCTCCAAGGGTTCAAACATGGAAGACTGAAAAGACCAGAGTACCAACATCAAGTCCCAGCGTGCTGTTGGAGGCACAAAAAGAGGCTGCACACGCAAGACCCCCTGAAGGAATGTCTGCACACAGGAATGAGAGCCAATTTTCCTTGAAAGAAAATGGAAAACGCAGAAACCTGCCCTTTTAGAGTTCCAAGGTGAAGGCCAGAATCTAATCCCGTCTGGAGAAGAAACAAAAACAGGGATAATCGATAAGTCCTAGATGGAAGGCCCGGACCGGAACACCATGAAATATAAGATCGCCAGATGCTATGATAATGCGCAGCCGAAACCGGCTTCCTGGCGCGAAGCATGGTGGGAACAAGAGTCTGGGATTCCTATGCGTCTTAAAATATCGGTCTCAAGAGCTACCCCATCAACACAGCTGTGCTAACTTGGGGTGTGCGAAAAGACCCTGCAACAGAGGGTCCAGGTGAAGAGGAAGGGGCCACAGCTCATCTGCCAAGAGGGATTGAAGGTCCAAAAACCAACTGCGCCAAGGCCATTTCGTAGCCACGAGAATGACTGAGGCCGACTCGTGTTTTATTTTTAGTATATGAGGAAGAAGTGTAATCGGAGGAAACTGGTAATGAAGCCGTAAGTCCACGGCACTGTCAAGAGCGTTGACCGCCTGCGGATCCAGAGTCCTTGACACGTATACCGGGAGCTGATGATTTAATCGAGACGTTATAAGATCCGCCCGTGGATTACCCCAGCACCGTACTAGAGCCTGAAACACGTCTAGGTGAAGCTTCCATCCCCCGGGATGGATATCCTGACGAATCAGGTAATCTGCTTCCCAGTTGTCTACTCTCGGGAAGAAAACTGCTGACAGGATCGCCGACTGACTCTCAGCCCACCTGAGAATCTGAGTTACTTCTCGCATGGCCATGCAACTACGAGTCCTGCCCAGGCGGTTGATGTATGCAACGGTTGTCGCATTGTCTGACTGAACTCTTACCAGAAGAGACATCAGAACTGTGTTGCTTCTAAGGGAGCATTGGAAAACGCTCTGAGTTCCAATACCTTTATGGGCTACCGTTGTTCCAGAGGCCAACGACCCTGAAATTGATAGTCGAGGACCACTGCTAAGAGATTGTCGGATTGTGTTCACCAGAGGAGAGCTACCCTGGTAGCCGGGTTCAAACGGATCAGTCGATTCGAATTATAGTGCCTCGAAGCAGCTATCATCTTCCCCAAAAGACGCCAAGAAGCATGGACACCTTCTTTGGTCTGAAAATGAACTGAACTAGCAACCGGATATCCCGGGCTTTGTCATCCGGAAGGCAAATCCTCTGTGATGCCGTATCCAGAATTATCCCCAGAAACGGAAGTCTCTGGGATGGAATGAGATTTGTCCAACCGTGCTGTGATTAGAGTATGATACAGTAAGTCAGTGAGGTGTGGTCCAAGAGAAGGAATTCTGATGGAGCTTTGAATAATAGGTCGTCCAAATAAGGAATTATGTTCAGTCCTGATGACCAATCATAACTGACATAATCTTGGTGAAAATGCGTGGAACCGAGGATAATCCAAATGGCAAGGCCCGAAACTGATTTGCAATATGGCAAAGCGCAGGAAGGCCCGATGCGGTTCCCAAACTGGAACATGTAGATAGGCATCTTTGATATCCAGGGATATCAGGAACTCCGTTGGTTGTAAGCTTGCTATGACAGCCTGAAGAGACTCCAAGTCCTTAAACCGGTACCTGAAGATGTATCGTTTTAAAATGAAGTTTAAGATGGGTCTGACCGAACCATCCGGTTTGGGCACTACAAAAAGGTTTGAGCAAAACCCCATCTTGATTCACTGGAACCGGAACTATCACAGCCGATCCTATTAGAGACTGGCTAGTCTCTTGTAGAACCTTCCGTAGGTATCTGCAGACTCATAGTGACGACATGAGCTGGAGGGGAGAATTCAAAGTTTATTTGGTACCTCAGGGAAAGCAGTTTGCGAATCCATGGGTCTGAAGAGGTTTGGTTTCAAATTTGTTGAAAATTCTATAAGCGAGCTCCCACCGCAGGAGACCCCAGGTGGGACGGAAGACCGTCATGCCACCTGTTGCTCAGCTGGCATCGGTTCCCATCTACGTGCAACTGTATGTAGTAGACATCTACCACCCCTTGTCTGAGTGGGAGCACCTCAGGATCTACCACAAAAGGTCTGTGGCGCACGAAAGGACTGAAACGAGCGTCCTCTGTAAGTTCACCTGGGAACCAGAGCCGTTGAAGAGAGGAAGGAAGACTTACCCCCAGTGGCCCAAGATATCCATCTAATGCAGGCCCAAAAAGCATGTCACCAGTGAATGGTAAATCCTTGCATTCTGCGTCGGCCTGCCAAGAATGCAACCAGGTAACGTCGGCCTGCCAAGACTCTGCGGCCAGAAATAGCATAAGGGGATATTGAACTGACTGATATACTTGGATGCTTCTCCTAGATAAACTGCAGACTCACGGATGTGTTCTGCTAGTAGATCCAAACCCGAAATGAACTGATCAGTCCAGCAAACCACAGCCTGGTTAACCCAGGCGGTAATAAGCGTAGGTCTAAACTGAGCCCCTGCTGCAGTATAAATACACCTTAGCTTTGACTCCAACTTACGATCAGAGGGGTCCTTCAGCAATGTAGCCCCCCGTACTGGAAGCGTAGCCTTTTTTGAGAGACGGGAAACAGACGCATCAACAGGGTAGGGGGTTTCCCACTTTTGCATCATAGATGACGGAAAAGAATAGCTGGACGGGAACAGACGAGGAATTTTGGAACCTCTTATCCTGATGTTTACAGGCAACTGAAAACTGCTGTTGAAGTTGTTTTGAGAACGGGAAAACTGACGACCTTTTTGGTGGTTCAGTGAATAACTCACACTCCTGGGAAGCAGGAACAATATCCTCAGGTACATTAAGGACCCGCCTGCCGCCAGAATTGGAGGTTCCACCCCCGTGGAGACAGATTCTAAGTTTTAACCAACATCATTCAAAACTTCCTGTAATTCACCTTCCTCGGTATCTTCATGTGCGAGGAGTACCTCTTCCGAATCCTCTGATTGGAGGACGGTTATAAGAGGACGCTTCTGAGTAGGAAGTGAAGGGAATAGTAGCAGTGGTACCCATTTTAAGTCTACAGCACCTGGTATCCCCAGGCGGTCTCCCATCCAAGTACTAACCAGGCCTGACCCTGCTTAGCTTCTAAGATCAGACGAGATCGGGCGTGTTCAGGGTGGTGTGGCCGTAGGCTAACCTGTACCAGGCTGCCTAGAGACTAGGTTAACCCTGCCACCCAGGGGGGATGAGACTTACGAGCTCCTTAATTCTGTCATACCACCTACCATGTCAGCAGCCCATGGAGGGGTGGGTGAGTTAGGTGATGCTTGTTTAGTTATGGACATTACTAACGTGGAGCCCATAAAATGTGGCTTGGCCTGTTTGTTGCTACACTTGGAACAAACAAACATCTTTTGAGAAGCCTTACACATTTATACATCAGCCACACAGACAGTGCAGAAATAAGGAGACCGTATACTTGTATAGATGCAGACAGTATACAGACAGAAGGCTGATGAAGAGAGAAGACACCCTCCCATAGCAATAAATTGCCTGCTCTTTACTACATGCACCCCAGTAGCACTCACAGCCCTCTTTGTGAAGGATCCTGTGGTCTAGGGATGCCTGGAGCAAGAGAACCAGCCTTCTGTTACATATGCTGCAGACCTCCTGAACCAGGGAGAGATGCAGCTATTCACTGAAGAAAAACGGCAGGCACTTTGTTTTACACAGCTGTCTGCCGCGTGTAGAGGAGAGAGAGCGCGCGCTGGCTAGGCTCCGCCCCTTCTACATGCCCTAAGGGCTCCCATTATGGCTGCTATTAGCGGCATTATCTTCCCCCTCCACGCTACACTGCAGGCATAAGCGGGGAATTAGAGCCAGGAGCAGCGCTTCCTAATGACAACAGACACAGCTTATTAAGCTGTGTCAGCACCGGGCAGCGTGTAGGGGGCCGGGGGATGCGCAGCTGTTACTCACTGCGTGTCCCTGAAGTCTCTCTCTCCATGCAGCAAAGCCTTCTCTTCTTTAGCTTCATGCTGTGTGAAGGCTTGCTGGGGCGATAAGGAGCTGTCAGGTGCTTTTAGAATAAGCCCTGTGCACTCCATCCCAATTTTTATTCTCATATTAAAAAACCAGGGCGCCCAGTACCCGGAGCCCACCTTTGATATAGGTGGCGAAGGGTACCTGTAGTGTAAAAGATGCATAAAATATAAATAAAAATTAAATGTATTGGTGGAGCACAGCATGATGTGACCAGCTCCTAGGGCACATTTTCTAAACTGAGGGCTGGTGGGGACTAAAGGGGGAGGAGCTTCACACTTCTAAATTAAAGTGCCAGCTCCAGCTATCCATGCCTCTATAACCCGCGTAAGCACCTCCAGTGTCCCCTAGTGGATGAAAGAGAAATTAGAAAAGGCAGGGAAAGTAGACAACTGCTCCTTTCATTTAAACAGAAATAAAAGACGTGGATTCAGGTTCCTGAAGGCTGAGAGTCAGGCAAACAGTTCCACCAATTCCCAGACACCAACACTGACAGGTACATCCCTCCTCCATCCAGATGCATCCTCCTCCCAACCAGACGTATCCCTCCCATCCCCCCCCCCTCCTCTCCCATCCAGGTGCATCCTCCTCCAAACCAGACATATCCCCCCCACAGGATACCTTGGGGTATTGGTGGTGATGTCAGGCATCGGGCACCACAGAGTTAATTTTCAGCCTCCCTCTCCTATACCCCGCCCCCTAGCCAAGGCAATCAGTTTCATAACAAGCCATAGGCTGGAAAAGGAGAACAAAGAGAGAAGAAAGTCTGGAACACACAAGAATCACATTCTCACTAGTAGGAGACGGAAAAACTGATGACCAGATCAAAGCCCATCTGCAGTACAGGTGCGACAGTGCGGTAGTCCTGTGGAACCCTATGGACTTTGTTGAAATAGAGATAAGAGCTAGGGTAAGTTCTTACCCTTGTTATTTTCTACATCAGGGTCCATAGGGTATCCACTGGATACCTTGGGGATGTCCCAAAGCAGCATTCTTTAAGGGTGGGGACGCTCCTGTGCTGGAAGGAGAATCCGGCTCCCGAAGGAAGCCTCTTGAGAGGCGAAGGTATCCAATGCATAATACCTCATAAAGGTATGGACAGAAGACCACGTGGCTACCTTGCACAGCTGAACTGCAGAGGCACCACGGCAAGCTGCCCATGAAGGACCAACAGACCGAGTAGAGTGAGCTTTAAGAGAGGATGGTACAGACAGGCCCTCATGAATGTAAGCCTCAGAAATCACCATGCGAATCCATCCTGCCAAGGTTTGCATAGTGGCAGGCCAACCCTTCTTATGGAGACCATAGAGGACAGAGAGTCCGATTTCCTAAATGAACTGGTACGGTCAACATAAATCCTAACAGCCCGTACCACATCCAAGGAGACCAGCAGATAGGTCTGGGGAATTAAAGGACGGTACTATAATTTCTTCATTGATGTGGAAACTAGATACCACCTTAGGTAGGAACCCAGGGAGAGTGCGCAGCACTGCCCTGTCCCTATGAAAAATTAGGAATGGGGGGGCGACATGAAAGAGCCCCCAAATCTGACACCCTACTGGCCGAGGCAATGGCCAGAAGAAACACAGCTGTGAGCCATGTTAAATCCACTGAGCCCAGTGGTTCAAATGGCGGTCCTTGAATAGCCCTAAGGACCACAGCCAAGTCCCAAGGAGCCACAGGTGGAACAAAGGGAGGCTGAATACGAAGTACACCTTGCATAAAGGTGTGGACATCAGGAAGTGTAGCAATCCTACGCTGAAACCACATTGAGAGGGCGGAAACCTGCACCTTCAGTGAAGCAAGGCGAAGACCGTGATCTAAGGCCGCCTGTAGAAAAGCCAAAACCCTGGACATCCTAAACACCTGAGGATCATAGCCTCTAGGTCGACACCATTCAAAGAAAGTATGCCACACTCTGTGGTAAATTCTTGCAGAAGCCGGCTTTCCGAGCTCTGAGCATGGTGTTAACAACAGAGCTGGAAAAACCCCTGGACCTCAAGAGGGTAGTCTCAACAGCCACGCTGTCAAAGACAGACGGTCCAGGTGATAGCAAGGACCCTGAGACAATATGTACGGACGTAGAGGCAACTGCATTGGAGCATCTATGGATAGGCTCTTGACATCTGAGCACCAGTACCGTCTGGGCCACGCTGGAACTATCAGCAGGAGTGTGCCGCCTTCTTGCTTGAATTTGCGAATCACTCGAGGAAGAAGGGAGAACGGAGGGAAGAGGTACGCAAACTGGAAGGTCCATCGGAGAGTCAGAGCGTCTACCAGAAGTGCCTGTGTCTCTTGTTCTTGACCCGTACACAGGAAGCTTGTTGTTGTGTCGGGAGGCCATGAGGTCTCTCTGGAAGGCTCCACTTGTTTACCAGTAGCTGAAACACCTGGTGAAGAGACCACTCTCCTGGATGCACGTCTTGATGGCTGATTCTGCTTCCCAGTTGAGGACTCCTGGTATGACCACTGCCGAGATGGTCAGGGAGATTGCCTTCCGCCCACACTAGAATGCGGGACACCTCTGTCAGGGCCACCTGACTGCGGGTTCCTCCTTGGAGGTTTATGTAAGCCACAGTGGTGGCGTTGTCCGACTGTACCTGCACGGGATTTCCGTGGAGGACATGTCTTGCTTTTTGGAGAGCTTTGAATACTGCCCTTATTTCCAATATGTTGATTGAAAGCGCAGATTCTGTTGGCTTCCACCTTCCCTGGAAGAAGTGTGGACCCAACACTGCTCCCCAACCTCGGAGACTGGCGTCAATCGCCAGAAGGACCCAGTTAGCAATCCAAAAGGGGCGCCCCCTGTTCAGGTGAGTAGTCTGCAGCCACCAGACGTAACTCCAGTGACAGCACCATTGTCTGTGTCCTTAGCCGGTGGGGCAACCCATTCCATCTGGAGAGGATCAACTTCTGCAGAGGTCTGGAGCGAAACTGGGCAAACTTCACCATGTCGAACATCGACACCATGGATCCCAGCAACCTCATCGCCGAGTGAATAGACACCCGGCAACTCTGCAGGCAACAGCGTACTTTTGCCTGTAATGCAGAGATCTTTTCCTCCATCACAAAGATCCTCTGATGTTGAGAGTCCAACAGGGCTCCGAGATGAAGCATCCTCAGTGATGGCAACAGGGAGTACTTCTTCCAGTTTATAAGCCAGCCGTGAGCCTGCAACACAGAGACTGTCAATTGCAGATGGCGCTGAAGGATCTCTGGAGACCGTGCCAACAGCAGAAGGTCATCCAGATAAGGCAACAAGCGGACCCCCTGCATCCGCAGGTGGGCTGCAATCACTTTGGTAAACACTCGAGGCGCTGTGGCCAGACGCAGCTCCTGCGGACACCACAAAACAGAGTTTCCCTCAGGCTGTGAGTGGGGTATAGGGGGACGGACCGGAGCTGTGGGCAGGTAACAGGGGGAAGGACTGGAGCTGTGGGCGGGGTATAGGGGGAAGGTCCGGAGCTGTGGGCGTGGTATAGGGGGAAGGACCGGTGCATCCTGGGATAAGCTTTACTGTTGGTGTCCGGTCCTCCAAGTACCACCTACACCTCATTGTCTCCTCGTGGAGTCTGAAGAAGAAATGGCAGTTAGGAGCTGATTGGTTGGTACTTTATCTCTCTCCGAGGCTTAGTGCATTCTCCCCCATGGACTTTTCCAATAGTATACCATTTGCACAGCATTATATATATATATATATATATATATATATATATATACACACACACACAGTATATGTGGTCCTGATTCTGTGTCGGTCACTATAAATTGCGCATTACCGATTAATAATATCTAATAACGGCAACATCTAACCCCTATTATAGAATCTATTACACACAGTATTTGTAAATGCTCTCTCACTATGGGCCGTATTCAATTAGCAGCGAAAACTGACACTTTTTTTTCTAAAAAAAAAAAAGGTGACATTTTCGCTGATAAACAGGAGAAAAAAAACTGGATAAAAGTTTCCACCACCCCCGACCAGGAGAAAATAAAATGCATAATCCCGATCTTTGGCTAAACGTGGGGATTTCTTTCAGAACCCTTTGGGCACCCCCTTAATGATAAATTACTGGGAAAAAAACGTAATTGCGTAGTTTGGCGAAAAACAATCACGCAAATTTTAGGTGAAAAAAAAAAAAAAAAGGATAGAAAACTATTTTTTTTCTGGGAATTTACTGTTCCACGTAAATTGGGGGTACGTTAAAACGGGTGCAAGTATATTTTTGTCTCATAAAAACGCAATTTTAAAAGTCAATAAAAAAAGTCATCTGCTGCGACCGTGTGTGATTTTTAATACACTTGACTCATCCACCCGCCCCCCAAAAATCTGACCCAATAAGTTAAAACCATTTTCAACAATTTTTTTTCCCACCAAAATTTGCACGGGCATTTTTCGCCAAAGTACGTAATTCACAATTTTCTTTTTATATAATTTATCATTTAGGAGGGAGGGGTCCAAAGGGTTTTGAAAGTAATCCCCACATTTTTAGCCAAAAATAGGGATTTTGTATTTTTTATGTCCTGGTCTGGGATGTCGCTGGTTTTTTTTTGCCAAAAAAGGCCATTGTCGCAAATGGCGAAAAAAACAAATTTTCACCCCTACGTGAATATGGCCCTATATCACATGTATTTATTCCAACCCATCCACATGTCCTGCATTTAATTCTAGGAGACTGAATTTGGGAGGCTACGCACCTCCCCGTCTGGCTGTGGGGCGTTTTCCAGTATGTGCGCCCCACACCCTCCTCACATGAGGCACGAGGCAGTTACCAGACCTACCAGATACCTCCAACACTAACCCTACAATCTGATATGGGCACAGTGGGCGCTATTTATAGGAGAATATTTGGTCCATTGTTACTGGTTTATTTTCTAGCAATGTCAGCCCTAGCGCAGACAGAAGGAGGCTACTACCGTACCCTCCTACGGCCTCCTCCATTCTGAGCCCTCTACCGCTCTGCTCCAGGAGCCGGCGCAGGACACCGTACCCTCCTATGGCCTCCTCCATTCTGAGCCCTCTACCGCTCTGCTCCAGGAGCCGGCGCAGGACACCGTACCCTCCTATGGCCTCCTCCATTCTGTGCCCTCTACCGCTCTGCTCCAGGAGCCGGCGCAGGACACCGTACCCTCCTACGCCCTCCTCCATTCTGTGCCCTCTACCGCTCTGCTCCAGGAGCCGGCCCAGGACACCGTACACTCCTACAGCCTCCTCCATTCTGTGCCCTCAACCGCTCTGCTCCAGGAGCCGGCGCAGGATACCGTACCCTCCTACGCCCTCCTCCATTCTGTGCCCTCTACAGCTCTGCTCCAGGAGCCGACACAGGACACCGTACCCTCCTACGCCCTCCTCCATTCTGTGCCCTCTACCACTCTGCTCCAGGAGCAGGCGCAGGATAACGTACCCTCCTATGCCCTCTAACGCTCTGCTCCAGTAGCTGGCGCAGGAGACCATACACTCCTAGGGCCTCCTCCATTCTGTACCCTCTACCGCTCTGCTCCAGGAGCTGGCACAGGACACTGTACACTCCTACGCCCTCCTCCATTCTGTGCCCTCTACCGCTCTGCTCCAGGAGCTGGCACAGGATACCGTACACTCCTAGGGCCTCCTCCATTCTGTGCCCTCTACCGCTCTGCTCCAGGAGCTGGCACAGGAAAACTGTACACTCCTACGCCCTCCTCCATTCTGTGCCCTCTACCGCTCTGCTCCAGGAGCTGGCACAGGGCACTATACTTTTCCCAAGACCAGGGTAATACTGGGTAACCTCAGAGAGGCCATGGGGCACCGACACGGAGGTGGCAGCACACAGGACACTATGGCCCCTTCCTCTACGTCTCAGACACAGACAAGTGGGAACAGGAAGTTTTGCTCAGAGAAGTTGTAGGAAGCGGGACAGCGATTTGCTGCTACATAAAGCAGGCGGCACGGTGTGCACGAGAGGCAGCGTACAGGGGAATACAGAAGCAATTAATCCCTTTCTGTTCCATCCTGGTATATACACCACTCCAGAGATAATTATGTTTAATAGTCAGTGAATGTATACAAGGCAGCTTCCAGCAACCCTCAACGGACAGCAAGTAGTGCCCGTCCTCATCCCCAGGTTCCTGCCCTCATAGCCATGGCACCAGCCTCCTTCCAAAGCTCTGCTGCACAGGGCCCCGTCCCATGATATTCATTGCTTGGTGGGCACCAAACCAACCGTCCATGAAGACGTCGCCCAGTAGAGGCAGAGTGAGCCAGGCCACACACGGGTTTATAAAAAAGGCATGTTAAAATTCATCCACAGGTTCCACGGGCCAAAGGTAACTGGGTTCATGGAATGATTACAAAAATTATACACAAATCCCTAGCGACACTGTTCCCCCACCCAGGGCACAAGCCCCCCCTGCCATAAGCAACACCCGCCAACTACCCCTAGAACTCAACACAACTTTGTACAGTGGTTTTCTGAACCAAAAGAAAGAGACAATACTCGTAAAAGTCTGTAAAGCCGAAGGCGAAAGTTCAATGAGGGCAGCGCGGCCGCCGGCTAATCCCTCTTGGCTTTCTTGCTGCCATCCTTGCAGTTCTCACTGGCTGTTTCCGAGTCATCCAGTTTCCGCTTGCTGGCCTCAGGACTGCTGTGTGAGAGGGGCCGGAAGCGGACAATGATACAGGTCATGTTGTCACATCCCGTACCGTCCCCAGAGGTGTCCGGAGCGAGACATTGGTCCAGGAGCTGCAGGGACAACACAAGGGGACAGTAAGACGGCCGCTATCCCAGCACACATTCAGCAGAGGTGCTCCAGACCACTCACCTCCTCCACTATGGAAGACAAGGAGACTGGCTCCTGCTTTATCTTCTCCTGTATGAAGTCCACGACCTCCTGGCTGCTCATCACGTTCCTGAAACAAGAAAGATGCATAAGATTGTGCAGAAAGCTGCAGAACGCAGACATCCGAAGCGACAATTACCAGATTCCATCGCAGGCGATGACCATAAATTCGTGCTCCTCGTTCAAGGTCAACACTTTGATGTCCGGCAGCGCTGAGATCATTTGCTCCTCAGGAGGGAGGTTCCGGTTCCTCTTATAGAAGTGGTCACCTGGAGACAAGGAGACCATAGTATATCAGGGCAGTGTCGCTGGTGGCACACATCGCTTTCTGCAGAGTAACATGAGCAGCTGGTTACAGGGAAACCCATCAGCGTCAGACTAGCTGAGACCCCCTAACGGCTCATCATATCCCACCCGGAAATAGGGGACAGAAAGATGGAGGCCAGGAGCTGCTAGGTCCCATTCTACAGAACCAATCACCTTCTAATAACCAGCGAAAAGGAAGACATCAGAGGAGCGCTGGGGGCAGAACTTACCCTCCATCACTTGGGGAACCCATTCATGTCTCTGCAGGTGAGTGGCAGTGCCAGTGAGAGAAATAAGTGACAGCCACAGACTGTGTGCCCCAGGTCCACCCCCAATGCTGGCAATGAGGAGAACTCATTCTGTAGCACCATTTCGTAAGTCACAGACAGCATAAGCCGAGGAGCAATCTAAACGTATATTTAAAAAACAAGTTTGTGATATAGCCCTGAATTGGCTACAGCGCGGCAATGGTTAGAACCCCAGCATGGCCCAGGAGCATGTAAGGCTGCGGTGTGAGGCTAGCTCCGGCAGAGGTTCATGCTCTGGGTATGTAATAAGGCAATGACCTGCGGCCAGGAGCATGTAAGGCTGTGGTGTGAGGCTAGCTCCGGCAGAGGTTCATGCTCTGGGTATGTAATAAGGCAATGACCTGCGGCCAGGAGCATGTAAGGCTGTGGTGTGAGGCTAGCTCCGGCAGAGGTTCATGCTCTGGGTATGTAATAAGGCAATGACCTGCGGCCAGGAGCATGTAAAAACTGTGTACGTCCAGGATCCAGGGACTGGGAGTGCAAGCTCTTGGTACTACAGGCACGGCGGGGAACAGCACTTAGTGGGGCCCTGCAAGGGTCTGGTCCATAGAGAAGTGCCGGTGCTGGGACTGATGCAAGGAAATGTGTAATTGGTTTGGCTCCACATCGAGACCTGCGGCCTCAGCGCTATGGGAGTGGCCTCCAGTGCTCTGTACCGGGGGAAGACTGAGCCTTGGTGTGTAAACCCTGATGCTAAGCACCAGAGTATGTAAAGTGTGCGCGTGCGATTGTGTGACTCCTCCCTCTCCTTCACCCCTCGCTGTCCTGCAGTTTTCAGCTCCGAATTATCTCCAGGATCAGATCCTCTCACAGCCTGGAGGCAACTAAGAGTCTCATGCTGATGTTCCCCAACTCCGCCATTGCAGGACAGGTTTTAAGGATTACCATGCTTAAAACAAATTGACTGTGGCACCATTTGCCTGTCACGGTCGCAATTACCAGACCACACCAGGTAGTTCATCATCTCATCTGGTCGCAAAATTTCGAACAGTCAGATAAACAGTGAGGGGGCGGCTGCAGGAAAAGAATCTTTCGGACCCCCTGCTTCCCCCAGTGTCTGTGCTGCTGTTTGGCCAGCACAGCAGGACCCCCACCCAGCGACTGCAGAAATTAGCAGCCGCTGGGAAATAAGTGAACCTCCCCCGCTCCCCCTCCCCAGGCCCGAAGGGCTGTGCGCCACCCTGCAGCCAGGAGCTAAGGGCTGTGCGCCACCCTGCAGCCAGGAGCTAAGGGCTGTGCGCCACCCTGCAGCCAGGAGCTAAGGGCTGTGCGCCACCCTGCAGCCAGGAGCTAAGGGCTGTGCGCCACCCTGCAGCCAGGAGCTAAGGGCTGTGCGCCACCCTGCAGCCAGGAGCTAAGGGCTGTGCGCCACCCTGCAGCCAGGAGCTAAGGGCTGTGCGCCACCCTGCAGCCAGGAGCTAAGGGCTGTGCGCCACCCTGCAGCCAGGAGCTAAGGGCTGTGCGCCACCCTGCAGCCAGGAGCTAAGGGCTGTGCGCCACCCTGCAGCCAGGAGCTAAGGGCTGTGCGCCACCCTGCAGCCAGGAGCTAAGGGCTGTGCGCCACCCTGCAGCCAGGAGCTAAGGGCTGTGCGCCACCCTGCAGCCAGGAGCTAAGGGCTGTGCGCCACCCTGCAGCCAGGAGCTAAGGGCTGTGCGCCACCCTGCAGCCAGGAGCTAAGGGCTGTGCGCCACCCTGCAGCCAGGAGCTAAGGGCTGTGCGCCACCCTGCAGCCAGGAGCTAAGGGCTGTGCGCCACCCTGCAGCCAGGAGCTAAGGGCTGTGCGCCACCCTGCAGCCAGGAGCTAAGGGCTGTGCGCCACCCTGCAGCCAGGAGCTAAGGGCTGTGCGCCACCCTGCAGCCAGGAGCTAAGGGCTGTGCGCCACCCTGCAGCCAGGAGCTAAGGGCTGTGCGCCACCCTGCAGCCAGGAGCTAAGGGCTGTGCGCCACCCTGCAGCCAGGAGCTAAGGGCTGTGCGCCACCCTGCAGCCAGGAGCTAAGGGCTGTGCGCCACCCTGCAGCCAGGAGCTAAGGGCTGTGCGCCACCCTGCAGCCAGGAGCTAAGGGCTGTGCGCCACCCTGCAGCCAGGAGCTAAGGGCTGTGCGCCACCCTGCAGCCAGGAGCTAAGGGCTGTGCGCCACCCTGCAGCCAGGAGCTAAGGGCTGTGCGCCACCCTGCAGCCAGGAGCTAAGGGCTGTGCGCCACCCTGCAGCCAGGAGCTAAGGGCTGTGCGCCACCCTGCAGCCAGGAGCTAAGGGCTGTGCGCCACCCTGCAGCCAGGAGCTAAGGGCTGTGCGCCACCCTGCAGCCAGGAGCTAAGGGCTGTGCGCCACCCTGCAGCCAGGAGCTAAGGGCTGTGCGCCACCCTGCAGCCAGGAGCTAAGGGCTGTGCGCCACCCTGCAGCCAGGAGCTAAGGGCTGTGCGCCACCCTGCAGCCAGGAGCTAAGGGCTGTGCGCCACCCTGCAGCCAGGAGCTAAGGGCTGTGCGCCACCCTGCAGCCAGGAGCTAAGGGCTGTGCGCCACCCTGCAGCCAGGAGCTAAGGGCTGTGCGCCACCCTGCAGCCAGGAGCTAAGGGCTGTGCGCCACCCTGCAGCCAGGAGCTAAGGGCTGTGCGCCACCCTGCAGCCAGGAGCTAAGGGCTGTGCGCCACCCTGCAGCCAGGAGCTAAGGGCTGTGCGCCACCCTGCAGCCAGGAGCTAAGGGCTGTGCGCCACCCTGCAGCCAGGAGCTAAGGGCTGTGCGCCACCCTGCAGCCAGGAGCTAAGGGCTGTGCGCCACCCTGCAGCCAGGAGCTAAGGGCTGTGCGCCACCCTGCAGCCAGGAGCTAAGGGCTGTGCGCCACCCTGCAGCCAGGAGCTAAGGGCTGTGCGCCACCCTGCAGCCAGGAGCTAAGGGCTGTGCGCCACCCTGCAGCCAGGAGCTAAGGGCTGTGCGCCACCCTGCAGCCAGGAGCTAAGGGCTGTGCGCCACCCTGCAGCCAGGAGCTAAGGGCTGTGCGCCACCCTGCAGCCAGGAGCTAAGGGCTGTGCGCCACCCTGCAGCCAGGAGCTAAGGGCTGTGCGCCACCCTGCAGCCAGGAGCTAAGGGCTGTGCGCCACCCTGCAGCCAGGAGCTAAGGGCTGTGCGCCACCCTGCAGCCAGGAGCTAAGGGCTGTGCGCCACCCTGCAGCCAGGAGCTAAGGGCTGTGCGCCACCCTGCAGCCAGGAGCTAAGGGCTGTGCGCCACCCTGCAGCCAGGAGCTAAGGGCTGTGCGCAGGGGGGTGCCCCAGAAGCGCCTACAGAAACAAGCTGCATCTCTGGGTGTGAAGATGTAATTTGAGAGTAATCCAGCTGTAGAAGGTTTGGAGTCATACCCGGGGATGGAGTAATGGTAGCACCACACTACCACGTGGCATGGAGCCGGTACACAGAAGTCTTCCAATCTCCAGAACAAGGAGCAGTGAGAACAGCACAACATGGACACACCATAAACATATAATAATATTCCCATCTGTATACGGCTCACGCAGACAATGATCTATGGCAGATATGTATAAGATACAATAAAGTACCTTACTAGTAGTTCCCAGGAAAGCTTACCGATTGCTCGTGAAAGGTTTAGCCCTCCATTCACTCGTCCATCCATAGTAACCTTGCCTCCAGCATTCTTAATCCGTGCCAGCTCCAGCTCATCCTCTGGTTTGTGATCATAGGACATGTCCACGGCTTTCCCTCTCTCCGAAACCACACATCGAGAGTCTCCAGCATTGGCCACAATAAGCTGCTTCCCTCTAATCAGAGCTACCACTGCCGTAGTGCCGCTGTCTGAGCCGGGCTATGGAGTAAGAAGCAGTTATGGTATACAGATCATATACAGAGAACAGAATGAGCCAACATCAGAAACAGTCCCGCGTCAGACAATAGCACCACCCAGCAATCACCAGAGATACAGCCAGACAATAGCACTACCCGGCAATCTATCATTACCAAAGATACCGCCAGGAAATCGCACTACCAGGAAATCACCATCATCACCAGAGATATCGCCAGACAAAAGCACCACCCAGCAATCACCATCATCACCAGAGATACCGCCAGATAACAGTACCACCCGGCAATCACCATCATCACCAGAGATACCGCCAGATAACAGCACCACCCGGCAATCACCATCACCAAAAGATATACTGCCAGACAATAGCACCCCCTGACAATCACCATCACCACCAGAGATACCGCCAGACAATAGCACTACCAAGCAATCACCATCACCACCAGATATACTGCCAGACAATAGCACCACCCGGCAATCACCATCACCAGAGATACCGCCAGACAATAGCACCACCCTGCAATCACCAGAGATACAGCCAGACAATAGCACCACCCTGCAATCACCAGAGATACAGCCAGACAATAGCACCACCCGGCAATCAATATCATTACCAAAGATACCGCCAGGAAATCGCACTACCAGGAAATCACCATCATCACCAGAGATATCGCCAGACAATAGCACCACCCAGCAATCACCATCATCACAAGAGATACCGCCAGATAACAGTACCACCAGGCAATCACCAGAGATACCGCTAGATAATAGCACCACCCGGCAATCACCATCACCAAAAGATATACTGCCAGACAATAGCACCACCTGGCAATCACCATCACCACCAGAGATACCGCCAGACAATAGCACTACCAAGCAATCACCATCACCACCAGATATACTGCCAGACAATAGCACCACCCGGCAATCACCATCACCAGAGATACCGCCAGACAATAGCACCACCCTGCAATCACCAGAGATACAGCCAGACAATAGCACCACCCTGCAATCACCAGAGATACAGCCAGACAATAGCACCACCCTGCAATCACCAGAGATACAGCCAGACAATAGCACCACCCTGCAATCACCAGAGATACCGCCAGACAATAGCACCACCCGGCAATCACCATCACCAAATATACTGCCAGATAACAGCACCACCCGGCAATCATCATCATCACCAGAGATACTGCCAGACAATAGCACTACCAAGCAATTACCATCACAACCAGATATACTGCAAGACAATAGCACCACCCGGCAATCACCATTACCACAAAAGATACCGCCAGGCAATAGCACCACCCGGCAATCACAAGAGATACCGCCAAATAGCACCACCCAGCAATCACCATCATCACCAGAGATACCGCCAGATAACAGCACCACCCGGCAATCACCATCACCACCAGAGATACCGCCAGACAATAGCACCACCAGGCAATCACCGTCACCAAAAGATATACTGCCAGACAATAGCACCACCTGGCAATCACCGTCACCAAAAGATATACTGCCAGACAATAGTACCACCAGGCAATCATCATCACCAGAGATACTGCTAGATAACAGCACCACCTGGCAATCCCTATCACCACCAGAGATACCGCCAGACAATAGCACCAACCAGCAATTACCATCACAACCAGATATACTGCCAGACAACAGCACCACCCGGCAATCACCATCATCACCAGAGATACCGCCAGACAATAGCACTACCCGGCAATCACCATCATCACCAGAGATACCGCCAGACAATAGCACTACCAAGCAATCACCACCAGATATACTGCCAGACAATAGCACCACCCGGCAATCACCATCACCACCAGATATACCGCCAGACAACAGCACCACCCGGCAATCACCATCATCACCAGAGATACCGCCAGACAATAGCACTACCAGGCAATCACCATCACCACCAGATATACTGCCAGACAACAGCACCACCCGGCAATCACCATCAGATATACTGCCAGACAACAGCACCACCCGGCAATCAACATCATCACCAGATATACTGCCAGACAATAGCACTACCAGGCAATCACCATCATCACCAAAGATACCGCCAGACAATAGCACCACCCGGCAATCAACATTACCACCAAAGATACCGCCAGACAACAGCACCACCCGGCAATCACCATTACCACCAAAGATACCGCCAGACAATAGCACCACCCGGCAATCACCATCACCACCAAAGATACCGCCAGGCAATAGCACTACCAGGCAATCACGTGTGGAGTCTGAGCCATCACACATTTTTACAAAGCTTTATATTACCGCACACCTACCTCAGGGGTAACTGTATGTGGTAGTGCACCAGGAGAGCGTGTGGTCTGTGTTATGTGGGGGCTCTATCTGTCATACACAGTGTAAAGAACAGACACTTACCTCCTCTTTCCCGTCCATGCCGGGCAGCATCTCTTCCTCTTCATCCTCAGCATCTTCCACATCCTCACTGTCCTCCTCTTCCTCACTGCTGTAATCCTCCTCACTGCACTCCTGAGGGACGGCACAACGAGACTCAGCTGTCACATCATCAATACAATATAATGTCACTGCACTCCTGAGGGATGGCACAACGAGACTCAGCTGTCACATCATCACTACAATATAATGTCACTGTACTCCTGAGGGACGGCACAACGAGACTCAGCTGTCACATCACTACAATATAATGTCACTGTACTCCTGAGGGACGGCACAACGAGACTCAGCTGTCACATCATCAATACAATATAATGTCACTGCACTCCTGAGGGATGGCACAACGAGACACAGATGTCACATCATCAATACAATATAATGTCACTGTACTCCTGAGGGACGGCACAACGAGACTCAGCTGTCACATCAATACAATATAATATCACTGCACTCGTGAGGGATGGCACAACGAGACTCAGCTGTCACATCATCACTACAATATAATGTCACTTTACTCCTGAGGGAAGGCACAACGAGACTCAGCTGTCACATCATCACTACAATATAATGTCACTGCACTCCTGAGGGACGGCACAACGAGACTCAGCTGTCACATCAATACAATATAATGTCATTGCACTCCTGAGGGACGGCACAACGAGACTCAGCTGTCACATCATCAATACAATATAATGTCACTACACTCCTAAGGGATGGCACAACGAGACTCAGCTGTCACATCATCAATACAATATAATGTCACTGCACTCCTGAGGGATGGCACAACGAGACTCAGCTGTCACATCATCACTACAATATAATGTCACTGCACTCCTGAGGGATGGCACAACGAGACTCAGCTGTCACATCATCACTACAATATAATGTCACTGCACTCCAGAGGGACGGCACAACGAGACTCAGCTGTCACATCAATACAATATAATGTCACTGCACTCCTGAGGGATGGCACAACGAGACTCAGCTGTCACATCATCACTACAAAATGTCACTGCACTCCTGAGGGACGGCACAACGAGACTCAGCTGTCACATCATCACTACAATATAATGTCACTGCACACCTGAGGGATGGCACAACGAGACTCAGCTGTCAAATCATCAATACAATATAATGTCACTGCACTCCTGAGGGATGGCACAACGAGACTCAGCTGTCACATCATCACTACAAAATGTCACTGCACTCCTGAGGGACGGCACAACGAGACTCAGCTGTCACATCATCAATACAATATAATGTCACTGCACTCCTGAGGGATGGCACAACGAGACTCAGCTGTCACATCATCAATACAATATAATGTCACTGCACTCCTGAGGGACGGCACAACGAGACTCAGCTGTCACATCATCAATACAATATAATGTAACTTTACTCCTGAGGGACGGCACAACGAGACTCAGCTGTCACATCATCAATACAATATGTCACAGTACTCCTGAGGGATGGCACAACGAGACTCAGCTGTCACATCATCAATACAATATAATGTCACTGCACTCCTGAGGGATGGCACAACGAGACTCAGCTGTCACATCATCACTACAATATAATGTCACTGCACTCCTGAGGGATGGCACAACGAGACTCAGCTGTCACATCATCACTACAATATAATGTCACTGCACTCCAGAGGGACGGCACAACGAGACTCAGCTGTCACATCAATACAATATAATGTCACTGCACTCCTGAGGGATGGCACAATGAGACTCAGCTGTCACATCATCACTACAAAATGTCACTGCACTCCTGAGGGACGGCACAACGAGACTCAGCTGTCACATCATCACTACAATATAATGTCACTGCACACCTGAGGGATGGCACAACGAGACTCAGCTGTCAAATCATCAATACAATATAATGTCACTGCACTCCTGAGGGATGGCACAACGAGACTCAGCTGTCACATCATC
This sequence comes from Taudactylus pleione, assembly GCA_031769625.1. Classification (NCBI taxonomy): domain Eukaryota; kingdom Metazoa; phylum Chordata; class Amphibia; order Anura; family Myobatrachidae; genus Taudactylus; species Taudactylus pleione. The sequence continues at coordinate 340,693 of JAUIMM010002538.1, forward strand.
AATACAATATAATGTCACTTTACTCCTGAGGGACGGCACAACGAGACTCAGCTGTCACATCATCAATACAATATGTCACAGTACTCCTGAGGGATGGCACAACGAGACTCAGCTGTCACATCATCAATACAATATAATGTCACTGCACTCCTGAGGGACGGCACAACGAGACTCAGCTGTCACATCATCAATACAATATAATGTCCGTGCACTCCTGAGGGACGGCACAACGAGACTCAGCTGTCACATCAATACAATATAATGTCACTGCACTCCTGAGGGATGGCACAACGAGACTCAGCTGTAACATCATCACTACAATATAATGTCACTGCACTCCTGAGGGATGGCACAACGAGACTCAGCTGTCACATCATCACTACAATATAATGTCACTGCACTCCTGAGTGACGGCACAACGAGACTCAGCTGTCACATCATCACTACAATATAATGTCACTGCACACCTGAGGGACGGCACAACGAGACTCAGCTGTCACATCATCACTACAATATAATGTCACTGCACTCCTGAGGGATGGCACAACGAGACTCAGCTGTCACATCATCACTACAATATAATGTCACTGCACTCCTGAGGGATGGCACAACGAGACTAAGCTGTCACATCATCACTACAATATAATGTCACTGCACTCCTGAGGGATGGCACAACGAGACTCAGCTGTCACATCATCACTACAATATAATATCACTGCACTCCTGAGTGACGGCACAACGAGACTCAGCTGTCACATCATCACTACAATATAATGTCACTGCACTCCTGAGGGACGGCACAACGAGACTCAGCAGTCACATCATCAATACAATATAATGTCACTGCACTCCTGAGGGACGGCACAACGAGACTCAGCTGTCACATCATCACTACAATATAATGTCACTGCACTCCTGAGGGACGGCACAACGAGACTCAGCAGTCACATCATCAATACAATATAATGTCACTGCACTCCTGAGGGACGGCACAACGAGACTCAGCTGTCACATCATCACTACAATATAATGTCACTGCACTCCTGAGGGACGGCACAACAAGACTCAGCTGTCACATCATCACTACAATATAATGTCACTGCACTCCTGAGGGACGGCACAACGAGACTCAGCTGTCACATCATCAATACAATATAATGTCACTGTACTCGTGAGGGATGGCACAACGAGACACAGCTGTCACATCATCAATACAATATAATGTCACTGCACTCCTGAGGGACGGCACAACGAGACTAAGCTGTCACATCACTACAATATAATGTCACTGCACTCCTGAGGGATGGCACAACGAGACTCAGCTGTAACATCATCACTACAATATAATGTCACTGCACTCCTGAGGGACGGCACAACGAGACTCAGCTGTCACATCATCACTACAATATAATGTCACTGCACTCCTGAGGGACGGCACAACGAGACTCAGCTGTCACATCACTACAATATAATGTCACTGCACTCCTGAGGGATGGCACAACGAGACTCAGCTGTCACATCATCACTACAATATAATGTCACTGCACTCCTGAGGGACGGCACAACGAGACTCAGCTGTCACATCATCACTACAATATAACCCTCACTGTACTCCTGAGGAATGGCACAACGAGACTCAGCTGTCACATCATCACTACAATATAACGTCACTGCACTCCTGAGGGATGGCACAACGAGACTCAGCTGTCACATCATCACTACAATATAACGTCACTGCACTCCTGAGGGATGGCACAACGAGACTCAGCTGTCACATCATCACTACAATATAACGTCACTGCACTCCTGAGGGATGGCACAACGAGACTCAGCTGTCACATCAACACAATATAATGTCACTGCACTCCTGAGGGATGGCACAACGAGAATCCGCTGTCACATCATCACTACAATATAATGTCACTGCACTCCTGAGGGACGGCACAACGAGACTCAGCAGTCACATCAATACAATATAACGTCACTGCACTCCTGAGGGACGGCACAACGAGACTCAGCTGTGACATCAATACAATATAATGTCACTGCACTCCTGAGTGACGGCACAACGAGACTCAGCTGTGACAACATCACTACAATATAATGTCACTGCACTCCTGAGGGACGGCACAACGAGACTCAGCTGTCACATCATCACTACAATATAATGTCACTGCACTCCTGAAGGATGGCACAACGAGACTCAGCTGTCACATCACTACAATATAATGTCACTGCACTCCTGAGGGATGGCACAACGAGACTCAGCTGTCACATCATCACTACAATATAATGTCACTGCACTCCAGAGGGACGGCACAACGAGACACAGCTGTCACATCATCACTACAATATAATGTCACTGCACTCCTGAGGGACGGCACAACGAGACTCAGCTGTCACATCATCAATACAATATAACGTCACTGCACTCCTGAGGGACGGCACAACGAGACTCAGCTGTCACATCATCACTACAATATAATGTCACTGCACACCTGAGGGACGGCACAACGAGACTCAGCAGTCGCATCAATACAATATAATGTCACCGCACTCCTGAGGGATGGCACAACGAGACTCAGCTGTCACATCAATACAATATAACGTCACTGCACTCCTGAGGGACGGCACAACGAGACTCAGCAGTCGCATCAATACAATATAATGTCACCGCACTCCTGAGGGATGGCACAACGAGACTCAGCTGTCACATCAATACAATATAATGTCACTGCACTCCTGAGGGACGGCACAACGAGACTCAGCTGTCACATCAATACAATATAACGTCACTGCACTCCTGAGGGACGGCACAACGAGACTCAGCTGTGACAACATCACTACAATATAACGTCACTGCACTCCTGAGGGACGGCGCAACGAGACTCAGCTTTCACATCATCACTACAATATAATGTCACTGCACTCCTGATGGATGGCACAACGAGACTCAGCTGTCACATCATCACTACAATATAATGTCACTGCACTCCAGAGGGACGGCACAACGAGACTCAGCTGTCACATCATCACTACAATATAATGTCACTGCACTCCTGAGGGACGGCACAACGAGACTCAGCGGTCACATCATCACTACAATATAATGTCACTGTACTCCTGAGGGACGGAACAACGAGACTCAGCTGTCACATCATCAATACAATATAACGTCACTGCACTCATGAGGGACGGCACAACGAGACTCAGCTGTCACATCATCACTACAATATAATGTCACTGCACTCCTGAGGGATGGCACAACGAGACTCAGCTGTCACATCATCACTACAATATAATGTCACTGCACTCCTGAGGGACGGCACAACGAGACTCAGCTGTCACATCATCACTACAATATAATGTCACTGCACTCCTGAGGGACGGCACAATGAGACTCAGCTGTCACATCATCACTACAATATAATGTCTCAGCACTCCTGAGGGACGGCACAACGAGACTCAGATGTCACATCATCAATACAAAATAATGTCACTGCACTCCTGAGGGATGGCACAACGAGACTCAGCTGTCACATCATCACTACAATATAATGTCACTGCACTCCTGAGGGACGGCACAACGAGACTCAGCAGTAACATCAATACAATATAACGTCACTGTACACCTGAGGGATGGCACAACGAGACTCAGCTGTCACATCATCACTACAATATAATGTCACTGCACTCCGGAGGGACGGCACAACGAAACTCAGCTGTCACATCAACACAATATAATGTCACTGCACTCCTGAGGGATGGAACAATGAGACTCAGCTGTCACATCACTACAATATAATGTCACTGCACTCCTGAGGGATGGCACAACGAGACTCAGATGTCACATCATCAATACAATATAATGTCACTGCACTCCTGAGGGATGGCACAACGAGACTCAGCTGTCACATCATCACTGCAATATAATGTCAATGCACTCCTGAGGGACGGCACAACGAGACTCAGCAGTCACATCAATACAATATAACGTCACTGCACTCATGAGGGAAGGCACAACGAGACTCAGCTGTCACATCATCACTACAATATAATGTCACTGCACTCCTGAGGGATGGCACAACGAGACTCAGCTGTCAATCCAATACAATATAATGTCACTGCACTCCTGAGGGACGGCACAACGAGACTCAGCTGTGACAACATCACTACAATATAATGTCACTGCACTCCTGAGGGACGGCACAACGAGACTCAGCTGTCACATCATCACTACAATATAATGTCACTGCACTCCTGATGGACGGCACAACGAGACTCAGCTGTCACATCATCACTACAATATGTCAATGCACTCCTGAGGGACGGCACAACGAGACTCAGCAGTCACATCAATACAATATAATGTCACTGCACTCCTGAGGGATGGCACAACGAGACTCAGCTGTCACATCATCACTACAATATAATGTCACTGCACTCCTGAGGGACGGCACAACGAGACTCAGCTGTCACATCTATACAATATAATGTCACTGCACTCCTGAGGGACGGCACAACGAGACTCAGCTGTCACATCATCAATACAATATAACGTCACTGTACTCCTGAGGGATGGCACAACGAGACTCAGCTGTCACATCATCACTACAATATAATGTCACTGCACTCCTGAGGGACGGCACAACGAGACTCAGCTGTCACATCATCAATACAATATAACGTCACTGTACTCCTGAGGGATGGCACAACGAGACTCAGCTGTCACATCATCAATACAATATAATGTCTCTGCACTCCTGAGGGACGGCACAACGAGACTCAGATGTCACATCATCAATACAAAATAATGTCACTGCACTCATGAGGGATGGCACAACGAGACTCAGCTGTCACATCATCACTACAATATAATGTCACTGCACTCCTGAGGGACGGCACAACGAGACTCAGCAGTAACATCAATACAATATAACGTCACTGTACACCTGAGGGATGGCACAACGAGACTCAGCTGTCACATCATCACTACAATATAATGTCACTGCACTCCGGAGGGACGGCACAACGAAACTCAGCTGTCACATCAACACAATATAATGTCACTGCACTCCTGAGGGACTGCACAACGAATCTCAGCTGTCACATCAACACAATATAATGTCACTGCACTCCTGAGGGATGGCACAACGAGACTCAGCTGTCACATCATCACTACAATATAATGTCACTGCACTCCTTAGGGACGGCACAACGAGACTCAGCAGTCACATCAATACAATATAACGTCACTGCACTCTTGAGGGATGGCACAACGAGACTCAGCTGTCAATCCAATACAATATAATGTCACTGCACTCCTGAGGGACGGCACAACGAGACTCAGCTGTCACATCATCACTACAATATAATGTCACTGCACTCCTTAGGGAAGGCACAACGAGACTCAGCTGTCACATCATCACTACAATATAATGTCACTGCACTCCTGAGGGATGGCACAACGAGACTCAGCTGTCAATCCAATACAATATAATGTCACTGCACTCCTGAGGGACGGCACAACGAGACTCAGCTGTGACAACATCACTACAATATAATGTCACTGCACTCCTGAGGGACGGCACAACGAGACTCAGCTGTCACATCATCACTACAATATAATGTCACTGCACTCCTGATGGATGGCACAACGAGACTCAGCTGTCACATCATCACTACAATATAATGTCATTGCACTCATGAGGGAAGGCACAACGAGACTCAGCTGTGACAACATCACTACAATATAATGTCACTGCACTCCTGAGGGACGGCACAACGAGACTCAGCTGTCACATCATCACTACAATATAATGTCACTGCACTCCTGATGGATGGCACAACGAGACTCAGCTGTCACATCATCACTACAATATAATGTCATTGCACTCCTGAGGGATGGCACAACGAGACTCAGCTGTCACATCATCACTACAATATAATGTCACTGCACTCCTGAGGGATGGCACAACGAGACTCAGCTGTCATATCAATACAATATAATGTCACTGCACTCCTGAGGGATGGCACAACGAGACTCAGCTGTCACATCATCACTACAATATAATGTCAATGCACTCCTGAGGGACGGCACAACGAGACTCAGCAGTCACATCAATACAATATAATGTCACTGCACTCCTGAGGGATGGCACAACGAGACTCAGCTGTCACATCATCACTACAATATAATGTCACTGCACTCCTGAGGGACGGCACAACGAGACTCAGCAGTCACATCAATACAATATAACGTCACTGCACTCCTGAGGGAAGGCACAACGAGACTCAGCTATCACATCATCACTACAATATAATGTCACTGCACTCCTGAGGGACGGCACAACGAGACTCAGCTGTCACATCTATACAATATAATGTCACTGCACTCCTGAGGGACGGCACAACGAGACTCAGCTGTCACATCATCAATACAATATAACGTCACTGTACTCCTGAGGGATGGCACAACGAGACTCAGCTGTCACATCATCAATACAATATAATGTCTCTGCACTCCTGAGGGACGGCACAACGAGACTCAGATGTCACATCATCAATACAAAATAATGTCACTGCACTCATGAGGGATGGCACAACGAGACTCAGCTGTCACATCATCACTACAATACAATGTCACTGCACTCCTGAGGGACGGCACAACGAGACTCAGCAGTAACATCAATACAATATAACGTCACTGTACACCTGAGGGATGGCACAACGAGACTCAGCTGTCACATCATCACTACAATATAATGTCACTGCACTCCGGAGGGACGGCACAACGAAACTCAGCTGTCACATCAACACAATATAATGTCACTGCACTCCTGAGGGACTGCACAACGAATCTCAGCTGTCACATCAACACAATATAATGTCACTGCACTCCTGAGGGATGGAACAATGAGACTCAGATGTCACATCATCAATACAATATAATGTCACTGCACTCCTGAGGGATGGCACAACGAGACTCAGCTGTCACATCATCACTACAATATAATGTCACTGCACTCCTTAGGGACGGCACAACGAGACTCAGCAGTCACATCAATACAATATAACGTCACTGCACTCTTGAGGGATGGCACAACGAGACTCAGCTGTCAATCCAATACAATATAATGTCACTGCACTCCTGAGGGACGGCACAACGAGACTCAGCTGTCACATCATCACTACAATATAATGTCACTGCACTCCTTAGGGAAGGCACAACGAGACTCAGCTGTCACATCATCACTACAATATAATGTCACTGCACTCCTGAGCGATGGCACAACGAGACTCAGCTGTCAATCCAATACAATATAATGTCACTGCACTCCTGAGGGACGGCACAACGAGACTCAGCTGTGACAACATCACTACAATATAATGTCACTGCACTCCTGAGGGACGGCACAACGAGACTCAGCTGTCACATCATCACTACAATATAATGTCACTGCACTCCTGATGGATGGCACAACGAGACTCAGCTGTCACATCATCACTACAATATAATGTCATTGCACTCCTGAGGGATGGCACAACGAGACTCAGTGTCACATCATCACTACAATATAATGTCACTGCACTCCTGAGGGATGGCACAACGAGACTCAGCTGTCACATCATCACTACAATATAATGTCACTGCACTCCTGAGGGATGGCACAACGAGACTCAGCTGTCACATCAGCACTACAATATAATGTCACTGCACTCCTGAGGGACGGCACAACGAGACTCAGCTGTCACATCATCACTACAATATAATGTCACTGCACTCCTGAGGGACGGCACAACGAGAATCAGCTGTCACATCAATACAATATAATGTCACTGCACTCCTGAGGGATGGCACAACGAGACTCAGCTGTCACATCATCACTACAATATAATGTCAATGCACTCCTGAGGGACGGCACAACGAGACTCAGCAGTCACATCAATACAATATAATGTCACTGCACTCCTGAGGGATGGCACAACGAGACTCAGCTGTCACATCATCACTACAATATAATGTCACTGCACTCCTGAGGGACGGCACAACGAGACTCAGCAGTCACATCAATACAATATAACGTCACTGCACTCCTGAGGGAAGGCACAACGAGACTCAGCTATCACATCATCACTACAATATAATGTCACTGCACTCCTGAGGGACGGCACAACGAGACTCAGCTGTCACATCAATACAATATAATGTCACTGCACTCCTGAGGGACGGCACAACGAGACTCAGCTATCACATCATCACTACAATATAATGTCACTGCACTCCTGAGGGACGGCACAACGAGACTCAGCTGTCACATCAATACAATATAATGTCACTGCACTCCTGAGGGACGGCACAACGAAACTCAGCTGTCACATCAACACAATATAATGTCACTGCACTCCTGAGGGATGGAACAATGAGACTCAGCTGTCACATCACTACAATATAATGTCACTGCACTCCTGAGGGATGGCACAACGAGACTCAGATGTCACATCATCACTACAATATAATGTCACTGCACTCCTGAGGGATGGCACAACGAGACTCAGCTGTCACATCATCACTACAATATAATGTCACTGCACTCCTGAGGGACGGCACAACGAGACTCAGCAGTCACATCAATACAATATAACGTCACTGCACTCCTGAGGGAAGGCACAACGAGACTCAGCTATCACATCATCACTACAATATAATGTCACTGCACTCCTGAGGGACGGCACAACGAGACTCAGCTGTCACATCAATACAATATAATGTCACTGCACTCCTGAGGGACGGCACAACGAGACTCAGCTATCACATCATCACTACAATATAATGTCACTGCACTCCTGAGGGACGGCACAACGAGACTCAGCTGTCACATCAATACAATATAATGTCACTGCACTCCTGAGGGACGGCACAACGAAACTCAGCTGTCACATCAACACAATATAATGTCACTGCACTCCTGAGGGATGGAACAATGAGACTCAGCTGTCACATCACTACAATATAATGTCACTGCACTCCTGAGGGATGGCACAACGAGACTCAGATGTCACATCATCACTACAATATAATGTCACTGCACTCCTGAGGGATGGCACAACGAGACTCAGCTGTCACATCATCACTACAATATAATGTCAATGCACTCCTGAGGGACGGCACAACGAGACTCAGCAGTCACATCAATACAATATAATGTCACTGCACTCCTGAGGGATGGCACAACGAGACTCAGCTGTCACATCATCACTACAATATAATGTCACTGCACTCCTGAGGGACGGCACAACGAGACTCAGCTGTCACATCACTACAATATAATGTCACTGCACTCCTGAGGGACGGCACAACGAGACTCAGATGTCAAATCACTACAATATAATGTCACTGCACTCCTGAGGGACGGCACAACGAGACTCAGCTGTCACATCATCACTACAATATAATGTCACTGCACTCCTGAGGGATGGCACAACGAGACTCAGCTGTCACATCATCACTACAATATAATGTCAAAGCACTCCTGAGGGACGGCACAACGAGACTCAGCTGTCACATCATCACTACAATATAATGTCACTGCACTCCTGAGGGACGGCACAACGAGACTCAGCTGTCACATCATCACTACAATATAATGTCACTGCACTCCTGAGGGACGGCACAACGAGACTCAGCTGTCACATCAATAAAATACAATGTCACTGCACTCCTCAGGGATGGCACAACGAGACTCAGCTGTCACATCATCAATACAATATAATGTCACTGCACAACGAGACTCAGCTGTCACATCATCAATACAATATAATGTCATTGCACTCCGGAGGGACGGCACAACGAGACTCAGATGTCACTTCATCAATACAATATAATGTCATTGCACTCCAGAGGGACGGCACAACGAGACTCAGCTGTCACATCATCACTACAATATAATGTCACTGCACTCCTGAGGGATGGCACAACGAGACTCAGCTGTCACATCATCACTACAATATAATGTCACTGCACTCCTGAGGGACGGCACAACGAGACTCAGCTGTCACATCATCACTACAATATAATGTCACTGCACTCCTGAGGGATGGCACAACGAGACTCAGCTGTCACATCATCACTACAATATAATGTCACTGCACTCCTGAGGGACGGCACAACGAGACTCAGCTGTCACATCATCACTACAATATAATGTCACTGCACTCCTGAGGGACGGCACAACGAGACTCAGCTGTCACATCAATAAAATACAATGTCACTGCACTCCTGAGGGATGGCACAACGAGACTCAGCTGTCACATCATCAATACAATATAATGTCACTGCACTCCTGAGGGACGGCACAACGAGAATCAGCTGTCACATCATCAATACAATATAACGTCACTGCACTCCTGAGGGACGGCACAACGAGACTCAGCTGTCACATCAATACAAAATAATGTCACTGCACTCCTGAGGGACGGCACAACGAGACTCAGCTGTCACATCAATACAAAATAATGTCACTGCACTCCTGAGGGACGGCACAATGAGACTCAGCTGTCACATCATCACTACAATATAATGTCATTGCACTCCTGAGGGATGGCACAACGAGACTCAGCTGTGACTACATCACTACAATATAATGTCACTGCACTCCTGAGGGATGGCACAACGAGACTCAGCTGTCACATCATCACTACAATATAATGTCACTGCACTCCTTAGGGACGGCACAACGAGACTCAGCTGTCACATCATCACTACAATATAATGTCACTGTACAACGAGACTCCGCTGTCTCATCATCAATACAATATAATGTCACTGCACTCCTGAGGGATGGCACAACGAGACTCAGCTGTCACATCATCACTACAATATAATGTCACTGCACTCCTGAGGGATGGCACAACGAGACTAAGCTGTCACATCATCACTACAATATAATGTCACTGCACTCCTGAGGGATGGCACAACGAGACTCAGCTGTCACATCATCACTACAATATAATGTCACTGTACTCCTGAGGGACGGCACAACGAGACTCAGCTGTCACATCAATACAATATAATGTCACTGCACTCCTGAGGGACGGCACAACGAGACTCAGCTGTGACAACATCACTACAATATAATGTCACTGCACACCTGAGGGACGGCACAACGAGACTCAGCTGTCACATCATCAATACAATATAATGTCACTGCACTCCTGAGGGATGGCACAACGAGACTCAGCTGTCACATCATCACTACAATATAATGTCACTGCACTCCTGAGGGACGGCACAACGAGACTCAGCAGTCACATCAATACAATATAACGTCACTGTACACCTGAGGGACGGTACAACGAAACTCAGCTGTCACATCAACACAATATAATGTCACTGCACTCCTGAGGGATGGAACAATGAGACTCAGCTGTCACATCACTACAATATAATGTCACTGCACTCCTGAGGGATGGCACAACGAGACTCAGCTGTCAATCCAATACAATATAATGTCACTGCACTCCTGAGGGACGGCACAACGAGACTCAGCTGTCACATCATCAATACAATATAACGTCACTGCACTCCTGAGGGACGGCACAACGAGACTCAGGTGTCACATCATCACTACAATATAATGTCACTGCACTCCTGAGGGACGGCACAATGAGACTCAGCTGTGACAACATCAATACAATATAATGTCACTGCACTCCTGAGGGACGGCACAACGAGACTCAGCTGTCACATCATCACTACAATATAATGTCACTACACTCCTGAGGGACGGCACAACGAGACTCAGCTGTCACATCACTACAATATAATGTCACTGCACTCCTGAGGGATGGCACAACGAGACTCAGCAGTCACATCAATACAATATAATGTCACTGCACTCCTGAGGGATGGCACAACGAGACTCAGCTGTGACAACATCACTACAATATAATGTCACTGCACTCCTGAGGGATGGCACAACGAGACTCAGCTGTCACATCATCACTACAATATAATGTCACTGCACTCCTGATGGATGGCACAACGAGACTCAGCTGTCACATCATCACTACAATATAATGTCACTGCACTCCTGATGGATGGCACAACGAGACTCAGCTGTCACATCATCACTACAGTATAATGTCATTGCACTCCTGAGGGATGGCACAACGAGACTCAGCTGTCACATCATCACTACAATATAATGTCACTGCACTCCTGAGGGATGGCACAACGAGACTCAGCTGTCACATCAATACAATATAATGTCACTGCACTCCTGATGGATGGCACAATGAGACTCAGCTGTCACATCAATACAATATAATGTCACTGCACTCCTGAGGGATGGCACAACGAGACTCAGCTGTCACATCATCACTACAATATAATGTCACTGCACTCCTGAGGGACGGCACAACGAGACTCAGCAGTCACATCAATACAATATAACGTCACTGCACTCCTGAGGGATGGTACAACGAGACTCAGCTGTCACATCATCAATACAATATAACGTCACTGCACTCCTGAGGGACGGCACAACGAGACTCAGGTGTGACAACATCACTACAATATAATGTCACTGCACTCCTGAGGGACGGCACAACGAGACTCAGCTGTCACATCATCAATACAATATAATGTCACTGCACAACGAGACTCAGCTGTCACATCATCAATACAATATAATGTCATTGCACTCCTGACGGATGGCACAACGAGACTCAGCTGTCACATCATCACTACAATATAATGTCACTGCACTCCTGAGGGATGGCACAACGAGACTCAGCTGTCACATCATCACTACAATATAATATCACTGCACTCCTGAGGGACGGCACAACGAGACTCAGCTGTCACATCACTACAATATAATGTCACTGCACTCCTGAGGGACGGCACAACGAGACTCAGATGTCAAATCACTACAATATAATGTCACTGCACTCCTGAGGGACGGCACAACGAGACTCAGCTGTCACATCATCACTACAATATAATGTCACTGCACTCCTGAGGGATGGCACAACGAGACTCAGCTGTCACATCATCACTACAATATAATGTCATTGCACTCCTGAGGGACGGCACAACGAGACTCAGCTGTCACATCATCACTACAATATAACGTCACTGTACTCCTGAGGGATGGCACAACGAGACTCAGCTGTCACATCATCAATACAATATAACGTCACTGTACTCCTGAGGGATGGCACAACGAGACTCAGCTGTCACATCATCAATACAATATAACGTCACTGCACTCCTGAGGGACGGCACAACGAGACTCAGCTGTCACATCAATACAAAATAATGTCACTGCACTCCTGAGGGACGGCACAACGAGACTCAGCTGTGACTACATCACTACAATATAATGTCACTGCACTCCTGAGGGATGGCACAACGAGACTCAGCTGTCACATCATCACTACAATATAATGTCACTGCACTCCTTAGGGACGGCACAACGAGACTCCGCTGTCTCATCATCAATACAATATAATGTCACTGCACTCCTGAGGGATGGCACAACGAGACTCAGCTGTCACATCATCACTACAGTATAATGTCACTGCACTCCTGAGGGACGGCACAACGAGACTCAGCTGTCACATCAATACAAAATAATGTCACTGCACTCCTGAGGGACGGCACAATGAGACTCAGCTGTCACATCATCACTACAATATAATGTCATTGCACTCCTGAGGGACGGCACAACGAGACTCAGCTGTCACATCATCACTACAATATAATGTCATTGCACTCCTGAGGGACGGCACAACAAGACTCAGCTGTGACTACATCACTACAATATAATGTCACTGCACTCCTGAGGGATGGCACAACGAGACTCAGCTGTCACATCATCACTACAATATAATGTCACTGCACTCCTTAGGGACGGCACAACGAGACTCCGCTGTCTCATCATCAATACAATATAATGTCACTGCACTCCTGAGGGATGGCACAACGAGACTCAGCTGTCACATCATCACTACAATATAATGTCACTGCACACCTGAGGGACGGCACAAAGACTAAGCTGTTACATCATCACTACAATATAATGTCACTGTACTCCTGAGGGACGGCACAACGAGACTCAGCTGTCACATCAATACAATATAATGTCACTGCACTCCTGAGGGATGGCACAACGAGACTCAGCTGTCACATCATCAAAACAATATAACGTCACTGTACTCCTGAGGGATGGCACAACGAGACTCAGCTGTCACATCATCAATACAATATAATGTCACTGCACTCCTGAGGGATGGCACAACGAGACTCAGCTGTCACATTATCACTACAATATAATGTCACTGCACTCCTGAGGGACGGCACAATGAGACTCAGCTGTCACATCATCACTACAATATAATGTCACTGCACTCCTGAGGGACGGCACAACGAGACTCAGCAGTCACATCAATACAATATAACGTCACTGCACTCCTGAGGGACGGCACAACGAGACTCAGCTGTCACATCATCAATACAATATAACGTCACTGCACTCCTGAGGGACGGCACAACGAGACTCAGGTGTCACATCATCACTACAATATAATGTCACTGCACTCCTGAGGGACGGCACAACGAGACTCAGCTGTCACATCATCACTACAATATAATGTCACTGCACTCCTGAGGGACGGCACAATGAGACTCAGCTGTGACAACATCACTACAATATAATGTCACTGCACTCCTGAGGGACGGCGCAACGAGACTCAGCTGTTACATCATCAATACAATATAATGTCACTGCACAACGAGACTCAGCTGTCACATCATCAATACAATATAATGTCACTGCACTCCTGAGGGATGGCACAACGAGACTCAGCTGTCACATCATCACTACAATATAATGTCACTGCACTCCTGAGGGATGGCACAACGAGACTCAGCTGTCACATCATCAATACAATATAATGTCACTGCACTCCTGAGGGACAGCACAACGAGACTCAGCTGTCACATCATCACTACAATATAATGTCACTGCACTCCTGAGGGACGGCACAACGAGACTCAGCTGTCACATCATCACTACAATATAATGTGACTGCACTCCTGAGGGACGGCACAACGAGACTCAGCTGTCACATCACTACAATATAATGTCACTGCACTCCTGAGGGACAGCACAACGAGACTCAGCTGTCACATCAATACAATATAATGTCACTGTACACCTGAGGGATGGCACAACGAGACTCAGCTGTCACATCACTACAATATAATGTCACTGCACTCCTGAGGGACTGCACAACGAAACTCAGCTGTCACATCAACACAATATAATGTCACTGCACTCCTGAGGGATGGAACAATGAGACTCAGCTGTCACATCACTACAATATAATGTCACTGCACTCCTGAGGGATGGCACAACGAGACTCAGCTGTCACATCATCACTACAATATAATGTCACTGCACTCCTGAGGGACGGCACAACGAGACTCAGCTGTCACATCAATAAAATACAATGTCACTGCACTCCTGAGGGATGGCACAACGAGACTCAGATGTCACATCATCAATACAATATAACGTCACTGTACTCCTGAGGGATGGCACAACGAGACTCAGCTGTCACATCATCAATACAATATAATGTCACTGCACTCCTGAGGGACGGCACAACGAGAATCAGCTGTCACATCATCAATACAATATAACGTCACTGCACTCCTGAGGGACGGTACAACGAGACTCAGCTGTCACATCAATACAAAATAATGTCACTGCACTCCTGAGGGACGGCACAACGAGACTCAGCTGTCACATCAATACAAAATAATGTCACTGCACTCCTGAGGGACGGCACAATGAGACTCAGCTGTCACATCATCACTACAATATAATGTCATTGCACTCCTGAGGGATGGCACAACGAGACTCAGCTGTGACAACATCACTACAATATAATGTCACTGCACTCCTGAGGGATGGCACAACGAGACTCAGCTGTCACATCATCACTACAATATAATGTCACTGCACTCCTGAGGGACGGCACAACGAGACTCCGCTGTCTCATCATCAATACAATATAATGTCACTGCACTCCTGAGGGATGGCACAACGAGACTCAGCTGTCTCATCATCACTACAATATAATGTCATTGCACTCCTGAGGGATGGCACAACGAGACTAAGCTGTCACATCATCACTACAATATAATGTCACTGCACTCCTGAGGGACGGCACAACGAGACTCAGCTGTGACAACATCACTACAATATAACGTCACTGCACTCCTGAGGGATGGCACAACGAGACTCAGCAGTCACATCAATACAATATAACGTCACTGTACTCCTGAGGGATGGCACAACGAAACTCAGCTGTCACATCAACACAATATAATGTCACTGCACTCCTGAGGGATGGAACAATGAGACTCAGCTGTCACATCACTACAATATAATGTCACTGCACTCCTGAGGGATGGAACAACGAGACTCAGATGTCACATCATCAATACAATATAATGTCACTGCACTCCTGAGGGATGGCACAACGAGACTCAGCTGTCACATCATCACTACAATATAATGTCAATGCACTCCTGAGGGACGGCACAACGAGACTCAGCTGTCACATCATCACTACAATATAATGTCACTGCACTCCTGAGGGACGGCACAACGAGACTCAGCTGTCACATCAATAAAATACAATGTCACTGCACTCCTGAGGGATGGCACAACGAGACTCAGCTGTCACATCATCAATACAATATAACGTCACTGCACTCCTGAGGGATGGCACAACGAGACTCAGCTGTCACATCATCAATACAATATAACGTCACTGCACTCCTGAGGGAAGGCACAACGAGACTCAGCTGTCACATCATCACTACAATATAATGTCACTGCACTCCTGAGGGATGGCACAACGAGACTCAGCTGTCAATCCAATACAATATAATGTCACTGCACTCCTGAGGGACGGCACAACGAGACTCAGCTGTGACAACATCACTACAATATAATGTCACTGCACTCCTGAGGGACGGCACAACGAGACTCAGCTGTCACATCATCACTACAATATAATGTCACTGCACTCCTGATGGATGGCACAACGAGACTCAGCTGTCACATCATCACTACAATATAATGTCACTGCACTCCTTAGGGACGGCACAACGAGACTCCGCTGTCTCATCATCAATACAATATAATGTCACTGCACTCCTGAGGGATGGCACAACGAGACTCAGCTGTCACATCATCACTACAATATAATGTCACTGCACTCCTGAGGGATGGCACAACGAGACTAAGCTGTCACATCATCACTACAATATAATGTCACTGCACTCCTGAGGGATGGCACAACGAGACTCAGCTGTCACATCATCACTACAATATAATGTCACTGCACACCTGAGGGACGGCACAAAGACTAAGCTGTCACATCATCACTACAATATAATGTCACTGTACTCCTGAGGGACGGCACAACGAGACTCAGCTGTCACATCAATACAATATAATGTCACTGCACTCCTGAGGGACGGCACAACGAGACTCAGCAGTCACATCAATACAATATAACGTCACTGCACTCCTGAGGGACGGCACAACGAGACTCAGCTGTCACATCATCAATACAATATAACGTCACTGCACTCCTGAGGGACGGCACAACGAGACTCAGGTGTCACATCATCACTACAATATAATGTCACTGCACTCCTGAGGGACGGCACAATGAGACTCAGCTGTGACAACATCACTACAATATAATGTCACTGCACTCCTGAGGGACGGCACAACGAGACTCAGCTGTCACATCATCAATACAATATAATGTCACTGCACAACGAGACTCAGCTGTCACATCATCAATACAATATAATGTCATTGCACTCCTGACGGATGGCACAACGAGACTCAGCTGTCACATCATCACTACAATATAATGTCACTGCACTCCTGAGGGATGGCACAACGAGACTCAGCTGTCACATCATCACTACAATATAATATCACTGCACTCCTGAGGGACGGCACAACGAGACTCAGCTGTCACATCACTACAATATAATGTCACTGCACTCCTGAGGGACGGCACAACGAGACTCAGATGTCAAATCACTACAATATAATGTCACTGCACTCCTGAGGGACGGCACAACGAGACTCAGCTGTCACATCATCACTACAATATAATGTCACTGCACTCCTGAGGGATGGCACAACGAGACTCAGCTGTCACATCATCACTACAATATAATGTCACTGCACTCCTGAGGGACGGCACAACGAGACTCAGCTGTCACATCATCAAAACAATATAACGTCACTGTACTCCTGAAGGATGGCACAACGAGACTCAGCTGTCACATCATCAATACAATATAATGTCACTGCACTCCTGAGGGATGGCACAACGAGACTCAGCTGTCACATCATCACTACAATATAATGTCACTGCACTCCTGAGGGACGGCACAATGAGACTCAGCTGTCACATCATCACTACAATATAATGTCACTGCACTCCTGAGGGACGGCACAACGAGACTCAGCAGTCACATCAATACAATATAACGTCACTGCACTCCTGAGGGACGGCACAACGAGACTCAGCTGTCACATCATCAATACAATATAACGTCACTGCACTCCTGAGGGACGGCACAACGAGACTCAGGTGTCACATCATCACTACAATATAATGTCACTGCACTCCTGAGGGACGGCACAACGAGACTCAGCTGTCACATCATCACTACAATATAATGTCACTGCACTCCTGAGGGACGGCACAATGAGACTCAGCTGTGACAACATCACTACAATATAATGTCACTGCACTCCTGAGGGACGGCGCAACGAGACTCAACTGTTACATCATCAATACAATATAATGTCACTGCACAACGAGACTCAGCTGTCACATCATCAATACAATATAATGTCACTGCACTCCTGAGGGATGGCACAACGAGACTCAGCTGTCACATCATCACTACAATATAATGTCACTGCACTCCTGAGGGATGGCACAACGAGACTCAGCTGTCACATCATCACTACAATATAATGTCACTGCACTCCTGAGGGACGGCACAACGAGACTCAGCTGTCACATCATCACTACAATATAATGTGACTGCACTCCTGAGGGACGGCACAACGAGACTCAGCTGTCACATCACTACAATATAATGTCACTGCACTCCTGAGGGACAGCACAACGAGACTCAGCTGTCACATCAATACAATATAATGTCACTGTACACCTGAGGGATGGCACAACGAGACTCAGCTGTCACATCACTACAATATAATGTCACTGCACTCCTGAGGGACTGCACAACGAAACTCAGCTGTCACATCAACACAATATAATGTCACTGCACTCCTGAGGGATGGAACAATGAGACTCAGCTGTCACATCACTACAATATAATGTCACTGCACTCCTGAGGGATGGCACAACGAGACTCAGCTGTCACATCATCACTACAATATAATGTCACTGCACTCCTGAGGGACGGCACAACGAGACTCAGCTGTCACATCAATAAAATACAATGTCACTGCACTCCTGAGGGATGGCACAACGAGACTCAGATGTCACATCATCAATACAATATAACGTCACTGTACTCCTGAGGGATGGCACAACGAGACTCAGCTGTCACATCATCAATACAATATAATGTCACTGCACTCCTGAGGGACGGCACAACGAGAATCAGCTGTCACATCATCAATACAATATAACGTCACTGTACTCCTGAGGGATGGCACAACGAGACTCAGCTGTCACATCATCAATACAATATAACGTCACTGCACTCCTGAGGGACGGTACAACGAGACTCAGCTGTCACATCAATACAAAATAATGTCACTGCACTCCTGAGGGACGGCACAACGAGACTCAGCTGTCACATCAATACAAAATAATGTCACTGCACTCCTGAGGGACGGCACAATGAGACTCAGCTGTCACATCATCACTACAATATAATGTCATTGCACTCCTGAGGGATGGCACAACGAGACTCAGCTGTGACAACATCACTACAATATAATGTCACTGCACTCCTGAGGGATGGCACAACGAGACTCAGCTGTCACATCATCACTACAATATAATGTCACTGCACTCCTGAGGGACGGCACAACGAGACTCCGCTGTCTCATCATCAATACAATATAATGTCACTGCACTCCTGAGGGATGGCACAACGAGACTCAGCTGTCTCATCATCACTACAATATAATGTCATTGCACTCCTGAGGGATGGCACAACGAGACTAAGCTGTCACATCATCACTACAATATAATGTCACTGCACTCCTGAGGGACGGCACAACGAGACTCAGCTGTGACAACATCACTACAATATAATGTCACTGCACTCCTGAGGGACGGCACAACGAGACTCAGCTGTCACATCATCACTACAATATAATGTCACTGCACTCCTGAGGGACGGCACAACGAAACTCAGCTGTCACATCAACACAATATAATGTCACTGCACTCCTGAGGGACTGCACAACGAAACTCAGCTGTCACATCAACACAATATAATGTCACTGCACTCCTGAGGGATGGAACAATGAGACTCAGCTGTCACATCACTACAATATAATGTCACTGCACTCCTGAGGGATGGAACAACGAGACTCAGATGTCACATCATCAATACAATATAATGTCACTGCACTCCTGAGGGATGGCACAACGAGACTCAGCTGTCACATCATCACTACAATATAATGTCAATGCACTCCTGAGGGACGGCACAACGAGACTCAGCTGTCACATCATCACTACAATATAATGTCACTGCACTCCTGAGGGATGGCACAACGAGACTCAGCTGTCACATCATCACTACAATATAATGTCACTGCACTCCTGAGGGACGGCACAACGAGACTCAGCTGTCACATCATCACTACAATATAATGTCAATGCACTCCTGAGGGACGGCACAACGAGACTCAGCAGTCACATCAATACAATATAATGTCACTGCACTCCTGAGGGATGGCACAACGAGACTCAGCTGTCACATCATCAATACAATATAACGTCACTGCACTCCTGAGGGAAGGCACAACGAGACTCAGCTGTCACATCATCACTACAATATAATGTCACTGCACTCCTGAGGGATGGCACAACGAGACTCAGCTGTCAATCCAATACAATATAATGTCACTGCACTCCTGAGGGACGGCACAACGAGACTCAGCTGTGACAACATCACTACAATATAATGTCACTGCACTCCTGAGGGACGGCACAACGAGACTCAGCTGTCACATCATCACTACAATATAATGTCACTGCACTCCTGATGGATGGCACAACGAGACTCAGCTGTCACATCATCACTACAATATAATGTCATTGCACTCCTGAGGGATGGCACAACGAGACTCAGCTGTCACATCATCACTACAATATAATGTCAATGCACTCCTGAGGGATGGCACAACGAGACTCAGCTGTCACATCAATACAATATAATGTCACTGCACTCCTGAGGGATGGCACAACGAGACTCAGATGTCACATCATCACTACAATATAATGTCACTGCACTCCTGAGGGAGTGCACAACGAGACTCAGCAGTCACATCAATACAATATAACGTCACTGCACTCCTGAGGGACGGCACAACGAGACTCAGCTGTCACATCATCAATACAATATAACGTCACTGCACTCCTGAGGGACGGCACGAGACTCAGGTGTCACATCATCACTACAATATAATGTCACTGCACTCCTGAGGGACGGCACAACGAGACTCAGCTGTCACATCATCACTACAATATAATGTCACTGCACTCCTGAGGGACGGCACAATGAGACTCAGCTGTGACAACATCACTACAATATAATGTCACTGCACTCCTGAGGGACGGCACAACGAGACTCAGCTGTCACATCATCAATACAATATAATGTCACTGCACAACGAGACTCAGCTGTCACATCATCACTACAATATAATGTCACTGCACTCCTGAGGGATGGCACAACGAGACTCAGCTGTCACATCATCACTACAATATAATATCACTGCACTCCTGAGGGACGGCACAACGAGACTCAGCTGTCACATCACTACAATATAATGTCACTGCACTCCTGAGGGACGGCACAACGAGACTCAGATGTCAAATCACTACAATATAATGTCACTGCACTCCTGAGGGATGGCACAACGAGACTCAGCTGTCACATCATCACTACAATATAATGTCACTGCACTCCTGAGGGACGGCACAACGAGACTCAGCTGTCACATCATCACTACAATATAATGTCACTGCACTCCTGAGGGACGGCACAACGAGACTCAGCTGTCACATCAATAAAATACAATGTCACTGCACTCCTGAGGGATGGCACAACGAGACTCAGCTGTCACATCATCAATACAATATAACGTCACTGTACTCCTGAGGGATGGCACAACGAGACTCAGCTGTCACATCATCAATACAATATACTGTCACTGCACTCCTGAGGGACGGCACAACGAGACTCAGCTGTCACATCATCAATACAATATAACGTCACTGCACTCCTGAGGGACGGCACAACGAGACTCAGCTGTCACATCAATACAAAATAATGTCACTGCACTCCTGAGGGACGGCACAACGAGACTCAGCTGTCACATCAATACAAAATAATGTCACTGCACTCCTGAGGGACGGCACAATGAGACTCAGCTGTCACATCAATACAATATAATGTCACTGCACTCCTGAGGGATGGCACAACGAGACTCAGCTGTCACATCATCACTACAATATAATGTCACTGCACTCCTGAGGGATGGCACAACGAGACTCAGCTGTGACAACATCACTACAATATAATGTCATTGCACTCCTGAGGGATGGCACAACGAGACTCAGCTGTGACAACATCACTACAATATAATGTCACTGCACTCCTGAGGGATGGCACAACGAGACTCAGCTGTCACATCATCACTACAATATAATGTCACTGCACTCCTGAGGGACGGCACAATGAGACTCAGCTGTGACAACATCACTACAATATAATGTCACTGCACTCCTGAGGGACGGCACAACGAGACTCAGCTGTCACATCATCAATACAATATAATGTCACTGCACTCCTGAGGGACGGCACAACGAGACTCAGCTGTGACATCATCACTACAATATAATGTCACTGCACTCCTGAGGGATGGCACAACGAGACTCAGCTGTCACATCATCACTACAATATAATGTCACTACACTCCTAAGGGATGGCACAACGAGACTCAGCTGTCACATCATCACTACAATATAATGTCACTGCACACCTGAGGGACGGCACAACGAGACTCAGCTGTCACATCAATAAAATACAATGTCACTGCACTCCTGAGGGATGGCACAACGAGACTCAGCTGTCACATCATCACTACAATATAATGTCACTGCACACCTGAGGGACGGCACAAAGACTAAGCTGTCACATCATCAATACAATATAATGTCACTGCACTCCTGAGGGACGGCACAACGAGACTCAGCTGTCACATCATCAATACAATATAACGTCACTGCACTCCTGAGGGACGGCACAACGAGACTCAGCTGTCACATCAATACAAAATAATGTCACTGCACTCCTGAGGGACGGCACAACGAGACTCAGCTGTCACATCAATACAAAATAATGTCACTGCACTCCTGAGGGACGGCACAATGAGACTCAGCTGTCACATCAATACAATATAATGTCACTGCACTCCTGAGGGATGGCACAACGAGACTCAGCTGTCACATCATCACTACAATATAATGTCACTGCACTCCTGAGGGATGGCACAACGAGACTCAGCTGTGACAACATCACTACAATATAATGTCATTGCACTCCTGAGGGATGGCACAACGAGACTCAGCTGTGACAACATCACTACAATATAATGTCACTGCACTCCTGAGGGATGGCACAACGAGACTCAGCTGTCACATCATCACTACAATATAATGTCACTGCACTCCTGAGGGATGGCACAACGAGACTCAGCTGTGACAACATCACTACAATATAATGTCATTGCACTCCTGAGGGATGGCACAACGAGACTCAGCTGTGACAACATCACTACAATATAATGTCACTGCACTCCTGAGGGATGGCACAACGAGACTCAGCTGTCACATCATCACTACAATATAATGTCACTACACTCCTAAGGGATGGCACAACGAGACTCAGCTGTCACATCATCACTACAATATAATGTCACTGCACACCTGAGGGACGGCACAAAGACTAAGCTGTCACATCATCACTACAATATAATGTCACTGTACTCCTGAGGGACGGCACAACGAGACTCAGCTGTCACATCAATACAATATAATGTCACTGCACTCCTGAGGGACGGCACAACGAGACTCAGCTGTGACAACATCACTACAATATAATGTCACTGCACTCCTGAGGGATGGCACAACGAGACTCAGCTGTGACAACATCACTACAATATAATGTCACTGCACTCCTGAGGGATGGCACAACGAGACTCAGCTGTCACATCATCACTACAATATAATGTCACTGCACACCTGAGGGACGGCACAAAGACTAAGCTGTCACATCATCACTACAATATAATGTCACTGTACTCCTGAGGGACGGCACAACGAGACTCAGCTGTCACATCAATACAATATAATGTCACTGCACTCCTGAGGGACGGCACAACGAGACTCAGCTGTGACAACATCACTACAATATAATGTCACTGCACTCCTGAGGGATGGCACAACGAGACTCAGCGGTCACATCATCAATACAATATAATGTCACTGCACTCCTGAGGGATGGCACAACGAGACTCAGCTGTCACATCATCACTACAATATAATGTCACTGTACTCCTGAGGGACGGCACAACGAGACTCAGCTGTCACATCACTACAATATAATGTCACTGCACTCCTGAGGGACGGCACAACGAGACTCAGCTGTCACATCATCACTACAATATAATGTCACTGCACTCCTGAGGGATGGCCCAACGAGACTCAGCTGTCACATCATCAATACAATATAATGTCACTGCACTAGTGAGGGACGGCACAACGAGACTCAGCTGTCACATCAATACAATATAACGTCACTGCACTCCTGAGGGATGGCACAACGAGACTCAGCTGTCACATCATCAATACAATATAATGTCACTGCACTCCTGAGGGACGGCACAACGAGAATCAGCTGTCACATCATCACTACAATATAATGTCACTGTACTCCTGAGGGATGGCACAACGAGACTCAGCTGTCACATTAATACAATATAATGTCACTGCACTCCTGAGGGATGGCACAACGAGACTCAGCTGTCACATCATCACTACAATATAACGTCACTGCACTCCTGAGGGACGGCACAACGAGACTCAGCGGGCCAAGGCACCTCAGTTAGTTACCAAGCCATAGGCCGGAGGAGGAGAAGGAAGAGAGAGAACAAAGATCTGGACACATACAAGAATCACATTCTCACCAGAGGGAGACGGAAAACCGGTGACCAGAGCAAAGCCCATCTGCAGCACAGGTGCGACAGGGCGGGAGTCCTGTGGAACCCTATGGACTTCGTAGAAATAGAGATAACAAGGGTAAGTTCTTACCATATCTCATATTTTCTACTTCAGGTTCCATAGGGTATCCACAGGATACCTTGGGGATGTCCCAAAGCAGTATCCTTTAAGGGTGGGGACGCTCCTGTGCAGAAAGGAGAATCCGCCGCCCGAAGGAAGCATCCTGAGAGGCGAAGGTGTCAAACCTGTAATACCTCACGAAGGTATGGACAGAAGACCACGTAGCAGCCTTGCAGATCTGAACTGCCGAGGCACCACGTCGAGCTGCCCACGAAGGACCCACAGACCTAGTGGAATGAGCCTTCAGAGAAGGAGGGACCGGTAGGCCTTCATGAAGATAAGCTTCAGAAATAGCCATACGGATCCAGGCTGCCAAAGTTTGCTTTGAAGCAGGCCAACCCTTTTTACGGAAGCCATAGAGGACAAACAAAGCGTCCGACTTCCTAAACGAAGAAGTGCGGTCAACATAAGTCCTTAAGGCCCGCACAACATCCATAGAGGCCTCACCCACAGAAAGACCCGGTGAGTTAAAGGCCGGAACAACTATTTCCTCGTTAACATGAAACTGGGAAACAACTTTGGGAAGAAACTCGGGCCGAGTGCGGAGCACTGCCCTGTTCCCATAAAAAACCAAGAAAGGGGGTCTACAAGAAAGAGCCCCTAACTCAGAAACACGTCTGGCCGAAGCAATGGCCAGAAGGAAAACAGTCTTAGCTGTTAGCCATTTAAGATCCACTGAGCCCAGTGGTTCAAACGGCGGTCCTTGGAGAGCCCTCAGGACCACAGCCAAATCCCAAGGCGCCACAGGTGGAACAAAGGGCGGCTGAATGCGGAGAACACCCTGCATAAAGGTGCGCACATCCGGGATTGTAGCAATCCTACGGTGAAACCAGACAGATAGGGCCGAAACCTGTACCTTCAAAGAAGCAAGGCGAAGCCCATGATCTAGTCCCGCTTGCAGGAAGGCGAGAATCCGAGACAGACGAAACTCCCGCGGTGCATAACCTCTCGGTCGACACCACTGGAAGAACGTATGCCACACGCGATGGTATATCCTCGCGGAAGACGGTTTCCGAGCTCGTAACATGGTACGCACCACAGAGCTGGAAAACCCCCGGGACCTCAGCATGGCCGTCTCAACAGCCACGCCGTCAAAGACAGCCGAGTCAGGTCCGGGTGAAGGCAAGGACCCTGAGACAGAAGGTCCGGTCGTAGCGGCAACCGCAGAGGAATGTCCACGGACAGACCCTGAAGGTCTGAGAACCAGTGCCGTCTGGGCCACGCGGGAGCTATCAACAGGAGCGTCCCTCCTTCCTGTTTGAATTTCCGGATTACCCGTGGAAGAAGGGAGACCGGAGGGAACAGGTATGCGAACCGGAACGTCCACCGGACGGACAGAGCATCCACCAGAGACGCCCCTTCGTCTCTTGTGCGAGACCCGTACACCGGCAACTTGTTGTTGTGCCGGGACGCCATGAGGTCGATTTCTGGAAGACCCCACCTGTCCACCAGTAGTTGAAAAACGTCCGGGTGCAGGGACCATTCCCCCAGATGAACGTCCTGGCGACTTAGAAAGTCCGCCTCCCAATTTAGCACTCCCGGGATGAAGACCGCTGATATGGCCGGAAGATTGCGCTCCGCCCAAACCAGGATCCGAGAGACCTCTACGAGAGCCGCCCGACTGCGAGTTCCTCCTTGCCTGTTTATGTAGGCCACGGTGGTAGCGTTGTCCGACTGGACCTGCACCGGGCGACCCTGGAGAAACCGCTGTGCCTGCTGGAGAGCATTGAAGACCGCACGGAGTTCCAAGATATTTATTGGAAGCTCCGCTTCTTTCGGCGTCCACCTGCCCTGGAACAAGTGTGGACCCGAAACTGCTCCCCAGCCCCGAAGACTGGCGTCCGTTGTCAACAGGACCCAATTTGGAACCCAGAACGGACGTCCCTTGTTGAGGTGGGTCGTCTGTAACCACCACGCAAGGGACAGGCGAACCTCCTGGGTGAGCACAATCGTCTGGGACTTCAAAGACTGAGTCAGCCCGTTCCACTTGGACAGGATCAGGTGCTGCAGAGGTCTGGAGTGAAACTGGGCGTATTCCACCATGTCGAACACCGACACCATGGAGCCCAGTAACCTCATCGCCGAGTGTAAGGACACCCGGCGGCTGTGCAGGCAACTGCGCACCCTTGACTGTAAAGCAGAGATCTTGTCCTCCGTCACGAAGATCCTTTGCTGTCCCGAGTCCAATAAGGCTCCAAGATGCAGAATCCTCCGAGACGGGATTAGAGTGGACTTCTGCCAGTTGATTAGCCAGCCGTGCCGTTGCAGCAGTGCAATGGTCAGGTCCAAGTGGCGTAACAGGAGCTCTGGAGATCCTGCCACCAATAACAGGTCGTCCAAATACGGCAACATGCGGACTCCCTGCAGCCGCAGAGAAGCCGCCATGACCGCCATCACCTTGGTGAAAACACGTGGTGCTGTTGCCAGGCCAAAAGGTAACGCCCGAAACTGGAAGTGGTCGCTGCGGATTGCAAACCTGAGGAACTGTTGATGGCGCCAAAGAATAGGGACATGCAGGTAAGCGTCCTGTATGTCCAATGACACCAAGTAGTCCCCAGGTTCCAGCGCCAGAATGATGGACCGTAGGGTCTCCATCCGAAAGTTCGGGACCCGCAAAGACTTGTTGAGTGCTTTGAGGTTGAGAATCGGACGATATGACCCATTGGGTTTCTGTACCAAAAATAGATTTGAATAGAAACCCTGGCCCCTCTGGGAGAATGGAACCGCCACTATAACTCCAGCCTGGAGCATAGTGTGCAATACCTTCCGCAGCTCCGTAGCCTTGTTCCGGTCTGATGGGAAACCCGTGGTGAAGAAGCGAGCCGGGGGTCTGTGCCGGAAGGAGAGGGCGTATCCGTGGGAAACCACCTCCAGAACCCAAGTGTCTGTCGTAGTGGTCGACCAACACTGGGCGAACTGTAGCAGGCGGCCTCCCACCCTGGGATCCCCCAAAGGGAGGCCCGGACCGTCAGGCCGCAGGCTTGTCATCTGGCTTGGGGGCCGGACGTCTGGTACTCCATGCCTGCTTCCGGGGCTTGACCGATTTCTTAGGGCCAGCCTGTCGAGGAAACGACTGTGGTTTGGGCCTGCCCTGGGCCCTAGATGACCGAAAGGACGATGGTCCCGAACCAGAAGGAGCAGCGGCCGACGGGAGACAAGCAGATTTGGCTGCCGCCAGCGTGGCCACAATCTTATCCAGATCCGGACCGAAGAGAACTTCTCCGGTAAACGGCAACGCTTCCAGACCTTTCTTGGAATCTGCGTCCGCCTTCCAGGATCGCAGCCACAAGGTGCGACGAGCAGCTACCGCTGCTGAAGAAATTCTAGACACCAGAGTACTAATGTCTAGAGCCGCCTCGTTGATGTAGGTGGCCGAATCACGGAGATTGCCAATCAACTCCGCCTGTTCGGCCGGACAGTCGGATTCAAAAGAAGCCTCTAATGAATCCGCCCAGCGCTCCATCGCTCTGGCAACCCAGCAAATGGCCAAAGCCGGCCGTGCTGCCCCCCCTGCAAGGGAATAAGCGGACTTCAGGCAGATTTCTACCTTGCGGTCCGTAGCATCCTTAAGGGAGGACATGGATGGCATCGGCAATGTGGCACTACGGACAAGACGGGTCACGTGAGAATCCACCTGTGGAGGGGATTCCCACTTAGCAAAATAATTATCCGCGAACGGATAAGCCACCGCCAGGCGTCTCTGCGGCTGGTATCTTTTGCCAGGTTGTTTCCACGCCTCCTCTAAATGGTCCACCAACTGACCCGAAAGAGGAAAGACTGTGGCATCGCCCTTCACATCTTTGAAAAAGGCATACTTAGATTTAGCCGCTGGGGGAACTTCGTCCTCAATCACCAAGGCTGTGCGGACCTCCCGAATAAGTCCAGGAATATATACTTTGGACTTAGCATCAGCGTCCTTAGTATGGAGAGGTTCCTGATCGTAAGGATCAAGAATCTCCCCATCATCAGACGTCCCTTCGTCATCCTCATAAGGAGCGGACAGAGACGCCACCGGCCTTTTATGAGGCCGCATCACAGACTCCCCTTGCAACACATCCGACAAGTGCTGTACAGAACTCGTCAGGGAGTTAACCCACGCTGGCTCCTGAGAACCCGGGAGCGGGGAAATAGGGAGACTGTGGGGTACCACCAATTGTCGTGGGAACCCCTGCATGGGTGACGACACCACAGACTGCTGGGACAAACCCCTCGGAGTAAACGAGGGCTGCGGAGCTAACTGGCCCACTAAAGCTGTTAACGCCTGAGCGAAACAAGCCCAGGGCGGCTCCTGTACCGGTGCTGTAACCGTAATAGGCCGCGCCATGGACAAACACTGCCGGCAAAGGCCCTCCGCGCTACCCTCCCCCTCCGCTAACGGTACTTTGCACGTGGTACACTGTAGCCGGAGGGGAAAATCACTTTCAGACATGATGGCACCACGTATGTGACCTCTCTCACCAATTAAGTATTAAATAGGCGAGAGACCACCCTGCAGCACCGCACCGCAAGGGCTTTAGCAGAAAGAACAGGGACAGTAATAAAGCTGACAGTTTAGAGAAGAAAAGTTACAGGCAGCAGCGCTAGCACAGTCACATACAATGCAGAGAAATAACAATTCCTGCACTAACAGCGCTGATCACTCAACTACACAGACACAGGGCCTGGTAGGACACAGCGCTGCATACACAGACCTGACCACAGCGGAGGAGAGGTATGCGGGGGGACCCAGACCACGATGCTTCCGTCCAGCGCTTCCAGCAGCGTTCACCATGCGTTCTGGAGAAGATGACCGCCGAGGAGCAGAGAGGAGGCTGGCCTGGGGGAGGAGCGCTGCCACAGGACCAGTCGGCAGCATGCAGAGAGGGCTGTGTGCAGCGGGGGAGGCGCCGGCTGTGAGACAGGGAAGGCGCGCTCCCCTGGCATGCATTTAACCCCTGGGACGCCGCAGCGCTACCGCTCTGCTGCGGTCCGCTGTCCCAGGGGGTAGTGGAAGCGCAGGTTGGTCGCCTGGCTCCACGCTGCAGCCAGTCCCCAGGGAGCCCCCTGCCTGGGGACTTAGGACCATGTGATCAGCGGGGACCCACCGCGGGACCCCGCTGCTTACCTCTGTCCCCCTTGAATCCGGCCATGGTCCGGAGCATCTGGGGTCACCGCTAGCTGTGACCCCAGACGCCCACCAGCATCCCCGGATCAGTACCGGCGTTCTGGTACCGGCGGGGTGTAGGGAAGACAGCATGGACGTCAGGACTGACTGTCCATGCTGTTCATCCAGATGTGCAGCCACAGCTGCATGAAGAATAAGCTTCAGGGGCTCTCCTAGCCCCCACTCCAACAGGTGCACCCGACTCCGGCCGGGCACCAAACTAAACTGAGGTGCCTTGGCCCGGGGGCGGGGTATAGGAGGGGGACCTAGTGCATCCTGGGAGGCTGAAAGCTTAACTCTTTGGTGCTCTGCGACTGACGTCACACCTATACCCCAAGGTATCCTGTGGATACCCTATGGACCCTGAAGTAGAAATAATATCACTGCACTCCTGAGGGACGGCACAACGAGACTCAGCTGTCACATCATCAATACAATATAATGTCACTGCACTCCTGAGGGATGGCACAACGAGACTCAGCTGTCACATCATCACTACAATATAATGTCACTGCACTCCTGAGGGACGGCACAACGAGACTCAGCTGTCACATCATCACTACAATATAATGTCACTGCACTCCTGAGGGACGGCACAACGAGACCCAGCTGTCACATCAATACAATATAATGTCATTGCACTCCTGAGGGATGGCACAACGAGACTCAGCTGTCACATCATCACTACAATATAATGTCACTGCACTCCTGAGGGATGGCACAACGAGACTCAGCTGTCACATCATCAATACAATATGTCACTGCACTCCTGAGGGACGGCACAACGAGACCCAGCTGTCACATCAATACAATATAATGTCATTGCACTCCTGAGGGATGGCACAACGAGACTCAGCTGTCACATCAATACAATATAACGTCACTGCACTCCTGAGGGATGGCACAACGAGACTCAGCTGTCACATCATCAATACAATATAATGTCACTGCACTCCTGAGGGACGGCACAACGAGAATCAGCTGTCACATCATCAATACAATATAACGTCACTGTACTCCTGAGGGATGGCACAACGAGACTCGGATGTCACATCATCAATACAATATGTCACTGCACTCCTGAGGGACGGCACAACGAGACTCAGCTGTCACATCATCAATATAATGTCACTGCACTCCTGAGGATGGAGCCTGTGTGCGCTAAGGAGCCGTAAGTAGCCTCAGTGTAGCGCCTAACAGCTCCATGATGCCCCCGGTTTCCAGCGAAGCAATAGCGCACTATGACCAGTGTGTAACGGGCGATGTTTTCCTCCCTGACCAGCGCTCCCATTGCGGAGGTCAGCACATCTACGTATTGCTCTACAAGTGGCCACTGACTTCCCTGATGGTGAGAACGGGAACATGTGTGTTTACCATATGTACATTGTATGTTTCCAGCACAAGCTTAGCAGCCGCTAAGGACAGGGGGCACTAATCCGTCCTGGTGCCAAATCGCTGCTAGGCAACCTGACACTTATTTCAAGAAATAACTTAGAAACCATTTTATTAATCCAAGAAAGTGCAATATTTAGTCTTAAAAAAAATCTATGACCTATAGCAGCCATTATTTCACATATATACGCAACAAACATGCAGCGTAGCGTTCCCACTGGCTGTTTTAGCGGGGGCCCTGCCCCTTTTGGTTCCGTCCCCACCTGCAGGTGAGGAAAACGGCAGTGTAGCGATCACCTCCGGTGAATAGATGTCGGTCGCATGCACCCGGCATCTATTCACAGAGAAGACTACTCATGTCCGTAAATGCTGGGCACGTCCCCAAGAGTGATGAAAAGGGGGCGCGTCTTAAAGACACGCCCCTTTTTCGGGCACACATAAGAGTGCCCTCTCTCTAGGTCTGGCAGTATGTCCTATTTACTAACCCTGCAGTCAGCATATCCTAGGTCTTACCAGTATCTATGATTTACAGACTGAGGGCAGTTAGCTGGGAGTATTGTGCTGGCACGGTGTGGTAGACGTGCCGCTGTAACGCTTCCTGCTTTGCCTCTTTACCCCACACGTCGCTCTATTGCCATAAGAAAGCGTTGCATATTGCCAGTCACCTGCCTTGTCAGTATACGCTGGCACTGCGCAGTGTACATTTAGTGCAATGCTGCTTAGTGTATGTGTGTGTGAGGAGAAGCATGTATGAGATGAGATATGTATGAGCAGACGCCATAGGGGACACAAGGACAACACTGGGCATAGGCTGTGCACAAGAGCTGGGCATCAACCCGTTCAAGTCTTTGACATCTCTACATCCCCGCCTCCTTTTCCCCTATGCCCCTCCCCTAGAGCCAAGTTGCCCTGCCTCCAAGCCTGGAGTGAGAAAGGAGAAGGAAGACTGGCACACACCAATCCAAATACGGCACAGATGGGCAACCAGAACCACAACCACATGAAAAGGACAACCAGAACAGAGCACGCAAGCCAGGTGCGTCAGGGTGGGCGCCCTGTGTCCCCTATGGATCTCAAAGAAAGGATTTAACCAGGTAATTAACAATCTCCTTTTCTTCTTCCTTTCCTTAGGGGACACACACACAATGCTGGGGACATACCAAAGCAAATCCCCTAAGGGAGGGGACACTCCTGAGCTGCACTGAGAACTCTCCGCCCAAATGCAGCTTCCATCTAGGTGAAGGTGTCAAAGGAATAGAAACAGATAAACATGTGGACAGAAGACCACTTAGACACCCTGCAAAGCCGTGGCACCCCAAGCTGCCCAAGAAGAACCTACCGATCTGCTGGAATGATCCGTCACCACGGCCGATACAGGGAGGTCTTCCGCCACTTACATGTGGTGGATGGTCAAACGGAATCAGCAGGCCAAGGTCTGCTTTGTAGCTGGCCAGCCCCGTCTGAAAGCCAGAGAGCACAAAAAGGGAATCTGACTTAATATCCCGGTCTACATAGGTCCGGAGGGTCCTCAGCACATCCAAATAGGCTTCCTCCCGAGAAGAACATGACTGAAAAGCCGGAACCACAATCTCCTGGTTGATGGAGAAACTACCTTCGGAAAGCAGCCTATCAGTGTCCGAAGAATGGCCCGGTCCAAGTGAAAGACCAGAAATGGAGAGCAATACGTCAGCGCACTGAAGTCCGACACTCTCCGGCCCGACGCAAGAGCCAGAAGGAACAGAGTTTTCCATGTGTGCCAGCGAATGTCCACCAATTGTAAAGGCTCGAAGGGAGAAGACAGCTGAGCCTTAATCACTAAAGACAAATCCTATGGAGCCACAAAGGGGGGCTGCACGTGGAGGATCCCTGAGAGAATGTTCTGACATCAGGTAACGACACAATACATCTCTAAAAAAGTACGTAGAGCTGTAACCTGAACGTTCAGGGAAGAAAGGCGAAGAACCAAATCCAAGCCCGCTTGCAGGAAGGAGCGCGCCCAAGAGAGACAAAAGGATCGAGGGGTAAGGGCCCTGGCCGAACACCAAGAGAAGTAAATCCATCAAATAAATCTTAGCTGAAGTGGGTTTGCATTGTACGAATGAGAAACATGGAAAATCCCTTTGCCCTCAGGGCGGATATCTCAAGCGCCACCATGTCAAATCGAGACAGGCCAGGTCCTAATGGAAGCAGGGGCCCTGAGACAGCAGATCCAGCCGCAGGGGAAGACTCAGAGGAGCGTCAATGGAGAGGCCCTGAAGATCTGCGTACTAAGCATTCCGCAGCCAATAGAGAGCCACTAGGAACACTGACACCTTCCACTTTTAATTTGCAGAAAACCTGCAGAAAGAGAGATCAGAGGAAATATGTACATGAGATGAAAGACCCACCGAACGGCTTTGGCGTCCACCATAAGAGTTCCCAGATCCCTGGTCGAGATGTCATTAAGTAGACGTCATTAGGCCCCAGCGATGAACCAGAAATTGAAAGACGTCTTGATGAAGAGCCTACTCGTGTAAGTGAACGACTTGGCAGCTTAGGAAGTCCTCTTCCCAATTCTGGACCCCTGGAATGAAGACGGCAGACAGTTGGAAGATGAAGCTCTGCCCACCTGAGAATGCGACTCACCTCCTTCATGGCGTCGCAACTGCTAGTGCCTTCCACAGTGTTAACGTAGGCAACGGCGGTTGAAATGTCCAACTGAACAATACCGAAGTAGCGTTTGTGCTAGACACAGACAGGAAAGACCGCTTAGAGCTCCAGAATGTTGATCAGAAAAGCAGTTCTCCTGAACCGACTGCCAACTCCGACTGCTGGCAGGTTACTGCCCCCCACCCGTGCACACTGGCGTCGGTGGTGAGCAGAACCCAATTCTAAATCCAAAAATTGCAGGCCTTGACCAAGTGGGACACATGGCGCCACCACAAGAGGGACAGCTGGACCTCCAGTAATAGGATGATGGTCTGCATCTTGATCTGGAGATGTAATCTGTTCCATCGGGTCAAAACTTCCCTCTGAAGCGGCCAGGAGTTAAACTGGGCATACTCCACCATGTCAAAGTTAGAGACTGGTGAGCCCACGATCCGCATGCAGAAGTGAAAAGATATAAGTATCTGCTCATCTTGTCCTGAGCCGGATAGGAACATGGCGTCATGGATGTCCCCCCGGATTCCATGAGAATCCATTCTGAACCTGGGACCAGCAAGAAGCGGTTAAGAGAATTGAGGTTGAGTATTGGCCAAAAGGTCCCGTTCAGAGCTTCTGAAACAAGAAGATGTTGGCATAGAAGCCCGTGCCTCTCTGAGCCTGAGGTACTGGAATAGTTACCGTGTGGCCAAAAGAGAGTTAACAGACTCCTGCATTGTTTTTGCTTCTCCTGGATCTGCTGGAAGGCCTCTGGAAAAGAACTGGGCCAGATGACACCTTTGGGAGGTTAGAGCATAATCCTGAGAAACCACCTGTGGCCGGAGACCCTGGAAAATGGCCGTCGTAGCACTCAAGGGGTTAGTCCCGTTCTGCTGCGCCACATTTAAATGGACTGATAGGCACTAGGTGCCCTTTTTTCAAACGTATTATTGTCTATAGGCGCCAATTAAAAAAAATGAATTTTAAATGGTCTGATCTGCCTCGGCCAGGACCCTCTACGATGGCAGTGGCAATGGATGGTGTTAACCCACGGGTACTAGATGAATGAGCTGCAGGACTATATGTGGCTCCAGCTCCTGGTACCCGATGTGCTACACCAGGGGAACAGGTGAAAGGAGCCTCTGAGTGCTCCATGCTGGGGACCGGGAGCCTAGGCGCCCCAGTACTATGATGCAGCACTGCAGGGCCGCACGCTGGGGGGGACAGGGAGAGAGTCAGCTCCCTGTACTACTGCCTTAGAGAGGGGGCAGTACGGAGCTCTGCGGCACTCAGGTGGGGGGGGATGCGCTCAGATGGCAGTAGGGGGAGCCTGACGCGGAGTGCCAGCCGCGGGAGAGGAGCTCCCATTGCTGCCAGTACTAAGATAAAGCCCCAATACCCAGGCTGCAGGAGGGGAAAGCCTGGCTATTGCAAGTGCACTGGGAGCCAGGAGAATAGCTCCCAATACCACAAGCCCCAGGCTCAGCACAAATATAGAAATATATCTGTGGCCGGGTCCCTGCCCCCCCACAAGGGTAATGGCAGCCGCGGCACTGAAGGGGTTAACCTCAGTGCTGCGGTGCCATATTTGAAATTACTAGGTGCTCATAGGTACTTTAAACAAGTTTTATATGCTGCGGCCCTGACCGGCTTCGGCGTCCGCGGCAATGAAGGATGTTAACCTCCGATGCGCTGCACCAGGGGGCATGGAGTAAGGAGCGGCTGAGTATTCCACGCTGGGGACCGGGAGCCTTGCTCCCAGAGCCCCAGGGACTGAATACAAAGAGCCACTGCAGCTGGAACTTGGTCCCGGGCTGCAGTGCTGTAAGCCAAACGCTGGGGACCAGAAGCATAGCTCCCAGAGCTCAGACAGCCGAGGGCAGCAGGAAGGTGCTGCAGCTGGGACAAGTGTTCCGGACTGCAGGGCTGAGTGCCACACACCAGGGGACCTGGCTAGCCGGATCCTCATGCGGCGCTACTTAACCTGCAATGTGCTGCACCGGAGGTGTGTACACAGAGTCGCACACCGGTGGGGACCAGGACAGCCGGCTCCCAGTGCAGCATGTAATCTCCCGATGTGTAGAGTGTGGCTGCACACTGGGGGACAAGGAGAGCCAGTTCCCCGGACCCCAGCATTGTGGCCATGTAATTAGGAGAGTCCCAGCACAAAGACCTGGCGCTGAGAGGGGCTGTGTTAGCAAAAGCGCAGCGCTGAGCTCAGAGTATAAAATGTACATTCACATAAAATTTTAAAAAAAGTGTCTAATAAAACGTAGAAATTTATTTGAAAAAGCCAAGTGCAGCCATGAGCCGGGATAGCAGCTGCCATGGGTACAGCCTGATGCTGTGTACAAGGTAAAAATGTATCATTTAAAATAAAATGCACTTTCCTTTAGTTCTTGGTAAAAGGTAAAAGGAAGGCTGCCTAAAACAGCCAGCTACGTGGCATGGGAAGGTAAAAGGAAGGCTGCCTAAAACAGCCAGCTACGTGGCATGGGAAGGTAAAAGGAAGGCTGCCTAACACAGCCAGCTACGTGGCATGGGAAGGTAAAAGGAAGCTGCCTAACACAGACAGCTACGTGGCATGGGAAGGTAAAAGGAAGGCTGCCTAACACAGCCAGCTAAGTGGCATGAGAAAGTAAAAGGAAGCTGCCTAACACAGCCAGCTACGTGGCATGGGAAGGTAAAAGGAAGGCTGCCTAAACACAGCCAGCTACGTGGCATGAGAAGGAAAAAGGAAGGCTGCCTAACACAGCCAGCTACGTGGCATGGGAAGGAAAATTGAAGCTGCCTAACACAGCCAGCCAAGTGGCATGAGAAGGTAAAAGGAAGCTGCCTAACACAGCCAGCTACGTGGCATGAGAAGGAAAAAGGAAGCTGCCTAACACAGACAGCTACGTGTCATGGGAAAGGTAAAAGGAAGGCTGCCTAACACAGCCAGCTACGTGGCATGGGAAGGAAAATTGAAGCTGCCTAACACAGACAGCTACGTGTCATGGGAAGGTAAAAGGAAGCTGCCTAACACAGACAGCTACGTGGCATGGGAAGGTAAAAGGAAGGCTGCCTAACACAGCCAGCTAAGTGGCAGGAGAAAGTAAAAGGAAGCTGCCTAACACAGCCAGCTACGTGGCATGGGAAGGTAAAAGGAAGGCTGCCTAAACACAGCCAGCTACGTGGCATGAGAAGGAAAAAGGAAGCTGCCTAACACAGACAGCTACGTGTCATGGGAAAGGTAAAAGGAAGGCTGCCTAACACAGCCAGCTACGTGGCATGGGAAGGAAAATTGAAGCTGCCTAACACAGCCAGCCAAGTGGCATGAGAAGGTAAAAGGAAGCTGCCTAACACAGCCAGCTACGTGGCATGAGAAGGTAAAAGGAAGCTGCCTAACAGCCAGCCAAGTGGCATGAGAAGGTAAAAGGAAGCTGCCTAACACAGCCAGCCAAGTGGCATGAGAAGGTAAAAGGAAGCTGCCTAACACAGCCAGCTACGTGGCATGAGAAGGTAAAAGGAAGCTGCCTAACAGCCAGCCAAGTGGCATGAGAAGGTAAAAGGAAGCTGCCTAACACAGCCAGCCAAGTGGCATGAGAAGGTAAAAGGAAGCTGCCTAACACAGACAGCTACGTGGCATGAGAAGGTAAAAGGAAGGCTGCCTAACACAGCCAGCTACGTGGTTTCATGGAGCTCCAAAGATCTTCCCCTCCGGGGCCAGGAAACCCTGCCTGGGACCTTGGTTGCCCATCTCTGGAGCTCAGATTTAGGCTAGAGGTGGCAGGCTTGGTCACTTGGCAGATTTCTGGAATCTTGACGGAGCCTGGCCGGGGACAAGCCCTGCGGGTGGGCTCCCCACTGTCCATTAGGGACAATGTTAAAAATGAGCATGCCTTGGGCTTCATTTAATTGGGTAAAAGTCACAGGGTGGACTTACCCCCTGTGGTAATGTGTATTGGAGTTACATAAAAGGCCTGCGAGCCTGGTTTGGGTGTATCTTTTTGAACATCAAGAAGTATTGCTGTGAAACCCACCAAGCCAAGGGGAAGAATATTTTTGAAGACTATTTGAGCAATAAACATTTTGCCTTTACAACGACTGCACCCGATTCCTGCGTCAGAATTGCACCAAACACTAGTCCGTTCTCCGGCTGTTCTGGATTGAGCCCAGTGTCTCCAAGCTCAAGCCCTCTGCCAGCTACCGTACAGAGCCTGATCCATTGCGAGGGATCACTGGGTATCAGCCTCCACCAATCAGGAGGTGCAGCTTGTTTATGCATACACAGCAGAGGGGGTTCCAGGTGCCGACGTAGGAGCCTAGAAGAAGCGGTTCCAAGTGCCAGTGACGGAGCTTGGTGGTGGCAGAGACGTTACACACAACCGGCACAGTGGGTGGAGTCAGTAACTGGCGGTTACTAACGATAAGAGGGAATCCTTATACCCTAACATCCAGTGGGTTCAAAAACGATCTGTGGCTGCTTGGTGGATGCGAGGTCATACGGTCACACCACCTCCTGTACCTTGGCGTCCGAGGTGTTCGCAAGCCAGCTCTCGAAGAAAAGCAGAAGTCTGCCTCCCACGCTGGGGTCCCCCAGATGGAGGTCCACCCAGTCAAGCTGCAGGCTTGGTGGTGGGACGTCTGGCAGCCCAGGGTTGTTTACTTCGGGGCATGTAGACCTTGGAGGAAGAACATTGGTGCCTGGAGAAAGACTGGCCCCTGGCCTTTCCTTGCAGATAAAGGAGCGAAAATTAGATGCTAGTGACCTAGGGGCCGAAGCAGAAGGTAGAACCTACGCCTGGAATGCCGCCACCGTGGCAATAATCTTGTCCAATTCCAGACCAAAAAGAATTTCCCCAGAATAAGGAAGAGCCTCCAGAGCCTTCCTAAAATCTGAGTCGGCGAGCCAGAAACTAAGCCAGAGCTCTCCTAGCTGCGATGGAGGAAAGTGATACTTTGGAGGTTAGGATACTAGGGCCACCGCGTCCAGATAGGGGACAGCCTCCTTAAGATGCGCCACCAGTGACAATAACTGGTTCCTGCGAGCACTAGAGGAGAGATGCTCTCCTAGGGCGTCAGTCCGACTGCCAATGGCCTTAGCCACCCAAGAGGAAGCCATAGCCGGACGTGCAATAGCACCTGCATGGGAATAAATAGCCTTAAGGAAGAATACTAACTTCCTATCGGTCGGATCCTTAAGGAAAGCTGGATTCCAGGGATAGTAAGGGTAGAGTTCTTAACTGGGCGTGCAACATGCGCATCAACCGGGAAAGGCGATTTCCATTTGTGACGCTGCTCGGCAGAAAGCAGATCACAGGTCGCAATGCACTTGGAGACCTGAAAATGTCCATGAGGAATGGTCCAATGGTCCGCTAAGTGGTCCTCATGCTGTTCTGACTTAGGGAATTCTGACACCCGCTTTTGCCTCTGGTAAACCGGAGCCTTGAATCTAGGGGCAGGTTCCTCGTCCTTGATTTGCAGGATCAGCTTGAATGCCTTAATCAAGGATTCCTCCTGGACAGAGGTGGTCTCCACATCTGAAGCAATGGACCCGTCTTCCTCAAAGTCTGAGGAAACCTCAGAGTCCGAAGCATAAGCGGTTTGGGGGGGGGCGGGGGGGGGGGTAGTGCCCTCTTACATGGATGGTTCGCGTTTGGAAGCACGGCCCTTTTCCAGCACCTGCGCCAAATCCTGAACTCACTGGGAGAAGGAACTCACCCATGGTGGTTCCAAAGCAGGTGACTGCAGATGAAACCGCAGAGCCGCGGCAGGGTTGCCCCTGTCGGAGGGAGGGCAGGAGCATGGGTTGTCAAACAGTCAACTAGCTGTGACATTACATGCGACAGGGAGGGCTCCTGGATGGAGGCTGTGGATGGGACCTCTCGTCGTGCATCTGTGCAGCACAGAATACAGAGGCCATCCTGGACTGGATCCTGCGGGGAGAGACTAACAGAACAAGATCTACATGTGTGCAGCCTCCTCGGCCTCCTCCTTAGGAGCTTATCATCGGGGAGACATGGTAGAATCCAAGGCAATCCCCACACATGAAGCTGCAGCAACAGATGTGTACTATAAGGGGACGGTGCAAAGAATGTAAGGCATCACAAAGTAATAAGGGAGGCACAGAGAACCCCTCACCCCGTTAGCACAAGGGTTATCTGCCAAGTACACAGACTGCATAGCGTTAAAAAGGACAGAAAAATGGACAGGTAGAAGGAAAGACAGAAAATACACGATGACAAGCGCACAGTACATTCAGTGCCAAATACATATAATGGGCAGGTCCAAGCCCCAGTCTGCTGTATAACCTGACATGAGCGGGAGGGACTTACCTCGCTGTCATCTTCTTCCTCCTCTTCGGCCTCTGACTCCTCACTATCCTCAAAGAACTTGGACTTGTCTGTGTTCTGCAGCTGGACAGGGCAGGAGGAGCAGGAGGGTCCGGCATCCCCAGTGATGGCAGAAGAGACCCCTTCCTCGGCAGACTTTGTATGAGAAGAACTACTGGCACCCCCTTCATCGGATGCGGCCATAGCAGAGGACACAGCAGTCTTTTCTTGTTCTCCGTTCTTACACTGGCTATCCACATCCAGATCCCCATTAACAATGCCATCCTTGGGCTTCTCCCCCGAGTCAGACTTGGCGTTCTGTAGGCAGATCTTGTTCCGCGAGCCTTTACCGCAGTTCTGCCCGTAACGAGTGAGAAGCTCCTCAATGGTCATCGTGGCTTCTTCGTGCAACAAGACAGCTTCTTCATTATCCACTGAAACAGAAGACGGCAGAGAACGCTGACAAAAGCCGCAGAAGGAGCAGGTTCCAAAGATGAACTACTCTAATACGAATACAGGACGGTCATTTAATGTCACCCGCTGATTGGCTGCAAGATGAAGGACAAGTGCCCACAGCCTGTAGGCCTAGGCCCATAGTAACACGGGCTGATCTAGGGGAGTGCAGTGTGATCGCCCCTTCCCTGTAACATCTTACCTGCCCACTACGCTGTCCCCTGACTAGCGGCACATCATGTAGGCAGCGCTGAACTCAACCCTCCGCTGCCCCCTCCCCCCCAGGAAGCACCATACATAAAACAGAGTGGTGGGGGGGGGAATCAAGGAGATGCAGGCAGTATAGCGGACAGACGACAGCACAGAGCCAGCATCACGTGACTTACCATCGTCCTCATCAGCAACTTTATTCTTCTCACCCTGATCACTGATTGGACGCCCGGCCATCTGAGACAGTTCTTTAATCACGCTCTCCTGGGTCAGCTTCTCGTCAATGGCAAGGAAGGCGTCCTCCAGTGCCTGGCAAACAAAACTGTTACACCACAATTCTGCAGCGCCCCCACGGTTACCCTGCACAACGGGAAGACTTACCTTCTGAAGCTTGCCCTCCTTGTAGGTCTTCTGCTCCATGATAACGCCAGGCAGAAATTTGGCACAGTACAAAGCCACTTCCTCACCTGAAAGACATCTACAGTCATATACATGCAGAGTCCCCTGGAGGGGGGGGGGGGGCGTAGTACGCTGGAAGGGAGGGGGGGCAGTGGAGGGTCTCTGGGAATAGCACGCCAGGAAGAAGGGGAGGAGGGGGCCTCATGGGCAAGTCATGCCAGTGGGAGGGGCAGGGGAGGGAGAGAGAGCGCTACTGTCAGACAGACTGAGGGTGAATCCTGGGATGAGCCTACAGACTGACCTCCGTGTCCATCGTACACTGAGAACATGGCCGTGTCACTGTCCAGTTCCGGAATACAGTTATGGGCATCCTGGGAAAGGAAACTCTCATTAATGGAGGAGATAAAGACCATAGATTATATATAATCAGATACTTGCTCCGCTCTATCCCTACCTATCAGTGACATAACTACAACACAACAGCACTAAAGGGGGTTATTTACTAAGCTGTGGGGTTGTGACAGCTGACACTTGTTGGTGCTTATGCCGGATATTTAGCTGCGTCTTGCTAGTAACAGCGCCGTCTTCTTCCATATCAGGCCTCTACACACACACAAACGTGTCCGGGGTCACACCCGACACTTAGTACATAAACCACCGGCCTCCCAATGCCCCGGTAATATACCCTCCTTCCTGCCCAATGACACAGTATGGCATGGAGACAGCATGGCAGGGAAGCACCGCAGACCAGAAAGGGTGGGGGTTGAGTTATGGGGGACATGGGGGGGGGGGGGGGAATAGCAGCAGCATTTATAGACACATTGGAAGGATAACTGGGAGACAGACACAATGGGACGGGGAGAGGGTATCCGGGGGCCGCAGGGATGTGGGGAATATGAGAACACAGTGGTATGACGGGAGGATGCCAGTGATATGGGGGTGCTGGTGGGGAGGATTCAGGGGGCAGTGGCGATACCGGCAGGGGCGATACATGAGGGGATAATGCGCTTGCAGTGAGGATATTGGGGGGGGGTGTAGTGATGGGGTGATACGGTTATACTAGGGGGGGATGAACAGGTTGTGATGTGGTGATATTGGAGCAAGAGGTGAGGAGATGGGGATACAGGGGGACATTGGGTGTACAGGGAGGATGTAGTGATGGGGATACAGGGGGACATTGGGTGTACAGGGAGGATGTAGTGATGGGGATACAGGGGGACATTGGGTGTACAGGGAGGATGTAGTGATGGGGATACAGGGGGACATTGGGTGTACAGGGAGGATGTAGTGATGGGGATACAGGGGGACATTGGGTGTACAGGGAGGATGTAGTGATGGGGATACAGGGGGACATTGGGTGTACAGGGAGGATGGGGGATACAGGGGGACATTGGGTGTACAGGGAGGATGGGGGATACAGGGGGACATTGGGTGTACAGGGAGGATGTAGTGATGGGGATACAGGGGGACATTGGGTGTACAGGGAGGATGTAGTGATGGGGATACAGGGGGACATTGGGTGTACAGGGAGGATGGGGGATACAGGGGGACATTGGGTGTACAGGGAGGATGGGGGATACAGGGGGACATTGGGGGGACATTGGGTGTACAGGGAGGATGTAGTGATGGGGATACAGGGGGACATTGGGTGTACAGGGAGGATGTAGTGATGGGGATACAGGGGGACATTGGGTGTACAGGGAGGATGTAGTGATGGGGATACAGGGGGACATTGGGTGTACAGGGAGGATGTAGTGATGGGGATACAGGGGGACATTGGGTGTACAGGGAGGATGTAGTGATGGGGATACAGGGGGACATTGGGTGTACAGAGAGGATGTAGTGATGGAGATACAGGGGGACATTGGGTGTACAGGGAGGATGTAGTGATGGGGATACAGGGGGACATTGGGTGTACAGGGAGGATGTAGTGATGGAGATACAGGGGGACACTGGGTGTACAGGGAGGATGTAGTGATGGAGATACAGGGGGACACGGTGTACAGGGAGGATGGGGATACAGGGGGACATTGGGTGTACAGGGAGGATGTAGTGATGGGGATACAGGGGGACATTGGGTGTACAGGGAGGATGTAGTGATGGGGATACAGGGGGACATTGGGTGT
This sequence comes from Taudactylus pleione, assembly GCA_031769625.1. NCBI lineage: Eukaryota > Metazoa > Chordata > Amphibia > Anura > Myobatrachidae > Taudactylus > Taudactylus pleione. The sequence goes on from JAUIMM010002538.1 coordinate 385,092, forward strand.
ACAGGGAGGATGTAGTGATGGGGATACAGGGGGACATTGGGTGTACAGGTGAAAGCAGTGATGGGGATAACAGGATTTTGGTACTTACCAATAAATTATTATTATTAATATCGTTTATTTATATGGCGCCACAAGTGTTCCGCAGCGCCTTACAAAGTACATAAACAAATAGATTGATTTACAGTGACTTAGTACAGTACAATACAGGACATGGATAATATACATTGCTACATTCACGACCATAACACCCAGATAAGCAACAATGCAAAGCAATCAAGTGTTAGGTGCCCTGGTAGAGAGTAAGAAGTAGATGAAGGTAGAGTAAGGAGATTCACAAGAGGGTAGAGGGCCTCAAAGGAGCTTACATTCTAAGGGGGAGGGACAGACAAACAGGGGTGACACAGATGGGGTAGGCAGGGAGGAAGGAGTATGTAGCAGCAAGTTAGGATGGGTGCTGGAAGGCTTTGATGAAGTAGTGGGTCTTGAGAGCCCGTTTGAAGGATTGTAGAGAGGTGGAGAGTCTGATGGAAAGTGGGAGAGAGTTCCAAAGGTGGGGAGCAGCGCGGGCAAAATCTTGGAGGCGGGAGTGGGAGGAAGTAATCTGCTGGCATGAGAGGAGGTGTGCATTTGTTGAACGAAGAGGGCGGACAGGAGAGTGAAGGGAGATGAGATCAGAGATGTAAATGGGAGAGGAATGGCTGAGGGCTTTGTAAGCGAGTGTGAGAACCTTAAATTGGGTTCTAAAGGGGAAGGGGAGCCAGTGGAGGGCTTGTAGGAGAGGGGAGGCAGATGCAGAGCGTTTTGAGAGTTAGATGAGCTGAGCAGCAGCATTGAGGACAGACTGGAGAGGGGGGAGAAGGGATTTGGGGAGGCCAGATAGGAGGAGGTTACAGTAGTCCAATCTGGAGATGACCAGTGAGTGTATGAGGGTTTTAGTGGCATCCTGGATGAGAAAGGGTCTAATCTTGGAATAAATCCCTTTCTCTCGATTCCACAGGGGACACTGGAGTCTCAGTATAATGGAGTATAGTAGTGTGTTAACCGGGAGCTGGCACTTTAACAATCTTGAATAGAAGCTAGCTCCTCCCCCTCTACACCCCCCCACAGGTCAGTCTTAGAAAACTGTGCCCCGGGGAGAGCTGGAAAAGAGAAGTGCAGAGAAGCTAGAACATACATGAACGAACAAGAAATATGATAGAGCCAGGAAAGCAACAAATAAAACAAACTGTCTGAACCTGGAAGGACAAACCAACAAACCTGGCAGGCAGAACAGCGCCGGGTGGGTGTCCAGTGTCCCCTGTGGAATCGGAGAAAGGGATTTAACGGTAAATACCAAAATCCTGTTTTCTCCTTCATCCACTAGAGGCTCAGTACAATGGAAACGTCCCAGAGCTCCCATCCTGGGCAGGAGACACCTTGGCCCAGGCCTGGACACCCTGAATTCTGTCGGGGACGAATTCCAGTGTTAATAACAGGAGACATAAGCGTTCCAAATTCGGTAATAATGTTTGGAAGTTTCCTACTATGCTTCTAGCCCGAAGCATAGTAGGAATCACAACAGACAGAATCCCTTTCTTTCTCAAGATAGCCCTTTCAACAGCCACGCCATCAAACGAAGCCGCCTTAAGTCCTGATAGATAAAAAGGACCCTGTTGTAGAAGACCCTCTCGCAGAGGGAGCGGCCACAGGTCGTCTATCAGTAGTAGGCGAAGATTGGAATAACACGCCCTTCTGGGTCAATCTGGAGCCACCAATAGCACCTTGGCCTTTTCTCTTGATTTGTTGAAGACGACGAGGAAGGAGAGGGATAGGTGGAAAGAGAAATAAATTGGACCAGCCAAGGAGGAGTTAGAGCATCTACTGCCACCGCTTGCGAATTCCTTGTTCGTGAGCAGTAAAGACACAGTTGATGGTTTAACCTTGACGCCATGAGGTCGACCTATGGAAGTCCCCATAGCTGCACCAGCTGCTGGAATACCTGCGGGTTGAGAGCCCACTCCCCTGGATGAATGTCCTGATGGCTGAAGTAGTCGGCCTACCAATTTTCTACGCCTGGGATGAAAATTGCCGATATTGCCACCTCAAATTCCTCTGCCCAGAGTAGAATGCGGCTTACCTCCCTCATGGCCGCTCGACTTCTGGTGCCGCCCTGCCTGTTAATGTACGCCACAGCCGTTGCCTTGTCCGACTGTACTCGGACTGCTTGGCCCTGCAACAGAGGATGAGCTAGCTGTAGAGCATAAAACACTGCCCTTAATTCGAGAATATTTATGGGCAAAACAACTTCCTGCTGGGTCCAGCAGCCCTGAAAGTGTCTTCCCAGAGTCAATGCCCCCCAACCTCTGAGGCTTGCATCCGTGGTGAGGAGAATCCAATTCCACACTCCAAACCGCTTGCCCGCCAATAGGTGAGAGGAATGCAGCCACCAAAGAAGAGACGTCCGAGTCTTGGGTGCCAATCTTACGCGTTGGTAAAGAAACAGATGAGACCCCGACCACTGAGAGAGGTGGTCTAATTGGAATGGCCTGGCGTGGAATCGCCCGTATGGTACGGCTCGAAGGTCGCGACCATCTTTCCGAGGAGCCGTATACACAGGTGTACCGACACTTGGTGGTGTTGTAGTATAAGTCTTACCATCTGCTGGATGGAGGTCACCTTGTCCTGAGGAAGGAAAACCTTTATCACAGTGTCCAAAATCATTCCCAAAAACAGAAGCCGCTGAGTCGGCTGCAGATGGTATTTTGGAAAATTCAGGATCCATCCGTGTGATATGAAGAGACTGTTATCAATATGTCATGTAACAATTGAGTCCTAGAAGAAGCCTTTCATGAGCAGATCATCCAGATAAGGGACGATAGTGATACCTTGAATTCGAAGGAGGGCCATCATTTCAGCCATGACCTTTGTAAAAACTCTTGGAGCTGAAAAAAGACTGAAGGGCAAGGCCTGAAATTGAAAATGAGAGACACTGTGAACCGAAAGAACGCCTGGTGAGGTGGCCAAATGGGGATGTGCAGGTAGGCATCTTTTATATCCAGGGACACAAGAAATTCGTCCTTCTCGAGCCCCGTAATAACCGAATGAAGGGACTCAGTCTTGAACTTGTAAGCACGTAGATAAGGATTGAGATCCTTGAGGTTCAGGATGGGCCTCACCGAACCGTCCGGCTTGGGCTCTACAAACAAGCTGGAATAAAATCCCTGTCCCCTCGGATGGGTTGGAACATGGACCAACACCCGTGAAACCAGGAGCTTGTCTATAGCCTCTTGAATCACAACCCGTTTGACTCCTGCCACTGGTAAACCGGTTGTGAAAAATCGAGGAGGGAACTGGAAATCAAGTTTTAATCCGTGAACAATGATGTCCCGGACCCAAACGTTTGGAAAAGATTGGATCCAGTGCTCCTTGAAATCTCGAAGACGAGCTCCAACCCTGGGATCCCCCAGGTGAGAGGGAAGCCCATCATGCAGAGGGTTTTGTTGAAGGCTTACCATCCTGGAGAGACGAGGATGCCTCTAGAGCCACAAGAGATAGTGGGACCTCCCCAGGAATGACCTCTGAAACTTCCCGGAACGCGAAAGGACGGACCCGCTGAAGGCTTACGAGGAGGCGGAGCTGGACTTACCACCAGTGGCATGAGAAATCCACTTATCCAGTTCAGCACCGAAAAGCACCTCCTCCGTGAAAGGAAGAGCTTCCACTGCTCGCTTGGACTCTGCATCTGCCTGCCATTGTCGCAGCCAAAGGGCTCTGTGAGCTGAGACTGACAAAGCCGAGGACCTAGAGGAGAGATTACATACATCCTTAGCTGCTTCCCCAAGAAAAGCAGCTGACTCACCAATTTGATCTGCCAAAGGGATAAAGATCCTCAGCCGTTTAAACCCTCATAGCCTATGCTTCAATCTCCTGGTTTAACCCAGCAGCTCATTAGCACAGGGCGAAGTCACCCCAGCTATATAGTGTACATGGACTTCAATGTATTTTCCAATTTTCAGTCAGAAGATTGCTTTAGAGATATGGCTCCTGGTACCGGGAGAACCAAGAGCCTCTGAGGGCGGAGTCTCACAAACTTTCCTGCTATCTGTAGGAAAGGGATAAGAAGTTAAAATATTACGTGAAACTTTGAACTTTTAATCCGGGTGCTTCCAAGCAGAGGTAAGGATATTATCCAGTTCCTCTGAAGCTGGCAGCCTGTTTCCGTCGTTTATTGAAAATAGACGGCTTAGAAGAGACAGGATCTAAATCCTCCACATTTAAAACTTGGCGGATTGCAGTAATCTATGACTAACCTGGGATAACGGTTCAGACTCCTCCGATACCTGAACCTCGTCTGGATCTATAAATTCGCCCTCTTCTAGAGGAGGCATATCCCCTCATCATCTGAAACATCCCACCTAAGGGTTGCTGGAATAGGTCTCTTAGCTGGGCACTGATAGGACGTTCCTACAGAGGGAACCTGTGATGTCATCGCATTAGTGAGACCCTCTATAGATTTAGCTAGAGAACGTGCCCAATCTGGTTCAGGAACGGCAGACGTCTGAGATGTGGAAACCTCTCTTTCTCTGCGAGAAGCTTCCAGCTCCGCAGACGGATGTGACATAACCGCAGTAAACTGCTCAGCCCAAGAAGGTTGCGGCTGCGCTGATGCAGGAGTCTGAGACTCTGACATACATTTGTCACATGACAGAGAACTAGAAGATTGTCCCTATGAAAACTTTTCTGTACAATTCTTGAAGAAGAAAGTTTTCTGAGCAGCTTTTCACCCTTTTGAAGTCATAAAGCCAACAACACTGACACACACAGAGGTGAAAGGGACAGTGTAGTGACAAAAAAGTGTTTAGTGAAAAGGAGACAAGAGCATAGAGGGAGAATCCACCCCTGCCCCAAACAGCGCGGGTACAAGGACCAAACGCTGCCCAATACAGTAAGTGTAATAAACTAGAATTTACTTCTCCTCAACAGCCTGACCCCACTCTACATTCCCAGGTGTAGGTAAGGCAGCACTCTCCACACTGACAGTCAGCGTTCATCAGCAGCCAAAATGTCCGACAGCCTCTGTCTGGAACCACCGGGGGCAGGAGCAGAACAGCGAGTTAGGCTCCGCGCCACCCCACCCCGCAGGTATGGCATGCGTTCAGCGCTGTTGCTGGACACTCCGCCTACCGAATTCCTGGCAATCCTGCTACACAGGGTGCCAGAGCTTTACTAACCTTGCTGCCAAAAGCTGCCGGAGGGGCTAGCGGGGAGCCTCGACGTATGACACATGCAGGGCATCCAGGCAACGTTCAGAGACAGTTGTCTCATGTAGCCGAGGACCCCAGCGCACACCGCAAGCAACTGCAGCAGGGACCCCCCCGGCAGCTCCATCGACGTAGACAGCCAGGGGCAGATGCTGCCTGTCCATTCCTCTTGCTGATCGAGGCTTCTGTACTTTATTAAAAATAGAGAGCCCTAGAGGCATAAACTAGCCCCCTTGGGCACAAAATTAGACTGGCCTGGGGGTTTAGAGGGGGAGGAGCTAGCTTCTATTCAAGAATTTGAAAGTGCCAGCTCCTGGTTAACACACTACTATACCCCATTGTACTGAGACTCCAGTGTCCCCTAGTGGATGAAGGAGAAACAGGGGGTAGCAAGGATATAGGGGAAGGTAGTGATGTGGGATACAAGGGGCAGTGAGGATACAGGAGGGGGAGGTAGTGATGGAGGATACAGGAGGGGGAGGTAGTGATGGAGGATACAGGAGGGGGAGGTAGTGATGGAGGATACAGGAGGGGGAGGTAGTGATGGAGGATACAGGAGGGGGAGGTAGTGATGGAGGATACAGGAGGGGGAGGTAGTGATGGAGGATACAGGAGGGGGAGGTAGTGATTCTTTTCACGTCTCTCTCTACTAGGGGGGGGGGGGAGGACTACAGGGGGCACTACCAGGGGGCGATGACTACAGGGGGCACTACCAGGGGGCGATTGCTACAGGGGGCACTACCAAGGGGCATTATCAGGGGGCGATTACTACAGGGGTCACTAAAAGGGGGGATTACCACTGGGGGAACTACAAGGGGGGGGGGGATTACTACAGGGGGCACTACCAGGGGGGATTACTACAGGGGGCACTAAAAGGGGGGATTACCACTGGGGGCACTAAAAGGGGGGATTACCACTGGGGGCACTAAAAGGGGGGATTACCACTGGGGGCACTAAAAGGGGGGATTACTACTGGGGGCACTACCAGGGGGGATTACTACTGGGGGCACTACCAGGGGGGATTACTACTGGGGGCACTACCAGGGGGGATTACTACTGGGGGCACTACCAGCTGCTGCCATTTCCCACACTAGGCTTATACTCGAGTCAGTAAGTTTTCCCAGTTTTTTGGGGTAAAAGTAGGTACCTCGGCTTATATTCGGGTCGACTTATACTCGAGTATATACGGTACTTTAAAATTTGTCTAAAAAAAACATACCTAAGACTCACCATGTACTACACATTTCTTTTTTTCAACTCCCTCCTTTGTATTTTCTCTAAGGATATAACATCCCTAACTCTCCCGGCATCTCCCCTCTCTGGGCACACTGCCGCCCTATTGAGTCACTCACCTCCTCTAATAACTAATGAGATTTCTTTTCATCAAAAATTGACAATTACAGCCTCATTGTGTCACTATAAAAATGTTTACACACCTACAACTATATCTACTTCTCCATCCTCCTGCTTTTATTATCTGGTGACATATCACCAAATCCAGGCCCCACACACGGACAGCGGATTTACTATGGAATATATATCCTGCAAACCTCACATGTCTCCCATCACCCTCCAAATCAATAAATGTGCCTTATAGAATTCACACTTCATCACAACTTATTATATTACATCTGAACATCTCTTTACAGTAACTACTTTCACCAATTTCTACATTTACCTAAGACTGCTGGGTCACACGTTAACCAAATTCTCTAAATAGCCCTTCATTTAGTGGCTTCAGCTACCCGTCAGACTTCACGTAAACTGGTATAACAGCCATGGCTTTCCACAGACACCTACATATACTGTCACATACACTGATATAACAGCCATGGCTTTCCCCATACACCTACATATACTGTCACATACACTGATATAACAGCCATGGCTTTCCCCAGACACCTACATATACTGTCACATACACTGATATAACAGCCATGGCTTTCCCCATACACCTACATATACTGTCACATACACTGATATAACAGCCATGGCTTTCCACAGACACCTACATATACTGTCACATACACTGATATAACAGCCATGGCTTTCCCCATACACCTACATATACTGTCACATACACTGATATAACAGCCATGGCTTTCCCCAGACACCTACATATACTGTCACATACACTGATATAACAGCCATGGCTTTCCACAGACACCTACATATACTGTCACATACACTGATATAACAGCCATGGCTTTCCCCATACACCTACATATACTGTCACATACACTGATATAACAGCCATGGCTTTCCACAGACACCTACATATACTGTCACATACACTGATATAACAGCCATGGCTTTCCCCATACACCTACATATACTGTCACATACACTGATATAACAGCCATGGCTTTCCCCAGACACCTACATATACTGTCACATACACTGATATAACAGCCATGGCTTTCCACAGACACCTACATATACTGTCACATACACTGATATAACAGCCATGGCTTTCCCCAGACACCTACATATACTGTCACATACACTGTAATAATAACCATAGCTTTCCCCATACACCTACATATACTGTCACATACACTGATATAACAGCCATGGCTTACCCCATACACCTACATATACTGTCACATACACTGTAATAATAACCATGGCTTTCCCCAGACACCTACATATACTGTCACATACACTGATATAACAGCCATGGCTTTCCCCAGACACCTACATATACTGTCACATACACTGATATAACAGCCATGGCTTTCCCCATACACCTACATATACTGTCACATACACTGATATAACAGCCATGGCTTTCCCCAGACACCTACATATACTGTCACATACACTGATATAACAGCCATGGCTTTCCACAGACACCTACATATACTGTCACATACACTGATATAACAGCCATGGCTTTCCCCATACACCTACATATACTGTCACATACACTGATATAACAGCCATGGCTTTCCCCAGACACCTACATATACTGTCACATACACTGTAATACTAACCATGGCTTTCCCCAGACACCTACATATACAGTCACATACACTGATATAATAACCATGGCTTTCCCCGTACACCTACATATACTGTCACATACACTGTAATAATAACCATGGCTTTCCCCAGACACCTACATATACTGTCACATACACTGATATAACAGCCATGGCTTTCCCCATACACCTACATATACTGTCACATACACTGATATAACAGCCATGGCTTTCCCCAGACACCTACATATACTGTCACATACACTGATATAACAGCCATGGCTTTCCCCATACACCTACATATACTGTCACATACACTGATATAATAACCATGGCTTTCCCCAGACACCTACATATACTGTCACATACACTGTAATAATAACCATGGCTTTCCCCATACACCTACATATACTGTCACATACACTGTAATAATAACCATGGCTTTCCCCAGACACCTACATATACTGTCACATACACTGATATAACAGCCATGGCTTTCCCCATACACCTACATATACTGTCACATACACTGTAATAATAACCATGGCTTTCCCCATACACCTACATATACTGTCACATACACTGATATAATAACCATGGCTTTCCCCAGACACCTACATATACTGTCACATACACTGTAATAATAACCATGGCTTTCCCCATACACCTACATATACTGTCACATACACTGTAATAATAACCATGGCTTTCTCCATACACCTACATATACTGTCACATACACTGTAATAATAACCATGGCTTTCCCCAGACACCTACATATACTGTCACATACACTGATATAACAGCCATGGCTTTCCCCATACACCTACATATACTGTCACATACACTGATATAACAGCCATGGCTTTCCCCAGACACCTACATATACTGTCACATACACTAATATAATAACCATGGCTTTCCCCATACACCTACATATACTGTCACATACACTGATATAACAGCCATGGCTTTCCCCAGACACCTACATATACTGTCACATACACTGATATAACAGCCATGGCTTTCCCCATACACCTACATATACTGTCACATACACTGTAATAATAACCATGGCTTTCCCCATACACCTACATATACTGTCACATACACTGATATAACAGCCATGCTTTCCCCATACACCTACATATACTGTCACATACACTGATATAACAGCCATGGCTTTCCCCATACACCTACATATACTGTCACATACACTGTAATAATAACCATGGCTTTCCCCGTACACCTACATATACTGTCACATACACTGATATAACAGCCATGGCTTTCCACAGACACCTACATATACTGTCACATACACTGTAATACTAACCATGGCTTTCCCCATACACCTACATATACTGTCACATACACTGTAATAATAACCATGGCTTTCCCCAGACACCTACATATACTGTCACATACACTGTAATAATAACCATGGCTTTCCCCATACACCTACATATACTGTCACATACACTGTAATAATAACCATGGCTTTCCCCGTACACCTACATATACTGTCACATACACTGATATAACAGCCATGGCTTTCCCCATACACCTACATATACTGTCACATACACTGATATAACAGCCATGGCTTTCCCCATACACCTACATATACTGTCACATACACTGATATAACAGCCATGGCTTTCCCCAGACACCTACATATACTGTCACATACACTGTAATACTAACCATGGCTTTCCCCATACACCTACATATACTGTCACATACACTGATATAACAGCCATGGCTTTCCCCAGACACCTACATATACTGTCACATACACTCTAATACTAACCATGGCTTTCCCCAGACACCTACATATACTGTCACATACACTCTAATACTAACCATGGCTTTCTCCATACACCTACATATACTGTCACATACACTGATATAACAGCCATGGCTTTCCCCAGACACCTACATATACTGTCACATACACTGTAATAATAACCATGGCTTTCCCCATACACCTACATATACTGTCACATACACTGTAATAATAACCATGGCTTTCCCCAGACACCTACATATACTGTCACATACACTGTAATAATAACCATGGCTTTCCCCATACACCTACATATACTGTCACATACACTGTAATACTAACCATGGCTTTCCTCATACACCTACATATACCGTCACACACACTGTAATAATAACCATGGCTTTCCTCATACACCTACATATACTGTCACATACACTGATATAACAGCCATGGCTTTCCCCATACACCTACATATACTGTCACATACACTGATATAACAGCCATGGCTTTCCCCATACACCTACATATACTGTCACATACACTGATATAACAGCCATGGCTTTCCCCAGACACCTACATATACTGTCACATACACTGATATAACAGCCATGGCTTTCCACAGACACCTACATATACTGTCACATACACTGTAATACTAACCATGGCTTTCCCCATACACCTACATATACTGTCACATACACTGATATAACAGCCATGGCTTTCCCCGTACACCTACATATACTGTCACATACACTGATATAACAGCCATGGCTTTCCCCATACACCTACATATACTGTCACATACACTGATATAACAGCCATGGCTTTCCCCAGACACCTACATATACTGTCACATACACTGTAATACTAACCATGGCTTTCCCCATATACCTACATATACTGTCACATACACTGTAATACTAACCATAGCTTTCCCCATACACCTACATATACTGTCACATACACTGATATAACAGCCATGGCTTTCCCCAGACACCTACATATACTGTCACATACACTCTAATACTAACCATGGCTTTCCCCATACACCTACATATACAGTCACATACACTGATATAATAACCATGGCTTTCCCCAGACACCTACATATACTGTCACATACACTCTAATACTAACCATGGCTTTCCCCGTACACCTACATATACTGTCACATACACTGTAATAATAACCATGGCTTTCCCCGTACACCTACATATACTGTCACATACACTGTAATAATAACCATGGCTTTCCCCATACACCTACATATACTGTCACATACACTGTAATAATAACCATGGCTTTCCCCAGACACCTACATATACTGTCACATACACTGTAATAATAACCATGGCTTTCCCCAGACACCTACATATACTGTCACATACACTGATATAACAGCCATGGCTTTCCCCATACACCTACATATACTGTCACATACACTGATATAACAGCCATGGCTTTCCACAGACACCTACATATACTGTCACATACACTGTAATACTAACCATGGCTTTCCCCATACACCTACATATACTGTCACATACACTGATATAACAGCCATGGCTTTCCCCAGACACCTACATATACTGTCACATACACTGATATAACAGCCATGGCTTTCCCCATACACCTACATATACTGTCACATACACTGTAATAATAACCATGGCTTTCCCCATACACCTACATATACTGTCACATACACTGATATAACAGCCATGGCTTTCCCCAGACACCTACATATACTGTCACATACACTGATATAACAGCCATGGCTTTCCCCAGACACCTACATATACTGTCACATACACTGATATAACAGCCATGGCTTTCCCCATACACCTACATATACTGTCACATACACTGATATAACAGCCATGGCTTTCCCCATACACCTACATATACTGTCACATACACTGATATAACAGCCATGGCTTTCCCCATACACCTACATATACTGTCACATACACTGATATAACAGCCATGGCTTTCCCCATACACCTACATATACTGTCACATAAACTGATATAACAGCCATGGCTTTCCCCATACACCTATATATACTGTCACATACACTGATATAACAGCCATGGCTTTCCCCATACACCTACATATACTGTCACATAAACTGATATAACAGCCATGGCTTTCCCCAGACACCTACATATACTGTCACATACACTGATATAACAGCCATGGCTTTCCCCATACACCAACATATACTGTCACATACACTGATATAACAGCCATGGCTTTCCCCAGACACCTACATATACTGTCACATACACTGATATAACAGCCATGGCTTTCCCCATACACCTACATATACTGTCACATAAACTGATATAACAGCCATGGCTTTCCCCATACACCTATATATACTGTCACATACACTGATATAACAGCCATGGCTTTCCCCATACACCTACATATACTGTCACATAAACTGATATAACAGCCATGGCTTTCCCCAGACACCTACATATACTGTCACATACACTGATATAACAGCCATGGCTTTCCCCATACACCAACATATACTGTCACATACACTGATATAACAGCCATGGCTTTCCCCAGACACCTACATATACTGTCACATACACTGATATAACAGCCATGGCTTTCCCCATACACCTACATATACTGTAAAATAGGAATCCAGCCATCTGTCATCCTAACCCTCTGTCCCACGCTCACTGTCTACCCCATCCGTGTCACCCCTGTCTGTCTGCCCATTCCCTCTAGAATGTAAGCTCTCATGAGCAGGGCCCTCTATCCTCTTGTGCTTTTCCTTTCTTTACTTATATTATCTGCTCTATACTCAAAAGCACCTAACCCGTGACTTTTGCCATCCTGCTTCTGTTGCAGCAGTGTATATACCATGTACTTGTCTTGTAGTGTCTTAAACTGTATGACACTGTTTTCTTGGTCTGTGCACTATGTCTGTGCACTATGTGGCGCCATATAAATAAAGGATAATAATAATAATACAGGAGGGGGAGGTAGTGATGGAGGATACAGGAGGGGGAGGTAGTGATGGAGGATACAGGAGGGGGAGGTAGTGATGGAGGATACAGGAGGGGGAGGTAGTGATGGAGGATACAGGAGGGGGAGGTAGTGATGGAGGATACAGGAGGGGGAGGTAGTGATGGAGGATACAGGAGGGGGAGGTAGTGATGGAGGATACAGGAGGGGGAGGTAGTGATGGAGGATACAGGGGGGGAGGTAGTGATGGAGGATACAGGAGGGGGAGGTAGTGATGGAGGATACAGGAGGGGGAGGTAGTGATGGAGGATACAGGAGGGGGAGGTAGTGATGGAGGATACAGGAGGGGGAGGTAGTGATGGAGGATACAGGAGGGAGAGGTAGTGATGGAGGATACAGGGGGGGAGGTAGTAAGGATACAGGGGGGGAGGTAGTGATGGAGGATACAGGGGGGGGAGGTAGTAAGGATAGAGGGGGGGAGGTAGTGATGGAGGATACAGGAGGGGGAGGTAGTGATGGAGGATACAGGGGGGCAGTGAGGATACAAGGGGGGAGGTAGTGATGGAGGATACAGGTGGGCAGTGAGGACACAGGGGAGGAGGTAGTGATGGAGGATTCAGGAGGGGGAGGAAGTAGTGATAGAGGATACAAGGGGGGGTAGTGATGGAGGATACAAGGGGGCAGTGAAGATACAGGGTGGGGTAGTGGTGGAGGATACAGGTAGGGGGGAGGTAGTGATGGAGGATACAGGGGGGGAGGTAGTAAGGATACAGGGGGGGAGGTAGTGATGGAGGATACAGGGGGGGGAGGTAGTAAGGATAGAGGGGGGGAGGTAGTGATGGAGGATACAGGAGGGGGAGGTAGTGATGGAGGATACAGGGGGGCAGTGAGGATACAAGGGGGGAGGTAGTGATGGAGGATACAGGTGGGCAGTGAGGACACAGGGGAGGAGGTAGTGATGGAGGATTCAGGAGGGGGAGGAAGTAGTGATAGAGGATACAAGGGGGGGTAGTGATGGAGGATACAAGGGGGCAGTGAAGATACAGGGTGGGGTAGTGGTGGAGGATACAGGTAGGGGGGAGGTAGTGATGGAGGATACAAGGGGGGGTAGTGATGGAGGATACAGGAGGGGGAGGTAGTGATGGAGGATACAAGGGGGGGTAGTGATGGAGGATACAGGGGGCAGTGAGGATACAGGGGGGGGGTAGTGATGGAGGATACAGGAGGGGGAGGATGTAGTGATGGAGGATATGGGGGGGGTGGAGGAAGTGATGAGGGGGAGGCAGCACCCACCTCCATGGACACCCTCCAGCCCTGCATGGCGGAGTAGCCGTAGCTCAGGCTCAGGTTGCCGCCGTCGCTGGAGCTCTTGCTGGTGCTGGGCTGGGACAGGTAGGCCCCCATCTCCGGACACGTGCGGTCTCTCAGCGGCTCCCGGCGGAATCGGACGGTACAGGAAACGGAAGTCTCTGTGGAGACTGAGAGGAGACGCTAGGGGCAGAGGGGGACGGAGGGGGCGGGGTCACCGGCCGCCATCTTACATGTGGGCAGAGGGACAGGCAAGGGGACGGAAACCTCTGTCCTGGTATTGGGTGATGGGCCCTACTCCGGACGCATCATCATCACCCAGTACCGGGACCCTTGTCCTCACCCGGAATGTGACCCGTACCTCACACTGACACCGCACGCCAGGAACCGTCATGGCGGACCGATACGCCTATATTCCTCTCTACTTCCGCCAACGTCACGTCCTTATCAACGGCGGCCTTAGTGACAAAGCGGGACCCCATTCCTACACCGTGATCTCATGATACCGCCCCCTGTACTCATATACCCCTTATTATATATACCTTATATACCCCTCCCTACCCTCTCATTATACCCCTTCCTGCCCCCTCATTATACCACCTATACCCCTTATTATACCGCCCCCTGTAAATATTATACCTCATATACCCCTTATTATACCACTCCCTGTACTCATACCTTATATACCCCTCCCTACTCCCTCATTATACCTCATATACCCCTTATTATACCGCCCCCTGTACTTATTATACCTCATGTACCCCCTATTATACCGCCCTCTGTACTCATACCTTATATACCCCTACCTACTCCCTCATTATACCCCATATACCCCTTATTATACCGCCCCTGTACTCATACCTTATATACCCCTACCTACCCTCTCATTATACCCCTTCCTGCCCCCTCATTATACCACCTATACCCCTTATTATACCGCCCCCTGTACATATACCTCATAAGTATACCGCCCCTTGTACATATTATACCTCATATACCCCTTATTATACAGCACCATGTACTCATACCTTATATACCCCTCCCTACCCCCTCATTATACCACCTATACCCCTTATTATACTGCCCCCTGTACTTATTATACCTCATATACCCCTTATTATACCGCCCCTGTACTCATACCTTATATACCCCTCCCTATTCCTTCATTATACCCCTTCCTGCCCCCTTATTATACCACCTATACCCCTTATTATACCGCCCCCTGTACGTATTATACCTCATATACCCCTTATTGTACCGCACCATGTACTCATACCTTATATACCCCTCACTACTCCCTCATTATATCTCATATACCCCTTCCTGCCTCATTATACCACCTATACCCCTTATTATACCGCCCCCTGTAAATATTATACATCATATGCCCCTTATTATACCGCCCTCTGTACTTATTATACCTCATATACCCCTTATTATACCACCCCCTGTACTCATACCTTATATACCCCTCCCTACTCCCTCATTATACCCCATATACCCCTTCCTGCCCCCTCATTATACCACCTATACCCCTTATTATATCGCCCCCTGTACATATTATACCTCATATACCCCTTATTATACCGCCCTCTGTACTTATTATACCTCATATACCCCTTATCATACCGCCCCTTGTACATATTATACCTCATATACCCCTTATTATACAGCACCATGTACTCATACCTTATATACCCCTCCCTACCCCCTCATTATACCACCTATACCCCTTATTATACCGCCCCTGTACTCATACCTTATATACCCCTCCCTATTCCCTCATTATACCCCATATACCCCTTCCTGCCCCCTCATTATACCACCTATACCCCTTATTATACCGCCCCCTGTACGTATTATACCTCATATACCCCTTATTGTACCGCACCATGTACTCATACCTTATATACCCCTCACTACTCCCTCATTATACCTCATATACCCCTTCCTGCCTCCTCATTATACCACCTAGTCCCCCTGTACTTATTATACCTCATATACCCCTTATTATACTGCACCATGTACATATTATACCTCATATACCCTTTATTATACCGCCCTCTGTACTTATTATACCTCACATACCCCTTATTATACCGCCCCCTGTACATATTATACCTCATATACCCCTTATTATACCGCCCCCTGTACTTATTATACCTCATATACTCCTTATTATACCGCACCATGTACTCATACCTTATATACCCCTCCCTACTCCCTCATTATACCTCATATACCCCTTATTATACCGCCCCCTGTACTTATTATACCTCATATACCCCCTATTATACCGCCCTCTGTACTCATACCTTATATACCCCTCCCTACCCTCTCATTATACCCCATATACCCCTTCCTGCCCCCTCATTATACCTCATATACCCCTTATTATACCGCCCCCTGTACTTATTATACCTCATATACCCCTTATTATACCGCCCCTGTACTCATACCTTATATACCCCTCCCTACCCTCTCATTATACCCCATATACCCCTTCCTGCCCCCTCATTATACCACCTATACCCCTTATTATACCGCCCCCTGTACTTATTATACCTCATATACTCCTTATTATACCGCCCTCTGTACTTATTATACCTCATATACCCCTTATTATACCACCCCCTGTACTCATACCTTATATACCCCTCCCTACTCCCTCATTATACCTCATATACCCCTTATTATATCGCCCCCTGTACATATTATACCTCACATACCCCTTATTATACCGCCCTCTGTACTTATTATATCTCATATACCCCTTATCATACCGCCCCTTGTACATATTATACCTCATATACTCCTTATTATACAGCACCATGTACTCATACCTTATATACCCCTCCCTACCCCCTCATTATATCACCTATACCCCTTATTATACCGCCCCCTGTACTTATTATACCTCATATACCCCTTATTATACCGCCCCTGTACTCATACCTTATATACCCCTCCCTATTCCCTCATTATACCCCTTCCTGCCCCCTCATTATACCACCTATACCCCTTATTATACCGCCCCCTGTACGTATTATACCTCATATACCCCTTATTGTACCGCACCATGTACTCATACCTTATATACCCCTCACTACTCCCTCATTATACCTCATATACCCCTTCCTGCCTCCTCATTATACCACCTATACCCCTTATTATACCGCCCCCTGTAAATATTATACCTCATATACCCCTTATTATACCGCCCTCTGTACTTATTATACCTCATATACCCCTTCTTATACCACCCCCTGTACTTATTATACCTCATATACCCCTTATCATACCGCCCCTTGTACATATTATACCTCATATACCCCTTATTATACAGCACCATGTACTCATACCTTATATACCCCTCCCTACCCCCTCATTATACCACCTATACCCCTTATTATACCGCCCCCTGTACTTATTATACCTCATATACCCCTTATTATACCGCCCCCTGTACATATTATACCTCATATACCCCTTATTATACCGCCCCCTGTACTTATTATACCTGATATACCCCTTATTATACCTCATATAACCCTTATTATACCGCCCCTTGTACTCATGCCTTATATACCCCTCCCTACCCCCTCATTATACCCCTGCCTGCCTCCTCATTATACCACCTCCCCCTCCCTGCCCTCATTATACCCAATATTACCCTCTCTGCCCCTTACTATACCGCCCCCTGTACTCATTCCTTATATACCCCTCCCTGCCCCCTCATTATACCACATACCCTTCCTGCGCCATCCTTATTCCCAAAATACACCTCCATGCCCTCATTATACCCCATATCCCCCTCCCTGCCCTCATTATACCACAAATCGCCCTCCTTGCCCCTCATTATACCCCATATCCCTCTCCCTGCCCCTCATTACACTACATATCCCCCTCCCTGTCCCTCATACCACATATTCCCCCCTCCCTTTCCTTCATTATACCACATATCCCCCTCCTTTCCTGTCCCCTCATACCACATATGACCCCTTCCTGTCCCCTCATACCACATATCCCTCCCTGCCCCCCCCCATATCCCCCTCCCAGCCCTCATACCACATATTCCCCCTCCCTTTCCTTCATTATACCACATATCTCCCTCCTTTCGTGCCCCCTCATACCACATATGACCCCTTCCTGCCCCCTCATACCACATATCCCTCCCTGCCCCCTCATTATACCCCATATCCCCCTCCCTGCCCTCATACCACATATTCCTTCTCCCTTTCCTTCATTATACCACATATTCCCCTCCTTTCCTGCCCCCTCATACCACATATCCCTCCCTGCCCCCTCATTATACCCCATATCCCCCTCCCTGCCCTCATTATACCACAAATCCCCCTCCTTGCCCCTCATTATACCCCATATCCCTCTCCCTGTCCCTCATACCACATATTCCCCCTCCCTTTCCTTCATTATACAACATATCCCCCTCCTTGCCCTCATTATACCCCTCACTACCCCCTCATACCCCTTCCTGCCCTTCATTATAACCCCCTCCCTGCCCCTCATACCATATACCCCCCTCCCTACCCTCATTATACCCCATATCCGACTGCCTGTCCTCATTATACCCCATATCGCCCCCTGCCTCTCATTATACTATATATCCCCCTCCCTGTCCTTCATTAAACCACATACCCTCCTCCTTGCCCTCATTATACCCCTCATACTCCATACACCCCTCCCTACCCTTCATTATACCCCCATAACCCCCTCCCTGGCCCTCATTAAACCCAATATCCCCCTCCCTGTCCCTCATACCACATACCCCCCTCCCTGTCCTCATTTAACCCCATATCCCCCCTGCCCTCATTATACTATATATCCCCCTCCCTGTCTCTCATACCACATATTCCCCCTCCCTTTCCTTCATTATACCACATATCTCCCTCCCTGCCCTCATTATACCCAATATCCCCCTCCCTGCCCTCATTAAACCCAATATCCCCCTCCCTGCCCTCATTACACTCCATATCCCCCTCCCTGCCCCTCATTATACTCCATATCCCCCTCCCTGCCCTGCATTATACCCCATATCCCACTCCCTTCCCTCATTATACACCATATCCCACTCCCTGTCCCTCATTATACACCATATCCCCCTCCCTGCCCTCATTATTCCCCATATCCCACTCCCTTCCCCTCATTATACCACATATTCCCCTCCCTGCCCTCATTATACCCCTCACGACCCCCTCATTATACCCCATATCCCCCTCCCTGCCCTTCATTATACCCCCATACCCACCGCCCTGTCCCTCATTATACCCAATACCCCCCTCCCTGCCCTCATTATACCCAATATCAACCTCCCTGCTCTTCATTATACCCCCATATCCGCCTCCCTGCCCTTCATTATACCCCCATATCCGCCTCCCTGTCCCTCATTATTGCCCATATCCCCCTCCCTGTCCCACATTATACACCATATCCCCCTCCCTGCCCCTCATTATACCACATATTCCCCTTCCTGTCCCTCATTATACACCATATCCCCCTCCCTGTCCCTCATTATACACCATATCCCACTCCCTTCCCCTCATTATACCACATATTCCCCTCCCTGCCCTCATTATACCCCTCATGACCCCTCATACCCCATATCCCCCTCCCTGCCCTCATTATACCCCATATCCCCCTCCCTGCTCTTCATTATACCCCCATATCCGCCTCCCTGCCCTTTATTATACCCCCATATCCGCCTCCCTGTCCCTCATTATATCGCATATCCCCCTCCCTGCCCTCATTATACCCCATATCCCCCTCCCTGCCCTCATTATACCCCATATCCCCCTCCCTGCCCACATTATACACCATATCCCCCTCCCTGCCCCTCATTATACACCATATCCCACTCCCTGCCCTCATTATACACCATATCCCCCTCCCTGCCCCTCATTATACACCATATCCCCCTCCCTGCCCTTCATTATACCACATATTACTCCCTGTCCCTCATTATACACCATATCCTCCTCCCTGCCCCTCATTATACTCCATATTCCCCTCCCTGTCCCTCATTATACACCATATCCCACTCCCTTCCCCTCATTATTCCCCATATCCCCTTCCCTGCCACTCATTATACACCATATCCCCCTCCCCCTCATTATACCACATATCCCACTCCCTGCCCCTCACTATACACCATATTCCACTCCCTGCCCTCATTATACACCATATCCCCCTCCCTGCCCTCATTATACACCATATCCCCCTCCCTGCACCTCATTATACACCATATCCCCCTCATTATACCCCATATCCCCCTCCCTGCCCTTCATTATATCACATATCACTCTCCCTGTCCCTCATAATACACCATATCCCCCTCCCTGCCCCTCATTATACCCCATATCCCCCTCTCTGCCCTTCATTATACCCCCATATCCGCCTCCCTGTCCCTCATTATACCCAATATTCCCCTCCCTGCCCTCATTATACCCCATATCCGCCTCCCTGCCCTTCATTATACACCATATCCCCTTCCCTGCCCCTCATTATACTCCATATTCCCCTCCCTGTCCCTCATTATACACCATATCCCCCTCCTTGCCCTCATTATACCCCATATCCCCCTCCCTGCCCCTCATTCCCGATATCCCCTCCCTGCCCCTCATTATACTCCATATTCCCCTCCCTGTCCCTCATTATACACCATATCCCACTCCCTTCCCCTCATTATTCCCCATATCCCCCAACCTGTCTTTCATTATACACCATATCCCCTCCCTGCCCTGATTATACCCCTCACTACCCCCTCATTATACCCCATATCTGCCTCCCTGTCCCTCATGACACACCATATCCCCCTCCCTGCCCCTCATTATACCCCATATCCCCCTCCCTGCCCTCATTATACCCCATATCCCCCTCCCTGCCCACATTATACACCATATCCCACTCCCTTCCCCTCATTATTCCCCATATCCCCCTCCCTGTCCCGCATTATACACCATATCCCCTTCCCTGCCCCTCATTATACTCTATATTCCCCTCCCTGTCCCTCATTATACCCCATATCCCCCTCCCTGCCCCTCATTATACTCCATATTCCCCTCCCTGTCCCTCATTATATCCCATATCCCCCTCCCTGCCCCTCATTATACTCCATATTCCCCTTCCTGTCCCTCATTATACCCCATATCCCCCTCCCTGCCCCTCATTATACTCCATATTCCCCTCCCTGTCCCTCATACCCCATATCCCCCTCATTATACACCATATCCCACTCCCTGCCCCTCATTATACACCATATCCCCCTTCCTGCCCCTCATTATACCACATATTCCCCTCCCTGCCCTCATTATACCCCTCACGACCCCCTCATTATACCCCATATCCCCCTCCCTGCCCTTCATTATACCCCCATATCCGCCTCCCTGTCCCTCATTATACCCAATATCCCCCTCCCTGCCCTCATTATACCCCATATCCCCCTCCCTGCTCTTCATTATACCCCCATATCCACCTCCCTGCCCTTCATTATACCCCCATATCTGCCTCCCTGTCCCTCATGACACACCATATCCCCCTCCCTGCCCCTCATTATACCCAATATCCCCCTCCCTGCCCCTCATTATTCCCCATATCCCCCTCCCTGCCCCTCATTATACCCAATATTCCATCCCTGCCCTCATTATACACCATATCCCCCTCCCTTCCCCTCATTATTCCCCATATCCCCCTCCCTGTCTCTCATTATACACCATATCCCCCTTCCCCTCATTATACCACATATCCCCCTCCCTGTCTCTCATTATACACCATATCCCCCTCCCTGCCCTCATTATACCCCTCACTACCCCCTCATTATACCCCATATCCCCCTCCCTGCCCTTCATTATACCCCCATACCCACCACCCTGTCCCTCATTATACCCAATATCCCCCTCCCTGCCCTTCATTATACCCCCCTATACGCCTCCCTGTCCATCATTATACCCAATATCCTCCTCCCTGCCCTCATTATACCCCATATCCCCCTCCCTGGCCTCATTATTCCCCATATCCTCCTCCCTGCCCCTCATTATACACCATATCCGCCTCCCTGTCCCTCATTATACCACATATCCGCCTCCCTGTCCCTCATTATACCACATATCCCCTCCCTGTCCTCATCATACCCCTCACTACCCCCTCATTATACACCATATCCCCCTCCCTTTCCCTCATTATACCACATATTCCACTCCTTGTCCCTCATTATACCACATATCCCCCTCCCTGCCCCTCATTATACCACATATTCATATCACTGCCCTCATTATACCCCTCACTACCTCCTCATTATACCCCCATATCTGCCTCCCTGTCCCTCATTATACCCAATATCCCCCTCCCTGCCCTTCATTATACCCCGATATCCACCTCCCTGTCCCTCATTATACCCAATATCCCCCTCCCTGCCCTTCATTATACCCCCATATCCGCCTCCCTGCCCTCATTATACCCAATATCCCCCTCCATGTCCCTCATTATACCCAATATCCCTCTCTCTGCCCTCATTATATCACATATCCCCCTCCCTGCCCTTCATTATACCCCGATATCCACCTCCCTGTCCCTCATTATACCCAATATCCCCCTCCCTGCCCTTCAATATACCCCCATATCCACCTCCCTGCCCTCATTATAACCAATATCCCCCTCCCTGCCCTCATATCCCCCTCCCTGCCCTCATTATACCCAATATCCCCCTCCCTGCCCTCATACCCAATATCCTCCTCCCTGCCCTCACTATACACCATATCCCACTCCCTGCCCCTCATTATACCACATATTCCCCTCCCTGCCCTCATTATACCGCATATCCCCCTCCCTGCCCCTCTTTATACCCCATATCCCCCTCCCTGCCCTTCATTATACCCCCATATCTGCCTCCCTGTCCCTCATTATACCCCCATATCCGCCTCCCTGTCCCTCATGACACACCATATGCCCCTCCCTGCCCCTCATTATACCCAATATTCCCTCCCTGCCCCTCATTATACACCATATCCCCTTCCCTGACCCTCATTATACACCATATGCCCCTCCCTGCCCCTCAGTATGCCCAATATTCCCTCCCTGCCCTTCATTATACACCATATCCCCTTCCCTGCCCCTCATTATACACCATATGCCCCTCCCTGCCCCTCATTATACCCAATATTCCCTCCCTGCCCTCATTATACACCATATCCCACTCCCTTCCCCTAATTATTCCCCATATCCCCCTCCCTGTCCCTCATTATACACCATATCCCCTTCCCTGCCCCTCATTATACACCATATCCCCTTCCCTGCCCCTCATTATACACCATATCCCCCTCCCTGCCCCTCATTATACCCAATATTCCCTCCCTGCCCTCATTATACACCATATCCCACTCCCTTCCCCTAATTATTCCCCATATCCACCTCCCTGTCCCTCATTATACACCATATCCCCTTCCCTGCCCCTCATTATACACCATATCCCCTCCCTGCCCCTTCATTATACGCCATATCACCCTCACTGCCCTTCATTATACACCATATCCCCCTCCCTGCCCTTCATTATACCCCATATCCCCCTCCCTGCCCACTTTATACACCATATCCCACTCCCTTCCCCTCATTATTCTTCATATCCCCCTCACTGCCCTCATTATACCCAATATTCCCTCCCTGCCCTCATTATACACCATATCCCCTTCCCTGCCCCTCATTATACAGCATATCCCCCTCCCTGCCCTCATTATACACCATATCCCCTTCCCTGCCCCTCATTATACACCATATCCCCCTCCCTGCCCCTCATTATACCCAATATTCCCTCCCTGCCCTCATTATACACCATATCCCACTCCCTTCCCCTAATTATTCCCCATATCCACCTCCCTGCCCTCATTATACACCATATCCCCTTCCCTGCCCCTCATTATACCCAATATTCCCTCCCTGCCCTCATTATACACCATATCCCACTCCCTTCCCCTAATTATTCCCCATATCCACCTCCCTGTCCCTCATTATACACCATATCCCCTTCCCTGCCCCTCATTATACTCTATATTCCCCTCCCTGTCCCTCATTATACCCCATATCCCCCTCCCTGCCCCTCATTATACTCCATATTCCCCTCCCTGTCCCTCATTATATCCCATATCCCCCTCCCTGCCCCTCATTATATTCCATATTCCCCTTCCTGTCCCTCATTATACCCCATATCCCCCTCCCTGCCCCTCATTATACTCCATATTCCCCTCCCTGTCCCTCATACCCCATATCCCCCTCATTATACAGCATATCCCCCTCCCTGCCCTCATTATATACCATATCCCCCTCCCTGCCCCTCATTATACACCATATCCCCCTCACTGCCCCTCATTATACCCCTCACTACCCCCCTCATTATAAAACATATCCCCCTCCCTGCCCTTCATTATACCCCCATATCCCCCTCCCTGCCCTCATTATACACCATATCCCCCTCCCTGTCCCTCATTATACACCATATCCCCCCTCCCCCTCTCTGCCCCTCATTATACACCATATGCCCCTCCCTGCACCTCATTTTATCACATATACCCCATCTCCTGACCCATCCCTACCCCCTGCTGTGTATTACTCCTCACTATACCAGATATACCCCATCACCTGACCCATCCCTGCTCCTGCTGTGTATTACTCCTCATTATAACAGATATACCCCATCACCTGACCCGTCCCTGCCCCCGCTGTGTATTACCCCTCATTACACCAGATATACCCCATCACATGACCCATCCCTGCCCCCGCTGTGTATTACCCCTCATTATACCAGATATACCCCATCACCTGACCCATCCCTGCCCCCGCTGTGTATTACCCCTCATTATACCAGATATACCCCATCACCTGACCCATCCCTGCCCCCGCTGTGTATTACCCCTCATTACACCAGATATACCCCATCACCTGACCTATCCCTGCCCCCGCTGTGTATTACCCCTCATTACACCAGATATACCCCATCACCTGACCCATCCCTGCCCCCACTGTGTATTACCCCTCATTACACCAGATATACACCATCACCTGACCCATCCCTGCCCCCGCTATGTAATACCCCTCATTATACCAGATATAACCCATCACCTGACCTATCCCTGCCCCCGCTGTGTATTACCCCTCATTATACCAGATATACCCCATCACCTGACCCATCCTTGCCCCCCTGTGTATTACCCCTCATTATACCAGGTATAACCCATCACCTGACCCATCCTTGACCCCGCTGTGTATTACCCCTCATTATACCAGATATACCTCATCACCTGACCCATCCCTGCCCCCGCTGTGTATTACCCCTCATTACACCAGATATACCCCATTACCTGACCCATCCCTGCCCCCGCTGTGTATTACCCCTCATTACACCAGATATACCCCATCACCTGACCTATCCCTGCCCCCGCTGTGTATTACCCCTCATTACACCAGATATACCCCATCACCTGACCCATCCCTGCCCCCGCTGTGTATTACCCCTCATTACACCAGATATACCCCATCACCTGACCCATCCCTGCCCCCGCTGTGTATTACCCCTCATTACACCAAATATACACCATCACCTGACCCATCCCTGCCCCTGCTGTGTATTACCCCTCATTACACCAGATATACCCCATCACCTGACCCATCCCTGCCCCCGCTGTGTATTACCCCTCATTACACCAGATATACCTCATCACCTGACCCATCCCTGCCCCAGCTGTGTATTACCCCTCATTACACCAGATATACCCCATCACCTGACCCATCCCTGCCCCCGCTGTGTATTACCCCTGTGGCCGGAGGCCGACCACACATTATTAAAATGGCTGCCAAGGCATTGAGGGGATTAACCCTCATGCCATTGCGCCATTTTTAAAAGGAAAGTGTAAAAGCGCACTGCACATGGTTTATAATAAACTGTATTAAAGTATATATGTATTGCTGTAATGCACTGCAGCTGATCTGCAATGTATTAGTGCATGATGCAGAGTATATTTAATAGGCTATGCACTATATGGTTTAAATGTATATTTTGTAGAGAAAATGCACTTATAAGGAATGTATAAGTTGTTTTGTTTTAGAAGGCTGTAACATTAAAGTGAAATGGTTATGAGACCTTCTCACCTCCTGACATAGGAAGTGATATGGTAATTGTCCTGACCTATGATAGTGGTCAGACCATTGTGTAACAAAGCTTACTTTGAAGTGCATCAAGATTAGACCTGGCTGGAAGGTCTCTGTGTGGTGAGAAGAGGGTGAGATGCCCTGAGACTATCTCCTGTGTGTCTGCACTTCTGGGGGAGAGAAGTGTTTGTGTTTTCATGATTATTGCAGGAAGACCAAAGCGAATATTATTGCTGGTTATTCTACATAGATATTTTGTCACTGTGTGATAAATGTATCAAAGGATGAAAGTAAATGACCAGTTCCTATGGAATGTGAGTTGTAATTACATTTGGGATAGATGGTCTGATTGGGTTACAAGACCAACGGTGGGTGGATGTCACCATGCTGTATTATGTGTTCGAACTATATATATACGGCCTGTGAACCTCTGCTGTGTGTGTACAACCCTGTAACTTCTTTGAGGAGAGGAGCTGCTGATAAGATTCCTGTATGTGGTACATCTTTGGAAATCCTTTGTGGAGAATTGCTGTTTGATTTCTGTGTGATATTCCCCTTCAGGCGAAAGGGAGGGTCTTCTTTAAGACTTTGAGCAATAAACATCTTGCCTGAATTCAATTGTATCTCAATCCTGCGACCAACAGAATTGCGCAAAACGCTATTCCGTTCTCCTGCTGTTCTGGGTAAGAGCTCCGTGTCTCCAAGTTCAAGCCCTCTGCCAAGCTACCGTGCAGACCTGGTCCATTGCAAGGGATCAGGTGGGAACAGCCGACACCAAACAGGAGGTGTGTCCGCAGCTAATCAAATGCATACGCAGCAAAGCGGTTCCAGGTAGGAGCCTGAGGGTAACGGAAAAAGCGGTTCCAAACGCCGATGGTAGAGTTTGGTGGTGTCAGCATCGTTACACGCCCACGGCGCAGTGGGCGGAGTCAGTGACAGGCGGTCACTGACAGTGAGTGGGAGTCCAAAAGCGCTAACTCATGACCAGGGCCAGCCTAGGCGAAAGGCGTCCGGTCACAACCCCTCATTACACCAGATATACCCCATCACCTGACTCATCCCTGCCCCCGCTGTGTATTACCCCTCATTATACCAGATATACCCCATCACCTGACCCATCCCTCACCCCGCTGTGTATTACACCTCATTATACCAGATATACCACATCACCTGACCCATCCCTGCCCCCGCTGTGTATTACCCCTCATTATACCAGATATACCCCATCACCTGACCCATCCCTGCCTCCGCTGTGTATTACCCCTCATTGTACCAGATATACCCCATCACCTGACCCATCCCTGCCCCCGCTGTGTATTACCCCTCATTACACCAGATATACCCCATCACCTGACCCATCCCTGCCCCCGCTGTGTATTACCCCTCATTATACCAGATATACCTCATCACCTGACCCATCCCTGCCCCCGCTGTGTATTACCCCTCATTATACCAGGTATAACCCATCACCTGACCTATCCCTGCCCCCGCTGTGTATTACCCCTCATTACACCAGATATACCCCATCACCTGACCCATCCCTGCCCCCGCTGTGTATTACCCCTCATTACACCAGATATACCTCATCACCTGACCCATCCCTGCCCCCGCTGTGTATTACCCCTCATTATACCAGGTATAACCCATCACCTGACCTATCCCTGCCCCCGCTGTGTATTACCCCTCATTACACCAGATATACCCCATCACCTGACCCATCCCTGCCCCCGCTGTGTATTACCCCTCATTACACCAGATATACCCCATCACCACCAAAGATAACCTGCTGGGCCATAAAAAGATAAGGTTTTATCTCCATGAAGAGACATTTCCTCTCCCATTGTGACTGAGGACCATAAATATTGATTAACCTTAGGTCCTGTCCCTTCATGTTAACACTCGCGCTTTGCTTTGGGAAGGAGATCCAATTTACCAGTCCTAGTCTCTTGCACAAACAAAAAATCAAACTCAACCGTGTTGAAAAAATCAAAGGGCATCATACAAGCATGTTCGGAAACTACGGAAGCCACATTAATCGTGGCACATCGTATAGGATGGGGATTGTCACAAATGGTGCTTGAGAATTACCTGACTCAGGTGTTGAAGTGGATTCAGCGGAGACCGGCTTGACTGGAACCATGGTTGAGGTAAATAGCTCTATTTGCGAAAGAATTGTATAGCAGTGAGAACTGCCTTTTGTGATAAATGACAAGAACAGGAAACTTGTAACGTTGGAGTGGAACTAGTAGAAGACTTGGAGGAACCGGACCGGGACCGGCAGGAAGACTTGCTGAGTTGAACTGGTGAACTTGGAACTTGACTCTGGACCGGAATAACGTGGATTTAACTGAAGAACTTGGAAGTAGACTCTGGACTGGAATAACGTGGATTGAACTGATGAACTTGGAAGTTGACTCTGGACTGGAGTAATGAGAATTGAACTGGAGAGCTTGGAACTTGACTTCGGACTGGAGTAGTGTGAACTGACTTGGAATATCACTCCAGACTAGAGTATCATGGAATGGACTTGGAATATCACTCCGGATTGGAGTATCGTGGAACGGACTTGGAATATCACTCCAGACTGGAGTATCGTGGAATGGACTTGGAATATCACTCCGGACTGGAGTATCGTGGAATGGACTTGGAATATCACTCCGGTCTGGAGTATCATCGGCTGTGCTAGGAAGCACTGGTAACACACAGGGAACTTAGGATCATAAGTCATGCAACAACAATGGACATAATCACTGGCCTGGGAACTGGTAGGATTTATGGATTGCCAGGTATTGCTGTAGCAGGTTTTCAGGATTGCCAGCTTTTGCAGAAGCAGGAGCCCGAGATGCACTAGTACACAGTAGCAGCACGAACCATACACCACAGGAAGTAACGAGATGTTCAGGCCCAGAATGCCATCAGGGGAGGATATACATACCCTGGGTCTGGCAGCAATTGGTGGATATGGACAGGTGGTCTGGCAGTAGCATTCTGAGTGGTGGAAGACACAACATGCAGAGGGAGTATTCATCTCTACAGCACTGAGAATCAGAACCACACCTGCAATTCCAATCAAGACTAGCAATGCTCACAGACAGAGGAGAGCCCAGGTGAACAATCAGTGTGGAAGGGAATGCATACAGAGAAGTGTTGCAGCCAGCATGATCAGAGAAGATCCTCCAGGCAAATTGCACACACAGATCCATGGAGCAGCTGGAAGAGGTAAGTCTCAAGGCAAAAGGTAAGAAACTAGCCAGGGTTGTGACAGGGATACATATTTATAGATTATAAAAGAAACACAACCTTGCTTACTTTTACTTCTCCTCGTGAAACTTTTAACCAAGAAAAACACAACCAGGAAATACTTAACCCTGCATACCAGCCCCAATGGGCCAGTAGTCTCCACACCTGAAGTCAAAGACACCTGCATACCCGCTCCTCCTCCCTCTTGGGACAACTCTCCCCCACCATCAGAAAGCCCAAGAACTGGGGAATTTGACACAAGATTCATGCCTACAACCTCACCACCCGCTACCTGACTAGAATCCACTATTGATCCCAAAGAAGAATCAATCACCTCCTCCATTTCTAATCCCTGAGTTTCCTCTATAACATCTGCCGTATCTTCCACCACCCCATCAATTATTGAAACATCCTCAATCAACTCTGTTCCCACTGGAACCCATGCCAAACCATCCTGATTCTCTTCCAGTGATATCTCTACCTCCTGTTCTGGCCCATTCCTCTTTTTCCCCTTCCCTTTATCACCACTTCTCTTCTCCTTGTTTTGCTATCCTCGCTTTCATTCTACTAACCCTAGATACCAAAAACAATTCACCTCACTACCTCACCTTCCTCATCAGAAGTAAAAACATTGAACTTGTTCGCTAGCACTATGGACATATCTTCTCCTTTCCTCTTCTTCTTCCTCCCACCTTTACCTTTTTGCAAAGGCTCTTCCTCCACCCCTTCCCTTTTCACCTCCTCCACCCTTCTGCTCTGCTCTTCCCTTACCACTTCTACCACCGTATTCCTTTAATTTCCCTTATCCCCCACTTTCTTGCCAAAGCTGCCTAGACTCTGAATTATGGCTTGCTTCCGGGCATCTACTATAAGAGTGCCCTTCTTCTCCACACAAGTTGCACCTTACCACTTTGGAAATGTGACCTATTTTTGCACAGAGTGAACATTTAATGACTGTACAGTCACCACTCAGGTGCCTAAAGTCTCCAAATTTAAAGCACGTCCTCGGCTGCCCAGGGTAAAATCACTGAACTCTATCCCGCCCTATGTAGGCAGCTAAGGGAACATGCAGAAAACCGGCATCTGATTGGAGCAACTTAATAAACACCTCCCAAGCCCCTCCCCACACACCCATCGTATGACCAGCCTTTACCATGTGCGACTGCACATCACAATATCTAGATAGCCAGTAATTTATGTCTTCAGGTGGAAGAGACTCATTCCTGACCAACACTGTGGCCTTCACTCTGTCCTGCCTTGTCACCAGATTTGCTATAAACTTATTGTATGGCTCCGAGTTTCTGTACGCCTGCCATTTCACCCAGAAAGCCTGTAATCCTAGATATGCCAGGAAATTTAGATCGTACTCCACAGACCTTGCTGGGTGAATGCAGGCATACAGATCACTTGCAGAAATCCCAAAATCAAATGCTTCTCCCTCCCCCACCCACTTGAATTGCACCAAACTCCTCCTTCCCCCACTCCACCAGCATTCCCAACAAATACATTACTAGCCGGATTTACTCTTGCCCGTTTAGAGGCCATGCTCGCACATGAAGCCACCTTTGGCACAGATTTGTCCATGTTGTCCCCATTTCTCCAAGCTCTTTCAGCCCTTGCTGTCATGTCTTTAACAATGGCTTCAGCAGCTGTTTTCGCCCATATAGGGACCGCCATTTTGTCACCATACACAGTCTCTATGAATAGTCTCTCATCAGATGACACAGTGCTCATATTCAATATCGGCATACCCTGTGCTGTACGCTCCAAACCGACCGAACCACCTGTACCAACATCACCCTGCACTTCACAGGACCGAACCCCTGGATCCACCTCAGGTGCAACGAGTCTAACCCGGGGGCCCCCCTCCATGCTTTCTTCAACCAGTGCTGCCGCCAGCACTATCTCTGTATCAGTGACCTCATCCTGCGCCCTAGAAACACCCCAGCTGCTCCCCCCATCAGGTCCCCAGCTTCAACAGTGGGTGGCCCTGACTCACATGGGACAACCAGCACAGTAGATGCAGCACCAACACCCACCGCGTTCCCGGCACCTCGTGAACCATCACTTACCCGCAGTTCAGCCTCACCATGGAGAACCGCATATCCCGCATCACCGAATCCTGGGACTCCATCCTCCTTCCACCAAGCACCCCCTATTGCACCGGCTTTCTTCTCCATACTTGGCATGGCTTTACTGCCCAATTCACACACTTGCTGTCCAGCAGAACCATACAACGAATCTGTATGGGCGCTAGCCTATAAAGATGGTAATTGAGACTCAAAAAATTATCAAGTATGTATAAAGGCCCTCATTCAGAGCCGTACGCTCTGAGCAGAGCGCACGCTCTGCATGAGGGCCGGGCTCCTTTTTCATGGAGCGTCCTCCTGGACGCTCGTATAGCTGTGGGTCACCACCCACAGGCTATACGAGCGTGCATTTTGATGGCCGCGATGGTCGTGACCATCGCGACCATCGAAATTGCGAGCCGGAGCCTGCGGTTGAGGTTTTCAACCGCAAGCTCCGGAGTGATTTTGGCTCTATCAGAGCCAAAATCACTCCCACTGACATCACTAGTGATGTCAGTGGGCCGGCTTCTGACGGGAGGCGTTCCCGTGGGAACGCCCCCGTCAGGGAGGCATGCCCCCGGCACGCCCACCAAAGGGGGCGTGCTGTCAATCAACATTGACAGCACGCCCCCTTTGATCGGACACAACGAGCGAAGGAAAGTCCTTCGCTCGTCGTGTCTGGCGCATGCGCACGACGGAGCTCCCTCCGTCGTGCGCATGCTCAGTGCAGACCATCGACCCACTTGCGAGCGTACAGCCGCTCGCGAGTGGGTCTGAATCAGGCCCAAAGTTCCATATCCAAAATGGTTGACAGCAGCCATTATATAGATGGGAAAATTGTTGGATTCCCATAAATCAAAGAACATACAGACAAAGAATATATAGGCGCTGGTCAGTATAAAAAAAGATTTAATAAATATATATGAAAGAGACAATATAAAGAAAAAATACAATAACAATTAAAAACATGGATCGAACCTCAAGTAATACAAATGTTACACCGATATACACCAATATATATATAGTCTATCAGTTGGGACTGTATTATTGACTGGTGCTTGTTTATGAGAAAAAAGTGTCAAACCTATAAACTGATTTACTATATGAAAATAACCACCACTGGTCTAGATGATTAGTGTCAAAGATGATATCTGGTTAGTAAATTCAATTATATTGCTCATCTCAAGGGCACAAATTGATAATTCGATAGTTGATACAGTGTTTAGAAAATTATTACTCCCAATATCATTTCAGCATTTGGTTAAAACGTCACAGTATCCAGAAAAATTAATAATTCATCAGACACACATCCTGCTAAAAACTGATATAAACCACAGAAAATTATTATTACAATTACGGCGTTTTGATTAAATCTTTATAACATAGTCCAGAAAAAACAATAAATGTTGAACAAAAAAAAGGGGGGGATAAACCACAGAGAATTGATGACACAATTGTGGCATTTTGATTTAATTATTGTAATATTGTCCAGAAAAAATAGATAAATAATGAGCTCACTGGAACCTCATAGGTCTCCCATCAGCCACCTCTATGTATGCTCTAAATCTGCCCCTGCATGTCAGCTACTGCAAGAGGCTTCTTAGATGGTTCTATTCCTCTGCATACAAGGGAAGTACATCTGATCCAATATAGATATTGAGGATTCAAGTGTTTAGTTTATGTACATAATTGTTAAAACTCCGTATCACACAAAAAGAGAGTTTTATGCCCCGTTATTCTGGGGATATCAATTGGTGGAGAGTAGTGTTCTCAGGAAAAGGAAAAAGACATGCATGCAAAAAATAGGTTATATAACCTGTGTCATCGCGGCTAGGGCACGGGCTGTCATCGCGGCTAGGAATGGGGCACGGGCTGTCATCGCGGCTAGAAATGGGGCACGGGCTGTCATCGTGGCAAGGAATGGGGGCACGGGCAGCTGTAATGGCGGCTAGGAATGGGGCATGGGCAGTAATGGCGGCTAGGAATGGGGCACGGGCAGTAATGGCGGCTAGGAATGGGGCACGGGCTGTAATCGCGGCTAGGAATAGGGCACGGGCAGTAATGGTGGCTAGGAATGGGGCACGGGCTGTCATCGCGGCAAGGAATGGGGCACGGGCAACTGTAATGGCGGCTAGGAATGGGGCATGGGCAGTAATGGTGACTAGGAATGGGGCACGGGCAGTAATGGCGGCTAGGAATGGGGCACGGGCTGTCATCTCGGCTAGGAATGGGGCACGGGCAGTAATGGCGGCTAGGAATGGGGCATGGGCTGTCATCGTGGCTAGGAATGGGGCATGGGCTGTCATCGCGACTAGGACTGGGGCACGGGCTGTACTCACGGCTAGGAATGGGGCATGGGCTGTCATCGCGGCCAGGAATGGGGCACGTGCAGCTGTAATGGCGGCTAGGAATGGGGCACGGGCTGTAATGGCGGCTAGGAATGGGGCACGGGCAGTAATCGTGGCTAGGAATGGGGCACGGGCTGTACTCATGGCTAGGAATGGGGCATGGGCTGTCATCGCGGCTAGGAATGGGGCACATGCAGCTGTAATGGTGGCTAGGAATGGGGCAAGGGCAGCTGTAATCGCAGCTAGCAATGGGGCACGGGCAGCTGTAATTGCGGCTAGGAATGGGGCACGTGCAGCTGTAATTGCGGCTAGGAATGGGGCACGTGCAGCTGTAATTGTGGCTAGGAATGGGGCACGGGCTGTACTCACGGCTAGGAATGGGGCGCGGGCTGTCATCGTGGCTAGGAATGGGGCACAAGCAGCTGTAATGGCGGCTAGGAATGGGGCATGGGCAGTAATGGCAGCTAGGAATGGGGCACGGGCAGTAATGGCGGCTAGGAATGGGGCACGGGCTGTCATCGCAGCTAGGAATGGGGCACGGGCAGCAATGGTGGCTAGGAATGGGGCACGGGCTGTCATTGCGGCTAGGAATGGGGCATGGGCTGTCATCGTGGCTAGGAATGGGGCATGGGCTGTCATCGTGGCTAGGAATGGGGCACGGGCAGCTGTAATGGCAGCTAGGAAAGGGGCATGGACAGCTGTAATCACGTCTAGCAATGGGGCACGGGCAGCTGTAATCGCGGCTAGCAATGGGGCATGGGCAGCTGTAATTGCAGCTAGGAATGGGGCACGGGCTGTACTCACGGCTAGGAATGGGGCATGGGCTGTCATCGTGGCTAGGAATGGGGCATGGGCAGCTGTAATGGCGGCTAGGAATGGGGCATGGGCTGTAATGGTGGCTAGGAATGGGGCACAGGCAGTAATCGTGGCTAGAAATGGGGCACGGGCTGTAATTGTGGCTAGGAATGGGACCCGGGCAGTGATCGTGGCTAGGAATAGGGCACGGGCACTAATCGCGGCTAGGAATGGGGCACGGGCTGTAATCATGGCTAGGAATGGGGCACGGGCTGTAATTGTGGCTAGGAATGGGGCACGGGCAGTAATCACAGCTAGAAATGGGGCACGGGCTGTCATCACGGCTAGGAATGGGGAACGGGCTGTCATCGCGGCTAGGAATGGGGCACGGGCTGTTATCGAGGGTAGGAATGGGGCACGGGCAGCTGTAATGGCAGCTAGGAATGGGGCACGGGCTGTACCCATGGCTAGGAATGGGGCACGGGCTGTCATCGCGGCTAGGAATGGGGCACGGGCAGTAATGGCGGCTAGGAATGGGGCACGGGCAGTAATCGTGGCTAGGAATGGGGCACGGGCAGTAATCGCGGCAAAGAATGGGGCACGGGCAGTAATCGCGGCTAGGAATGGGGCACGGGCTGTAATCACGGCTAGGAATGGGGCACGGGCAGTAATCGCGGCTAGGAATGGGGCACGGGCTGTAATCGCGGCTAGGAATGGGGCACGGGCTGTCATCGCGGCTAGGAATGGGGCACGGGCAGTCATCGCGGCTAGGAATGGGGAACGGGCTGTCATCGCGGCTAGGAATGGGGCACGGGCTGTATTGATACCGTTTGAACAGCATCGATATTAGAGAGTGGCCGTACATCCGGTCGCACGCACTATGCTGCGACTGTTTGCATGTGGCGTATACTAAAACCTTTGTGGCATTATTGTGCGATCGGTTGCGCATGCAATGCGCGGCCGTTCTACAACAACGTGGGCAAGCACAAATCTCTCTCCACTATCCCAGATTCCAATCAGCCCTCTCTGAATTAGCAAACTGCGAGTCTCCGTCTCTGAACAAAAATAGGAACGCAGGAAAAAAGTCTGCGGGCGCCTTTCCAGTCTTTTGTTCCAAGACGAGGGGAGCAGTTCAAAAACACAGTGATGGGTGATATCCATCCCGGACGAGCCCCCATTTATTGATACCGTTTGAACAGCATCGATATTAGAGAGATTTGATTGCACAGACCAGATTGCCCATACCTCCCATTTCAATATAAAATAACTTTGTCACACAGAAACAGTTTGCGGTTCTAACACACACAAAGATACTATATTGTAAAAAGGGTATAATCAGCCTTAATCTATACAATGCAGCTATATACAGGATAAAGACAAAGATACAATTACCAATATTTTGCCATGCGGTCTGGATCCTAGACTAACAGCTGTCCATCAGGATTGCTGTGTGTTTCTTTAGGGTCAGGCAGGGAGAAAGGTAGCAAAGGAAAGGGGCTGGGATCCAGACAGCATAGGAATTTATAAGTGTACAATTTCCTTTGAACATAAACTGAATACTCAGAGGGGTTCCCTATTGGCCCTTTATTACTGGGTCACAATGGTTGTTGCTATTCATTTGTTAGTAGATGGTTGACGTCACTGGAGGTTGAACTGTTAGAAAATCCCTTTGTACTAACATTTGGCATGCAAATCTACAGGGAGGTGTACAGTGATTTATACAGTATAGAGTATAATTCTTGGCAGGTCTTCATAACTCGATAGTGATCCCTTCTATATTCATTCTGTTGGTTTCATATTCCTGTTGAGACAGAGGGAAATCGGTAGATACTACTCATGACCCATTTATCTTATTCCTAATCCCAGATATCATATAACTGCTATTTAACATGTAACATTCACTGTATACCTTTAAAACACATAGCATTGTGCGTATCTCAGTCAGTTTAGGGTTAAATGGGATATAAGTTTATTGTAAGGAAAGGCTGCTGTCCGTCGGGGTAAGGTTTCCGACAATAATACTTAAAAGCTGGCTATGCGATTGAAACGCAAAACAGTATTGCTGTACTAACTTTGTTATGTGTTTATGTAATGTAAAATGGTGCTTAACCGTTGTGAGCACAGAAGCATGGCTCGCCATTCACAATATGGCGAGTTGCGGGGGCATGGGATGCGTGTGCATGTATAGCGAGCATGTGCAATTGCGTGTGCGCAAGTGCGTGCGCAAATGCGGCGGGAGCGTGTGTTAGCATAAAATGGCCGTGGACGATCAAATCGTCCAATGGATGTCGTGTTGCGATTCGTGCGCAATTAAGCGATCGCAACCAATTTATACGGTTTCGACAGTCCACCCTTTGATAGCAATTATACGCTATCACCATATGCAAGCAACAATTAATAATTGGTTATCTGATTAGCCATACTATAAGACATTAGTTAATGTTATTGTTATGGGATGGCATGAGTTGTTAATTTACCCATCAATGAAGTGCTCTTGGGGGAAGGGACATAAAACTAGCCTTGTGTGCACACCACAGGCCAGACTGAAGAGGTCGTGACCATATGTTAGATGTGGGAATGCACCTAACCCATAAGGATAATTTTGAATTGTTTAGAGACTTCATTTTAAGATGTTTTGAAATAGCATTAATAACACTTTTATGCACTGCTAAACAAATCCAAATCACATCATTACAAGGTACGTGTTCTTATGGGACTTCTACTATCATTCGGATCTTATTTCATGTGGACATTGTATTATAAAGTATTGTTCAATGTTCTTAACGATATGACTCTGTGTGGTCATTTGAATCGTTGAATAATGCGCCCCTGGGGACATAAAGTAGCCCCTCGTACGCATACCACGTGGACTCTAAGTCGGGGAACAATGGGGAGCTAGTGTGGGAAAGCACCACTCCATGGAGAGGACAACCTTGGAAGAAAGGAGAGATGAAGACTACATTTAAACTAGGGTGTTCTAAAGAAACATTGACAATACTTTATTATACAAGGCAATATGCAAGCAAACATTAGATCGTACTCTCTAATTCAGGGTTATAATGTAGGGTATTAGTTACATTAGTATTCACAGCATCATGGGTAACTACCATCATTATTTAATTTTCCTGGTTTCCATTGGAACAACCTTTTGCACACTTCATAGCCGCTGGAACACATCTGATACATATGCCAATTATTAGGATGACCACCAACACTAGGATCAGGAGTTTCCCTATACTCGCAATCAGTCCTTGGACCCACTCTCCTAGACCCGAGAACCGTTTCATAGGGTTCAACCAGGAGAACCACTCTTCGACCTGTTCCTCCACTTCAGCGATTGAAGCATTATGGTTCTTCCGAAATTCCCATTTCAACTGCAGAATTTCATCCATTTTCCGGTCTATCACCTCCTTGGGGTCACTAGTGCTATTGGTGATATAAGTACAACATTTAACACCAAACTGGGTGACTAGGGTTACGCAATACCCTCCAGTGACAGCAGTTAAATAATTCAGCACTAAACGATGTTGGACCAGCTCTTTCTTGTACGCTTGCAACTCCTTACCAGTGTACCTAAAGGTGTCATCATATAGCTCGGTGATATTATCTATTAATTTTGCGAGATCTTGAATATATACCTAAAATTTAGAGATCCCCGAGCAATCCTGGTGGGATCAAGTGCAACTAAAATCTGGAAGCCAGTCGTCTCACTTATCATTTGAGTGGCTTTATGCACATCACCAGGAATCATGTTTCTCTTATTTCTGTGTTCATAATGCGTATGAAGGTATGGAGAAGGTATGTTCCTATGGACATCAATCATTTCATTATGTGCAAGAGTTATGACTTCAGGGAGTACCTTTCCCAAATAGCATAGTCCACTAGAACTTGGAGAGAGCCATTTATACGCTTTTCTACCACAAATATAATATACATCATCTGGGAGGATGAATGGGATGGAATGTTTCATGATACCGGTACACATCTTTTCTATGAATGATCCCATCCCTATCTCCTCCATTTGGCTAATACAAGTATCAGGTTGTATGATCTTCGCACAGTACCCGGGTGGTACTCTTCCAACCATCACTTTAACATTACTCCGCGTATACCTATACCTATAGAATTTCCCACTTGTAACAATGTTGTATAAAAGTGCTGAGTCTATAGATACATTATCGGCTCTCAGTGAGAAGGTCATTGTCTGATTAATTCCTGTGACTTCAAAATTCCCAGGTTTGTTGGGATTGGTGAAGTTGAAACATAACAGGGATTTATCTACTTGATATTGGTGGAGCTTCAAATTAGGGGAATCGGATATGTTAAATTTTCTGTCCACCGGTTTGCCTCCCTGTAAGTCAATCACTTCAGAGACCTTTAAGGGGAATGGGACTAACCCTACATTATGCTGTCCTTGAGGAACCTTGGAGCATACCCAACATTCGGTTTGGTTCAAAACCTTACCTACTAGGGAATGGTAGTCCTCTAACGGATGCTCGCCCAAGTATAAATTACTCTGGGTCTGACATCGTAGGATGCATTTATCATTGACTACAGGCCCACAATTTGCGCATATACAATACTCTTCAGACAATAAACCTTCACACTGCCTCTGAGATTCCAAGAGAGCAGATCTTTTAACCACTACAGTGCTAATATTGGTCAGGTACTGGCCTTGTTTTTGCAGCTTTCTCTCCCAGTTCCTCTCCACCGACACTACTACCGATCTCTCTCTCCATCCTCCGACCACCAGCACAGAACCAGGACATCCCGAAACACAACAGTATGATATGAACTCTGGGAGGATACACAAAAGCAGGTTACAACCTGAAACCCCATCACCATACCAGGTCTTACCAGCCTTGTTCAAGTGCTACTGATACAATTAGTAGCTTTCATGGAATAGGCTTGCAATCGACAGGTCCAGGTTCTCTGTCTCTCCCCTGGTCTGGTTCTCCTCAGGATTTTTGACCTTCCGACAATGGCTGGAATGGACCCAGGTGTCTCTCTCAGCTACTTTCACGGATGTTGTACTTGTCAGTAGCACTTTGTATGGTCCTTCCCAACGGTCAGTCAAACAACCTGAACGTAAAAAGTTTCGGATCATAACATACTCTCCAGGTTCAACATCATGACAGTTCATTTCAGGCATATCAGGTGATAACAGTTTTAGTTTCTGCTGCTGCTGTTGGAGCTGCTTACTCATCCCTATAAGGTACCTCACAGTAACCTCGTTGTTACTTTTCAAATCTTCCTGAGGACTTATAATTAAATGAGGTTGACTCCCGAACAGTATTTCGAATGGGGAAAGATTAAGAGGGGATCTAGGGGTGGTCCTGATACTATGGAGCACAAGAGGCAGAGCTTCTGGCCATCCCAAACCAGTTTCAGCCATGATTTTACTCAGCTTGTTTTTAATAGTACCATTTACCCTCTCCACCTTGGCACTGGCCTGCGGTCGATATGGGGTGTGAAGCTTACTATTAATACCCATCAACTTACACATACATTGAAAAACATCTCCAGTAAAATGGGTACCCCTATCACTTTCAATTACTCTAGGGATACCATACCTACATACAAACTCCTGAACTATTTTCTTTGCCGTGAATGCAGCAGTGTTGGTAGCAGCTGGGTATGCCTCTACCCAATTAGAGAATATGTCTATGCAAACCAAAACATACTTCAAGTTCCTGCAGGGTGGTAACTGGATGAAGTCAATTTGTATGACCTGGAAAGGGCCGTCTGTTGGAGGGATGTGAGATGGTTCGGTGGGTACAGTTTTTCCTATATTCTTCCTTAAGCAGGTCAAACAGGACATTGCCCTCTTCTCTGCTTGGGAAGAAAAGCCAGGTGCATACCAGTATGCCTTCACTAACTTACACATACCCTGCTTACCCAGATGGGTCAGACCATGTGCTGCTTCTGCTAAGCTTGGGTAGTATGCCTTAGGAGCTACTGGCTTCCCTTGTCCATTTCTCCAGAGCCCAGAGGACTCTTGCTCACATCCCTTGGATCTCCAGCTTGCTTTTTCCTGATGGGTACACACACCTTGCATTTCAACCAGTTTCTGCATGTCAACCGTTTCAAATACCAACACTTTATCCTTTTGATTAAGTTTTAAACCTGCTGCCCATTTGGCAGCTTCATCAGCCCTGTTGTTACCCAATGATACTGGATCATCTTCGCAGGTGTGGGCTTTACACTTAATGACAGCTACTGTCTTGGGTAGCTGTATTGCCGTCAACAGTCGTTTTATGTGATGTGCATGTGTGATTGGTGTGCCTGCTGCCGTTAGAAAATTTCTTAGACGCCATAGGGCCCCAAAATCGTGCACCACCCCAAAAGCGTACCTGGAGTCTGTGTAAATATTTCCTTCGGCCAACTCACACGCTCTCCTTAGTGCCACGAGTTCCGCCACCTGCGCTGAATGGGGTGGACCGAGTGGTTCGGCCGCTATAACGTCCTTGTCATCAACCACAGCATAACCTGTACATAACTCACCTGTATCAGTCTGTCTATGGCAACTCCCATCCGTGTAAAACGTTAAGTCTGCATTTTCTAACGGTGTGTCATGAATGTCAGGCCTAGCTGTAAAATTTTGATTTAAATACTCCATACAGTCATGCCTATTAATTCCTGTACCAAACTCACCTTCTACCACTGGTAACGATTCACCTTTACCTTCCACCCTTTGTGCATCATGAGGCACACTTGGTAAATATGTAGCAGGGTTTAAAGTATTACACCTCTTTATAGTAATGTTGGTCGGTGCAATTAACGCTAGTTCCCATTTAGTGAACCTAGCGGAGGAAACGTGTCTGGTCTGGGCCGAATTTAACAGGGCAGAAACAGCATGTGGTGTATGTACAGTCATGTCATGGCCTAACACTACATCCTCACTCTTTTCCACTAAGAGTGCGGTTGCAGCTACGCTCCTTAAACACGTTGGGAGTGCTCTTGCCACAGCGTCCAACTGGGCACTGTAGTATGCTACTGGTCTATTGGCATCACCATGTTTTTGTGTGAGAACTCCTGCCGCACAACCAGCAGCCTCCGTACAAAATAAATCAAAGGGTTTCCCATAGTCTGGAATCCCCAATGCAGGTGCTCTTATCAGACTGTCCTTAAGATTAAGGAAGGCTTGCTCTGACTCTTCAGAGTGCAAGACACGGTCTGGTTTTGTGGAAGATACTAACTCCTGCAGTGGTAAAGCCAGAATGGAAAAACCGGGTATCCATGACCTGCAATACCCACACATGCCCAAGAAGGTACGGATCTGGTGCTGGTTCTGCGGTAGTGTCATGGTCTGTATGGCGTGGATTCTGTCCGCTGTCAGATGTCGGAGGCCTTGGGTAAGACAGTGTCCCAAGTATTTAACCCTGGTCTGGCACGGCTGTAATTTGTCCTTAGCAACCTTATGCCCTGTGTGCGAGAGATGAAGCAACAAAAGTTTAGTATCATTTAAACATGACATAAACGAATCAGAGCATAACAGCAAATCGTCTACATATTGGATTAGTACCGATCCATTGGCAGGTTGAAAAGACTGTAAACAATCATGTAAGGCCTGGGAGAAGATACTGGGGCTGTCAATGAAGCCCTGGGGTAGTCGTGTCCATGTGTACTGTACGCCTTTGTATGTGAAGGCGAATAGGTATTGGCAATCAGGATGAAGGGGGACGGAGAAGAAAGCGGAGCATAAATCTATTGCCGTGAAATGGGTTGCGGTTGATGGGATTTGCATAAGGATGACAGCTGGGTTAGGCACTACGGGAAATTGGCTTTCTACCACCTTATTAACCCCTCTAAGGTCCTGTACCAGCCTGTACCCCCTCCCACCACTCTTTTTCACAGGGAAGATGGGACTGTTGGCTACACTGGCTGTACGGACTAAAATTCCCTGCTGTAGTAAATGCTCAATTATGGGGTGAACCCCTAACTCCACTTCTGGCTTTAATGGGTATTGGGGAATTTTGGGAGCGTGTCTACCGTTTTTCAGGTTTACCATGACGGGAGCTACATTTGCCATTAACCCAGTGTCCTGTCCATCCTTAGTCCAAAGGAAACTATGTATTTGTTCTAACATTTCATCTACCTGAGCTGAACCCTTGTCTGATGTTATGGTGTGCAGCATTAACCTTTGGGGAGTGTCTAGCACATCCCTTACCTCATGTGCAAACCTTCCTGGGACATCCATAAATATCCCATCAGGGGTACAATAGATAATACATCCCATTTTGCACAATAAATCTCTTCCCAGGAGATTAGTAGGGGCTGTTGCTGCCAGGAGGAAAGAATGCCTGGCATGCAAAGGCCCAATGGTAACCTACCTGTTACACCCATTGCTGGTACTGTCTGGTTTGTTATCTGTAGATTTTCAAGAGATTTTAAAACAGACCTGGTCGCCCCTGTCTACTAGGAAGGAACGTTCAGTACCAGCTACATTAACCTTTATTACCGGCTCTTCCCTAGTACCTCCCGTTATCCTGACTGCCTGCAGACTACAGGTATGACCTAACCCCTATAGTTGGCTATCTTCCCCCAGCAAGGCATTTGCAGCAACTATGTGGGCAGGATTTATCTGGTAGTTCTTATGGTTACGAGATGCATCAATACGTTGCTGCATGTGGGGTTCCTGAATTATGACTCTACAGTCCTTCCTAAAGTGTCCTACTTTAACCTCCGCTATTGAAGCAGTTGGTTCTAATACTTCCTGCACCCTTATTAAAGGAGCCTCCCCCACCATGGGTTCTACTAGGGCCTCCCCCCATGAGCTAAGGATCCCTCCCCCCCTCTTGATGCCATAGGGGCAGCTACTTGTACTTGCTGGGAAGGGACATTTAATAACTGCACAGCATGGGATGCAGCAGACATTGCTACAGGATCACTTTCTGCATCATAGACATTTTCCAAATATTCACTCAGGACCGGGTACAACTTACTTGGTTCAGTTACAACATTTTTATAGTTTTTGTTATGTGGTAATGTATCATCACCGCCCACCACATAAGGTGGCGGGGGTGCGCAAGCGCGATTCGCAATACCTTTGGCAACGCTACCATGCCGCAAGTTTGCACTTCCCTGTGATGCGTTCGCTACGCTGTGTAGCGTTGCGAGCGCATCACCCCTAGGCATGCACGTGGCTCCACACGGTGCCCCATGCACGCCATTAACCCATGTGCGACTCTCATTCAGCCAGAGTTTCAAAGAATCATCATACTCCACTCTTTTCTTTAGGGATTTCACTCTACATATGTGATCCCTAAGGTTATTTAAAATCTCCATATTAAAGCTTTCAATCTTTGGGAAAGGTTTCTCACTCTTACCCGTCATCTTAACCCACACAGTACAGTGCGTCGTTGCGTACGCACCATATTTAGTGTACATTATATGAAGAGCCGACCCGGTCGGACCTTGCATACACAGCGCATCGTCTACCATCCCTGTTGACTGTTTTGCGCCCATTTTGCAAAAAAAAAACAACAGCAATGATGAGACCGGTGGAAGAATTAACCGATAGGCTGCCTCCACACACCTATTCTACAGTTAGCTAATATCTAAAAATAGGGAGCACAGCAATACCTACTAAGGCAAGCACAGTACCACCTATAATAGGGAACACAGGAGTTATCTAGCTATAGATAAAACCACAGTAACCACCTATTGTCCCTTTGTCCCCGCAACCAGCCTCAGTCAGAGATGCCACACTCGTATGGTCCGGTCGCAACACTCAAAGGCCCTAACTGACCGATGAATATTACAACTACACTGGAAGCTATATTTTATCGTTAACTCTCTTTAACGATAGGAAACCAGGAGGATCCCCTCTGCCAGTATACCTGTTATGTATACCCTATATTTATTACCTAAAATAGGGACCACGAAGGCACAACCTATTTA
Organism: Taudactylus pleione; assembly: GCA_031769625.1. Taxonomy (NCBI): domain Eukaryota; kingdom Metazoa; phylum Chordata; class Amphibia; order Anura; family Myobatrachidae; genus Taudactylus; species Taudactylus pleione. The sequence continues at coordinate 429,906 of JAUIMM010002538.1, forward strand.
ACAATCTCAATCATACACCTTACACACTTCTATATTGTGGCCAAATAACAAAAATAAAAAAAATACCTTTCTTTTGATTTATAGCCTTTTGGAGATTACAGCCCTATCAATATGACGTATTTCAGTCTTGATGATTTATTTGAATTCTAACAGAAATGCTAGTCACATGCTTCACTTGCTATTGTGCGTTCGGTTACAAACAATTAGATGTAATCACTACACATGGCAGGAAGTGGCCGTACATCCGGTCGCACGCACTATGCTGCGACTGTTTGCATGTGGTGTACACTAAAACCTTTGTGGCATTATTGTGCGATCGGTTGCGCATGCAATGCGCGGCCGTTCTACAACAACGTGGGCAAGCACAAATCTCTCTCCACTATCCCAGATTCTAATCAGCCCTCTCTGAATTCGCAAACTGCGAGTCTCCGTCTCTGAACAAAAATAGGAACGCAGGAAAAAAGTCTGCGGGCGCCTTTCCAGTCTTTTGTTCCAAGACGAGGAGAGCAGTTCAAAAACACAGTGATGGGTGATATCCATCCCGGACGAGCCCCCATTTATTGATACCGTTTGAACAGCATCGATATTAAAGAGATTTGATTGCACAGACCAGATTGCCCATACCTCCCATTTCAATATAAAATAACTTTGTCACACAGAAACAGTTTGCGGTTCTAACACACACAAAGATACTATATTGTAAAAAGGGTATAATCAGCCTTAATCTATACAATGCAGCTATATACAGGATAAAGACAAAGATACAATTACCAATATTTTGCCATGCGGTCTGGATCCTAGACTAACAGCTGTCCATCAGGATTGCTGTGTGTTTCTTTAGGGTCAGGCAGGGAGAAAGGTAGCAAAGGAAAGGGGCTGGGATCCAGACTGCATGGCAATTTATAGGTGTACAATTACCTTTGAACATAAGCTAAATACTCAGAGGGGTTCCCTATTGGCCCTTTATTACTGAGTCACAATGGTTGTTGCTATTCATTTGTTAGTAGATGGTTGACGTCACTGGAGGTTGAACTGTTAGAAAATCCCTTTGTACTAACATTTGGCATGCAAATCTACAGGGGAGGTGTACAGTGATTTATACAGTATAGAGTATAATTCTTGGCAGGTCTTCATAACTCGATAGTGATCCCTTCCATATTCATTCTGTTGGTTTCATATTCCTGTTGAGACAGAGGGAAATCGGTAGATACTACTCATGACCCATTTATCTTATTCCTAATCCCAGATATCATATAACTGCTATTTAACATGTAACATTCACTGTATACCTTTAAAACACATAGCATTGTGCGTATCTCAGTCAGTTTAGGGTTAAATGGGATATAAGTTTATTGTAAGGAAAGGCTGCTGTCCGTCGGGGTAAGGTTTCCGACAATAATACTTAAAAGCTGGCTATGCGATTGAAACGCAAAACAGTATTTAAACAGTATTGCTGTACTAACTTTGTTATGTGTTTATGTAATGTAAAATGGTGCTTAACCGTTGTGAGCACAGAAGCATGGCTCGCCATTCACAGTATGGCGAGTTGCGGGGGCAGGGGATGCGTGTGAATGTATAGCGAGCATGTGCAATTGCGTGTGCGCAAGTGCGTGCGCAAATGCGGCGGGAGCGTGTGTTCGCATAAAATGGCTGTGAACGATCAAATCGTCCAATGAATGTCGTGTTGTGATTCGTGCGCAATTAAGCGATCGCAACCAATTTATACGGTTTCGACAGGCTGTCATTGTGGCTAGGAATGGGGCACGGGCAACTGTAATGGCAGCTAGGAATGGGGCATGGGCAGTAATGGCGGCTAGGAATGGGGCACGGGCAATAATGGCGGCTAGAAATGGGGCATGAGCAGTAATCATGGGTAGGAATGGGGCACAGGCAGTAATCACGGCTAGGAATGGGGCACGGGCAGCTGTAATGGCAGCTAGGAATGGGGCATGGGCAGTAATGGCGGCTAGGAATGGGGCACGGGCAGTAATGGCGGCTAGGAATGGGGCATGGGCAATAATCGCGGGTAGGAATGGGGCACGGGCACTAATCACGGCTGGGAATGGGGCACGGGTAGCTGTAATGGCGGCTAGGAATGGGGCACGGGCAGTGATCGCGGTTAGGAATGGGGCATGGGCTGTCATCGTGGCTAGGAATGGGGCATGGGCAGCTGTAATGGTGGCTAGGAATGGGGCACGGGCAGTAATCGCGGCTAGGAATGGGGCATGGGCAGTAATCGCGGTTAGGAATGGGGCAAGGGCAGTAATCACAGCTAGGAATGGGGCACGGGCAGCTGTAATGGCAGCTAGGAATGGGGCACGGGCAGTAATCGCGGTTAGGAATGGGGCACGGGGAATAATCGCGGCTAGCGATAGGGCACGGGCTGCAGTAATGGCGGCTAGGAGTGGGGCATGGGCAGTAATCGCTGCTAGGAATGGGGCACGGGCTGCAGTAATGGTGGCTAGGAATGGGGCACGGGCAGCTGTAATGGCGACTAAGAATGGGGCACGGGCAGCTGTAATGGCAGCTAGGAATGGGGCACGGGCAGTAATCGCGGTTAGGAATGGGGCACGGGGAATAATCGCGGCTAGCGATAGGGCACGGGCTGCAGTAATGGCGGCTAGGAGTGGGGCATGGGCAGTAATCGCTGCTAGGAATGGGGCACGGGCTGCAGTAATGGTGGCTAGGAATGGGGCACGGGCAGCTGTAATGGCGACTAAGAATGGGGCACGGGCAGCTGTAATGGCAGCTAGGAATGGGGCACGGGCAGTAATCGCGGTTAGGAATGGGGCACGGGGAATAATCACGGCTAGCGATAGGGCACGGGCTGCAGTAATGGCGGCTAGGAGTGGGGCATGGGCAGTAATCGCTGCTAGGAATGGGGCACGGGCTGCAGTAATGGTGGCTAGGAATGGGGCAGGGCAGCTGTAATGGCGACTAAGAATGAGGCACGGGCAGCTGTAATGGCAGCTAGGAATGGGGCACGGGCTGTAATCGCGGCTAGGAATGGGGCACGTGCAGCTGTAATTACGGCTAGGAATGGGGCATGGGCAGTAATCGTGGCTAGGAATGGGGCACGGGAAGTAATGGCGGCTAGGAATGGGTCACGGGTAGCTGTAATGGCGGCTGGGAATGGGGCACGGGCTGTAATGGCGGCTGGGAATGGGGCACGGGCGGTAATGGCGGCTAGGAGTGGGGCACGGGCAGTGATGGCGGCTAGGAGTGGGGCACGGGCGGTGATGGCGGCTAGGAATGGGGGCACGGGCGTTGATGGCGGCTGGGAATGGGGGCACGGGCGGTGATTGGCGGCTAGGAATGGGGCACGGGCGGTGATGGCGGCTAGGAATGGGGCACGGGCGGTGATGGCGGCTAGGAATGGGGCACGGGCGGTGGTGGCGGCTAGGAATGGGACACGGGCGGTGATGGCGGCTAGGAATGGGGCATGGGCTGTCATCGTGGCTAGGAATGGGGCATGGGCAGCTGTAATGGTGGCTAGGAATGGGGCACGGGCAGTAATCGCGGCTAGGAATGGGGCACGGGCAGTAATCGCGGTTAGGAATGGGGCAAGGGCAGTAATCACAGCTAGGAATGGGGCACGGGCAGCTGTAATGGCAGCTAGGAATGGGGCACGGGCAGTGGTGGTGGCTAGGAATGGGGCACGGGCAGTGGTGGCGGCTAGGAATGGGACACGGGCGGTGATGGCGGCTAGGAATGGGGCACGGGCTGTCATCGCGGCTAGGAATGGGGCATGGGCTGTCATCGTGGCTAGGAATGGGGCATGGGCAGCTGTAATGGTGGCTAGGAATGGGGCACGGGCAGTAATCGCGGCTAGGAATGGGGCACAGGCAGTAATCGCGGTTAGGAATGGAGCAAGGGCAGTAATCACAGCTAGGAATGGGGCACGGGCAGCTGTAATGGCAGCTAGGAATGGGGCACGGGCTGTAATCGCGGTTAGGAATGGAGCAAGGGCAGTAATCACAGCTAGGAATGGGGCACGGGCAGCTGTAATGGCAGCTAGGAGTGGGGCACGGGCGGTGATGGTGGCTAGGAATGGGGGCACGGGCGGTGATGGCGGCTGGGAATGGGGCACGGGCGGTGATGGCGGCTGGGAATGGGACACGGGCGGTGATGGCGGCTGGGAATGGGGCACGGGCGGTGATGGCGGCTGGGAATGGGGCAAGGGCGGTGATGGCGGCTGGGAATGGGGCACGGGCGTTGATGGCGGCTGGGAATGGGGGCACGGGCGGTGATTGGCGGCTAGGAATGGGGCACGGGCGGTGATGGCGGCTAGGAATGGGGCACGGGCGGTGATGGCGGCTAGGAATGGGGCACGGGCGGTGGTGGCGGCTAGGAATGGGACACGGGCGGTGATGGCGGCTAGGAATGGGGCACGGGCGGTGATGGCAGCTAGGAATGGGGCATGGGCTGTCATCGTGGCTAGGAATGGGGCATGGGCAGCTGTAATGGTGGCTAGGAATGGGGCACGGGCAGTAATCGCGGCTAGGAATGGGGCACGGGCGGTGATGTCGGCTAGGAATGGGGGCACGGGCGGTGATGGCGGCTAGGAATGGGGCACGGGCGGTGATGGCGGCTGGGAATGGGGCACGGGCGGTGATGGCGGCTGGGAATGGGGCAGGGGCGGTGATGGCGGCTGGGAATGGGGCACGGGCGGTGATGGCGGCTGGGAATGGGGCACGGGCGCTGATGGCGGCTGGGAATGGGGAACGTGCGGTGATGGCGGCTGGGAATGGGGCACGGGCGGTGATGGCGGCTGGGAATGGGGCACGGGAGGTGATGGCGGCTGGGAATGGGGCACGGGCGGTGATGGCGGCTGGGAATGGGGCACGGGCGGTGATGGCGGCTGGGAATGGGGCACGGGCGGTGATGGCGGCTAGGAATGGGGCACGGGCGGTGATGGCGGCTAGGAATGGGGCACGGGCGGTGATGGCGGCTAGGAATGGGGCACGGGCGGTGGTGGCGGCTAGGAATGGGACACAGGCGGTGATGGCGGCTAGGAATGGGGCACGGGCGGTGATGGCGGCTAGGAATGGGGCATGGGCTGTCATCGTGGCTAGGAATGGGGCATGGGCAGCTGTAATGGTGGCTAGGAATGGGGCACGGGCAGTAATCGCGGCTAGGAATGGGGCACGGGCGGTGATGTCGGCTAGGAATGGGGGCACGGGCAGCTGTAATGGTGGCTAGGAATGGGGCACGGGCGGTGATGGCGGCTGGGAATGGGGCACGGGCGGTGATGGCGGCTGGGAATGGGGCACGGGCGGTGATTGCGGCTGGGAATGGGGCACGGGCGGTGATGGCGGCTGGGAATGGGGAACGGGCGGTGATGGCGGCTGGGAATGGGGCACGGGCGGTGATGGCGGCTGGGAATGGGGCACGGGCGGTGATGGCGGCTGGGAATGGGGCAAGGGCGGTGATGGCGGCTGGGAATGGGGCACGGGCGTTGATGGCGGCTGGGAATGGGGGCACGGGCGGTGATTGGCGGCTAGGAATGGGGCACGGGCGGTGGTGGCGGCTAGGAATGGGACACGGGCGGTGATGGCGGCTAGGAATGGGGCACGGGCGGTGATGGGGGTAGGAATGGGGCATGGGCTGTCATCGTGGCTAGGAATGGGGCATGGGCAGCTGTAATGGTGGCTAGGAATGGGGCACGGGCGGTGATGGCGGCTGGGAATGGGGCACGGGCGGTGATGGCGGCTGGGAATGGGGCACGGGCGGTGATGGCGGCTGGGAATGGGGCACGGGCGGTGATGGCGGCTAGGAATGGGGCACGGGCGGTGGTGGCGGCTAGGAATGGGACACAGGCGGTGATGGCGGCTAGGAATGGGGCACGGGCGGTGATGGCGGCTAGGAATGGGGCATGGGCTGTCATCGTGGCTAGGAATGGGGCATGGGCAGCTGTAATGGTGGCTAGGAATGGGGCACGGGCAGTAATCGCGGCTAGGAATGGGGCACGGGCGGTGATGTCGGCTAGGAATGGGGGCACGGGCAGCTGTAATGGTGGCTAGGAATGGGGCACGGGCGGTGATGGCGGCTGGGAATGGGGCACGGGCGGTGATGGCGGCTGGGAATGGGGCACGGGCGGTGATGGCGGCTGGGAATGGGGCACGGGCGGTGATGGCGGCTGGGAATGGGGAACGGGCGGTGATGGCGGCTGGGAATGGGGCACGGGCGGTGATGGCGGCTGGGAATGGGGCACGGGCGGTGATGGCGGCTGGGAATGGGGCAAGGGCGGTGATGGCGGCTGGGAATGGGGCACGGGCGTTGATGGCGGCTGGGAATGGGGGCACGGGCGGTGATTGGCGGCTAGGAATGGGGCACGGGCGGTGGTGGCGGCTAGGAATGGGACACGGGCGGTGATGGCGGCTAGGAATGGGGCACGGGCGGTGATGGGGGTAGGAATGGGGCATGGGCTGTCATCGTGGCTAGGAATGGGGCATGGGCAGCTGTAATGGTGGCTAGGAATGGGGCACGGGCGGTGATGGCGGCTGGGAATGGGGCACGGGCGGTGATGGCGGCTGGGAATGGGGCACGGGCGGTGATGGCGGCTGGGAATGGGGCACGGGCGGTGATGGCGGCTGGGAATGGGGAACGGGCGGTGATGGCGGCTGGGAATGGGGCACGGGCGGTGATGGCGGCTGGGAATGGGGCACGGGAGGTGATGGCGGCTGGGAATGGGGCACGGGCGGTGATGGCGGCTGGGAATGGGGCACGGGCGGTGATGGCGGCTGGGAATGGGGCACGGGCGCTGATGGCGGCTGGGAATGGGGAACGTGCGGTGATGGCGGCTGGGAATGGGGCACGGGCGGTGATGGCGGCTGGGAATGGGGCACGGGAGGTGATGGCGGCTGGGAATGGGGCACGGGCGGTGATGGCGGCTGGGAATGGGGCACGGGCGGTGATGGCGGCTGGGAATGGGGCACGGGCGGTGATGGCGGCTGGGAATGGGGCACGGGCGGTGATGGCGGCTGGGAATGGGGCACGGGCGGTGATGGCGGCTAGGAATGGGGCACGGGCGGTGGTGGCGGCTAGGAATGGGACACGGGCGGTGATGGCGGCTAGGAATGGGGCACGGGCGGTGATGGCGGCTAGGAATGGGGCATGGGCTGTCATCGTGGCTAGGAATGGGGCATGGGCAGCTGTAATGGTGGCTAGGAATGGGGCACGGGCAGTAATCGCGGCTAGGAATGGGGCACGGGCGGTGATGTCGGCTAGGAATGGGGGCACGGGCAGCTGTAATGGTGGCTAGGAATGGGGCACGGGCGGTGATGGCGGCTGGGAATGGGGCACGGGCGGTGATGGCGGCTGGGAATGGGGCACGGGCGGTGATGGCGGCTGGGAATGGGGCACGGGCGGTGATGGCGGCTGGGAATGGGGAACGGGCGGTGATGGCGGCTGGGAATGGGGCACGGGCGGTGATGGCGGCTGGGAATGGGGCACGGGCGGTGATGGCGGCTGGGAATGGGGCAAGGGCGGTGATGGCGGCTGGGAATGGGGCACGGGCGTTGATGGCGGCTGGGAATGGGGGCACGGGCGGTGATTGGCGGCTAGGAATGGGGCACGGGCGGTGGTGGCGGCTAGGAATGGGACACGGGCGGTGATGGCGGCTAGGAATGGGGCACGGGCGGTGATGGGGGTAGGAATGGGGCATGGGCTGTCATCGTGGCTAGGAATGGGGCATGGGCAGCTGTAATGGTGGCTAGGAATGGGGCACGGGCGGTGATGGCGGCTGGGAATGGGGCACGGGCGGTGATGGCGGCTGGGAATGGGGCACGGGCGGTGATGGCGGCTGGGAATGGGGCACGGGCGGTGATGGCGGCTGGGAATGGGGCACGGGCGGTGATGGCGGCTGGGAATGGGGAACGGGCGGTGATGGCGGCTGGGAATGGGGCACGGGCGGTGATGGCGGCTGGGAATGGGGCACGGGCGGTGATGGCGGCTGGGAATGGGGCAAGGGCGGTGATGGCGGCTGGGAATGGGGCACGGGCGTTGATGGCGGCTGGGAATGGGGGCACGGGCGGTGATTGGCGGCTAGGAATGGGGCACGGGCGGTGGTGGCGGCTAGGAATGGGACACGGGCGGTGATGGCGGCTAGGAATGGGGCACGGGCGGTGATGGGGGTAGGAATGGGGCATGGGCTGTCATCGTGGCTAGGAATGGGGCATGGGCAGCTGTAATGGTGGCTAGGAATGGGGCACGGGCGGTGATGGCGGCTGGGAATGGGGCACGGGCGGTGATGGCGGCTGGGAATGGGGCACGGGCGGTGATGGCGGCTGGGAATGGGGCACGGGCGGTGATGGCGGCTGGGAATGGGGCACGGGCGGTGATGGCGGCTGGGAATGGGGAACGGGCGGTGATGGCGGCTGGGAATGGGGCACGGGCGGTGATGGCGGCTGGGAATGGGGCACGGGCGGTGATGGCGGCTGGGAATGGGGCAAGGGCGGTGATGGCGGCTGGGAATGGGGCACGGGCGTTGATGGCGGCTGGGAATGGGGGCACGGGCGGTGATTGGCGGCTAGGAATGGGGCACGGGCGGTGGTGGCGGCTAGGAATGGGACACGGGCGGTGGTGGCGGCTAGGAATGGGGCACGGGCGGTGATGGGGGTAGGAATGGGGCATGGGCTGTCATCGTGGCTAGGAATGGGGCATGGGCAGCTGTAATGGTGGCTAGGAATGGGGCACGGGCGGTGATGGCGGCTGGGAATGGGGCACGGGCGGTGATGGCGGCTGGGAATGGGGCACGGGCGGTGATGGCGGCTGGGAATGGGGCACGGGCGGTGATGGCGGCTGGGAATGGGGAACGGGCGGTGATGGCGGCTGGGAATGGGGCACGGGCGGTGATGGCGGCTGGGAATGGGGCACGGGCGGTGATGGCGGCTGGGAATGGGGCAAGGGCGGTGATGGCGGCTGGGAATGGGGCACGGGCGTTGATGGCGGCTGGGAATGGGGGCACGGGCGGTGATTGGCGGCTAGGAATGGGCCACGGGCGGTGGTGGCGGCTAGGAATGGGACACGGGCGGTGATGGCGGCTAGGAATGGGGCACGGGCGGTGATGGGGGTAGGAATGGGGCATGGGCTGTCATCGTGGCTAGGAATGGGGCATGGGCAGCTGTAATGGTGGCTAGGAATGGGGCACGGGCGGTGATGGCGGCTGGGAATGGGGCACGGGCGGTGATGGCGGCTGGGAATGGGGCACGGGCGGTGATGGCGGCTGGGAATGGGGCACGGGCGGTGATGGCGGCTGGGAATGGGGCACGGGCGGTGATGGCGGCTGGGAATGGGGAACGGGCGGTGATGGCGGCTGGGAATGGGGCACGGGCGGTGATGGCGGCTGGGAATGGGGCACGGGCGGTGATGGCGGCTGGGAATGGGGCAAGGGCGGTGATGGCGGCTGGGAATGGGGCACGGGCGTTGATGGCGGCTGGGAATGGGGGCACGGGCGGTGATTGGCGGCTAGGAATGGGGCACGGGCGGTGGTGGCGGCTAGGAATGGGACACGGGCGGTGATGGCAGCTAGGAATGGGGCACGGGCGGTGATGGGGGTAGGAATGGGGCATGGGCTGTCATCGTGGCTAGGAATGGGGCATGGGCAGCTGTAATGGTGGCTAGGAATGGGGCACGGGCGGTGATGGCGGCTGGGAATGGGGCACGGGCGGTGATGGCGGCTGGGAATGGGGCACGGGCGGTGATGGCGGCTGGGAATGGGGAACGGGCGGTGATGGCGGCTGGGAATGGGGCACGGGCGGTGATGGCGGCTGGGAATGGGGCACGGGCGGTGATGGCGGCTGGGAATGGGGCAAGGGCGGTGATGGCGGCTGGGAATGGGGCACGGGCGTTGATGGCGGCTGGGAATGGGGGCACGGGCGGTGATTGGCGGCTAGGAATGGGGCACGGGCGGTGGTGGCGGCTAGGAATGGGACACGGGCGGTGATGGCGGCTAGGAATGGGGCACGGGCGGTGATGGGGGTAGGAATGGGGCATGGGCTGTCATCGTGGCTAGGAATGGGGCATGGGCAGCTGTAATGGTGGCTAGGAATGGGGCACGGGCGGTGATGGCGGCTGGGAATGGGGCACGGGCGGTGATGGCGGCTGGGAATGGGGCACGGGCGGTGATGGCGGCTGGGAATGGGGCACGGGCGGTGATGGCGGCTGGGAATGGGGCACGGGCGGTGATGGCGGCTGGGAATGGGGAACGGGCGGTGATGGCGGCTGGGAATGGGGCACGGGCGGTGATGGCGGCTGGGAATGGGGCACGGGCGGTGATGGCGGCTGGGAATGGGGCAAGGGCGGTGATGGCGGCTGGGAATGGGGCACGGGCGTTGATGGCGGCTGGGAATGGGGGCACGGGCGGTGATTGGCGGCTAGGAATGGGGCACGGGCGGTGGTGGCGGCTAGGAATGGGACACGGGCGGTGATGGCGGCTAGGAATGGGGCACGGGCGGTGATGGGGGTAGGAATGGGGCATGGGCTGTCATCGTGGCTAGGAATGGGGCATGGGCAGCTGTAATGGTGGCTAGGAATGGGGCACGGGCGGTGATGGCGGCTGGGAATGGGGCACGGGCGGTGATGGCGGCTGGGAATGGGGCACGGGCGGTGATGGCGGCTGGGAATGGGGCACGGGCGGTGATGGCGGCTGGGAATGGGGAACGGGCGGTGATGGCGGCTGGGAATGGGGCACGGGCGGTGATGGCGGCTGGGAATGGGGCACGGGCGGTGATGGCGGCTGGGAATGGGGCAAGGGCGGTGATGGCGGCTGGGAATGGGGCACGGGCGTTGATGGCGGCTGGGAATGGGGGCACGGGCGGTGATTGGCGGCTAGGAATGGGGCACGGGCGGTGGTGGCGGCTAGGAATGGGACACGGGCGGTGATGGCGGCTAGGAATGGGGCACGGGCGGTGATGGGGGTAGGAATGGGGCATGGGCTGTCATCGTGGCTAGGAATGGGGCATGGGCAGCTGTAATGGTGGCTAGGAATGGGGCACGGGCGGTGATGGCGGCTGGGAATGGGGCACGGGCGGTGATGGCGGCTGGGAATGGGGCACGGGCGGTGATGGCGGCTGGGAATGGGGAACGGGCGGTGATGGCGGCTGGGAATGGGGCACGGGCGGTGATGGCGGCTGGGAATGGGGCACGGGCGGTGATGGCGGCTGGGAATGGGGCAAGGGCGGTGATGGCGGCTGGGAATGGGGCACGGGCGTTGATGGCGGCTGGGAATGGGGGCACGGGCGGTGATTGGCGGCTAGGAATGGGGCACGGGCGGTGGTGGCGGCTAGGAATGGGACACGGGCGGTGATGGCGGCTAGGAATGGGGCACGGGCGGTGATGGGGGTAGGAATGGGGCATGGGCTGTCATCGTGGCTAGGAATGGGGCATGGGCAGCTGTAATGGTGGCTAGGAATGGGGCACGGGCGGTGATGGCGGCTGGGAATGGGGCACGGGCGGTGATGGCGGCTGGGAATGGGGCACGGGCGGTGATGGCGGCTGGGAATGGGGCACGGGCGGTGATGGCGGCTGGGAATGGGGCACGGGCGGTGATGGCGGCTGGGAATGGGGAACGGGCGGTGATGGCGGCTGGGAATGGGGCACGGGCGGTGATGGCGGCTGGGAATGGGGCACGGGCGGTGATGGCGGCTGGGAATGGGGCAAGGGCGGTGATGGCGGCTGGGAATGGGGCACGGGCGTTGATGGCGGCTGGGAATGGGGGCACGGGCGGTGATTGGCGGCTAGGAATGGGGCACGGGCGGTGGTGGCGGCTAGGAATGGGACACGGGCGGTGATGGCGGCTAGGAATGGGGCACGGGCGGTGATGGGGGTAGGAATGGGGCATGGGCTGTCATCGTGGCTAGGAATGGGGCATGGGCAGCTGTAATGGTGGCTAGGAATGGGGCACGGGCGGTGATGGCGGCTGGGAATGGGGCACGGGCGGTGATGGCGGCTGGGAATGGGGCACGGGCGGTGATGGCGGCTGGGAATGGGGCACGGGCGGTGATGGCGGCTGGGAATGGGGAACGGGCGGTGATGGCGGCTGGGAATGGGGCACGGGCGGTGATGGCGGCTGGGAATGGGGCACGGGCGGTGATGGCGGCTGGGAATGGGGCAAGGGCGGTGATGGCGGCTGGGAATGGGGCACGGGCGTTGATGGCGGCTGGGAATGGGGGCACGGGCGGTGATTGGCGGCTAGGAATGGGGCACGGGCGGTGGTGGCGGCTAGGAATGGGACACGGGCGGTGATGGCGGCTAGGAATGGGGCACGGGCGGTGATGGGGGTAGGAATGGGGCATGGGCTGTCATCGTGGCTAGGAATGGGGCATGGGCAGCTGTAATGGTGGCTAGGAATGGGGCACGGGCGGTGATGGCGGCTGGGAATGGGGCACGGGCGGTGATGGCGGCTGGGAATGGGGCACGGGCGGTGATGGCGGCTGGGAATGGGGAACGGGCGGTGATGGCGGCTGGGAATGGGGCACGGGCGGTGATGGCGGCTGGGAATGGGGCACGGGCGGTGATGGCGGCTGGGAATGGGGCAAGGGCGGTGATGGCGGCTGGGAATGGGGCACGGGCGTTGATGGCGGCTGGGAATGGGGGCACGGGCGGTGATTGGCGGCTAGGAATGGGGCACGGGCGGTGGTGGCGGCTAGGAATGGGACACGGGCGGTGATGGCGGCTAGGAATGGGGCACGGGCGGTGATGGGGGTAGGAATGGGGCATGGGCTGTCATCGTGGCTAGGAATGGGGCATGGGCAGCTGTAATGGTGGCTAGGAATGGGGCACGGGCGGTGATGGCGGCTGGGAATGGGGCACGGGCGGTGATGGCGGCTGGGAATGGGGCACGGGCGGTGATGGCGGCTGGGAATGGGGCACGGGCGGTGATGGCGGCTGGGAATGGGGCACGGGCGGTGATGGCGGCTGGGAATGGGGAACGGGCGGTGATGGCGGCTGGGAATGGGGCACGGGCGGTGATGGCGGCTGGGAATGGGGCACGGGCGGTGATGGCGGCTGGGAATGGGGCAAGGGCGGTGATGGCGGCTGGGAATGGGGCACGGGCGTTGATGGCGGCTGGGAATGGGGGCACGGGCGGTGATTGGCGGCTAGGAATGGGGCACGGGCGGTGGTGGCGGCTAGGAATGGGACACGGGCGGTGATGGCGGCTAGGAATGGGGCACGGGCGGTGATGGGGGTAGGAATGGGGCATGGGCTGTCATCGTGGCTAGGAATGGGGCATGGGCAGCTGTAATGGTGGCTAGGAATGGGGCACGGGCGGTGATGGCGGCTGGGAATGGGGCACGGGCGGTGATGGCGGCTGGGAATGGGGCACGGGCGGTGATGGCGGCTGGGAATGGGGCACGGGCGGTGATGGCGGCTGGGAATGGGGCACGGGCGGTGATGGCGGCTGGGAATGGGGAACGGGCGGTGATGGCGGCTGGGAATGGGGCACGGGCGGTGATGGCGGCTGGGAATGGGGCACGGGCGGTGATGGCGGCTGGGAATGGGGCACGGGCGTTGATGGCGGCTGGGAATGGGGGCACGGGCGGTGATTGGCGGCTAGGAATGGGGCACGGGCGGTGGTGGCGGCTAGGAATGGGACACGGGCGGTGATGGCGGCTAGGAATGGGGCACGGGCGGTGATGGGGGTAGGAATGGGGCATGGGCTGTCATCGTGGCTAGGAATGGGGCATGGGCAGCTGTAATGGTGGCTAGGAATGGGGCACGGGCGGTGATGGCGGCTGGGAATGGGGCACGGGCGGTGATGGCGGCTGGGAATGGGGCACGGGCGGTGATGGCGGCTGGGAATGGGGCACGGGCGGTGATGGCGGCTGGGAATGGGGCACGGGCGGTGATGGCGGCTGGGAATGGGGAACGGGCGGTGATGGCGGCTGGGAATGGGGCACGGGCGGTGATGGCGGCTGGGAATGGGGCACGGGCGGTGATGGCGGCTGGGAATGGGGCACGGGCGGTGATGGCGGCTGGGAATGGGGCAAGGGCGGTGATGGCGGCTGGGAATGGGGCACGGGCGTTGATGGCGGCTGGGAATGGGGGCACGGGCGGTGATTGGCGGCTAGGAATGGGGCACGGGCGGTGGTGGCGGCTAGGAATGGGACACGGGCGGTGATGGCGGCTAGGAATGGGGCACGGGCGGTGATGGGGGTAGGAATGGGGCATGGGCTGTCATCGTGGCTAGGAATGGGGCACGGGCGGTGATGGCGGCTGGGAATGGGGCACGGGCGGTGATGGCGGCTGGGAATGGGGCACGGGCGGTGATGGCGGCTGGGAATGGGGCACGGGCGGTGATGGCGGCTGGGAATGGGGCACGGGCGGTGATGGCGGCTGGGAATGGGGCACGGGCGGTGATGGCGGCTGGGAATGGGGCACGGGCGGTGATGGCGGCTGGGAATGGGGCACGGGCGGTGATGGCGGCTGGGAATGGGGAACGGGCGGTGATGGCGGCTGGGAATGGGGCACGGGCGGTGATGGCGGCTGGGAATGGGGCACGGGCGGTGATGGCGGCTGGGAATGGGGCACGGGCGGTGATGGCGGCTGGGAATGGGGCAAGGGCGGTGATGGCGGCTGGGAATGGGGCACGGGCGTTGATGGCGGCTGGGAATGGGGGCACGGGCGGTGATTGGCGGCTAGGAATGGGGCACGGGCGGTGGTGGCGGCTAGGAATGGGACACGGGCGGTGATGGCGGCTAGGAATGGGGCACGGGCGGTGATGGGGGTAGGAATGGGGCATGGGCTGTCATCGTGGCTAGGAATGGGGCACGGGCGGTGATGGCGGCTGGGAATGGGGCACGGGCGGTGATGGCGGCTGGGAATGGGGCACGGGCGGTGATGGCGGCTGGGAATGGGGCACGGGCGGTGATGGCGGCTGGGAATGGGGCACGGGCGGTGATGGCGGCTGGGAATGGGGCACGGGCGGTGATGGCGGCTGGGAATGGGGCACGGGCGGTGATGGCGGCTGGGAATGGGGCACGGGCGGTGATGGCGGCTGGGAATGGGGAACGGGCGGTGATGGCGGCTGGGAATGGGGCACGGGCGGTGATGGCGGCTGGGAATGGGGCACGGGCGGTGATGGCGGCTGGGAATGGGGCACGGGCGGTGATGGCGGCTGGGAATGGGGCAAGGGCGGTGATGGCGGCTGGGAATGGGGCACGGGCGTTGATGGCGGCTGGGAATGGGGGCACGGGCGGTGATTGGCGGCTAGGAATGGGGCACGGGCGGTGGTGGCGGCTAGGAATGGGACACGGGCGGTGATGGCGGCTAGGAATGGGGCACGGGCGGTGATGGGGGTAGGAATGGGGCATGGGCTGTCATCGTGGCTAGGAATGGGGCACGGGCGGTGATGGCGGCTGGGAATGGGGCACGGGCGGTGATGGCGGCTGGGAATGGGGCACGGGCGGTGATGGCGGCTGGGAATGGGGCACGGGCGGTGATGGCGGCTGGGAATGGGGCACGGGCGGTGATGGCGGCTGGGAATGGGGCACGGGCGGTGATGGCGGCTGGGAATGGGGCACGGGCGGTGATGGCGGCTGGGAATGGGGCACGGGCGGTGATGGCGGCTGGGAATGGGGAACGGGCGGTGATGGCGGCTGGGAATGGGGCACGGGCGGTGATGGCGGCTGGGAATGGGGCACGGGCGGTGATGGCGGCTGGGAATGGGGCACGGGCGGTGATGGCGGCTGGGAATGGGGCAAGGGCGGTGATGGCGGCTGGGAATGGGGCACGGGCGTTGATGGCGGCTGGGAATGGGGGCACGGGCGGTGATTGGCGGCTAGGAATGGGGCACGGGCGGTGGTGGCGGCTAGGAATGGGACACGGGCGGTGATGGCGGCTAGGAATGGGGCACGGGCGGTGATGGGGGTAGGAATGGGGCATGGGCTGTCATCGTGGCTAGGAATGGGGCACGGGCGGTGATGGCGGCTGGGAATGGGGCACGGGCGGTGATGGCGGCTGGGAATGGGGCACGGGCGGTGATGGCGGCTGGGAATGGGGCACGGGCGGTGATGGCGGCTGGGAATGGGGCACGGGCGGTGATGGCGGCTGGGAATGGGGGCTCTGTCTTTATGGTTGTGCTGTGGGACACTGTGTGAGTATAAGAGAAGAATGATCATATAGAGCCGCGGTGACAATGAGCCCCCTCCCCATACACAGGGGAGAGGGAGCAGCCTCATCTCTATACCGCCACATTCATGCGTCTATAACAGACCGCTCAGAGTGTCAGCTCTGGGGACAAGGAGCGGGGTCACACGGTAACAATGTCCCGGATGTGCACTCTGGATGTGACGTCACGAGGGAGGGGCCGGTATCCGGAAACCTGGTGACGTCACTCGTGGGCGCTGAGATCTGTCAGAGGATCCCCAGTATCGGGGCCTGAATCCCAAGGTAACCAGCGGTGCTCCCTATACTGCTCCCTACCCCTGTGTACCTACTGCTCCCTACCTCTGTGTACCTACTGCTCCCTACCTCTGTGTACCTACTACTCCCTACCCCTGTGTACCTACTGCTCCCTATCCCTGTGTACCTACTGCTCCCTATCCCTGTGTACCTACTGCTCCCTATCCCTGTGTACCTACTGCTCCCTACCTCTGTGTACCTACTGCTCCCTATACTGCTCCCTACCCCTGTGTACCTACTGCTCCCTATCCCTGTGTACCTACTGCTCCCTACCTCTGTGTACCTACTGCTCCCTACCTCTGTGTACCTACTACTCCCTACCCCTGTGTACCTACTGCTCCCTATCCCTGTGTACCTACTGCTCCCTACCTCTGTGTACCTACTGCTCCCTACCTCTGTGTACCTACTACTCCCTACCCCTGTGTACCTACTGCTCCCTATCCCTGTGTACCTACTGCTCCCTATCCCTGTGTACCTACTGCTCCCTATCCCTGTGTACCTACTGCTCCCTACCTCTGTGTACCTACTGCTCCCTATACTGCTCCCTACCCCTGTGTACCTACTGCTCCCTATCCCTGTGTACCTACTGCTCCCTACCTCTGTGTACCTACTGCTCCCTACCTCTGTGTACCTACTACTCCCTACCCCTGTGTACCTACTGCTCCCTATCCCTGTGTACCTACTGCTCCCTACCTCTGTGTACCTACTGCTCCCTACCTCTGTGTACCTACTACTCCCTACCCCTGTGTACCTACTGCTCCCTATCCCTGTGTACCTACTGCTCCCTATCCCTGTGTACCTACTGCTCCCTATCCCTGTGTACCTACTGCTCCCTATCCCTGTGTACCTACTGCTCCCTATCCCTGTGTACCTACTGCTCCCTATCCCTGTGTACCTACTGCTCCCTATCCCTGTGTACCTACTGCTCCCTACCTCTGTGTACCTACTGCTCCCTATACTGCTCCCTACCCCTGTGTACCTACTGCTCCCTACCTCTGTGTACCTACTACTCCCTACCCCTGTGTACCTTCTGCTCCCTACTCCAGTGTACCTTCTGCTCCCTACTCCAGTGTACCTTCTGCTCCCTACTCCAGTGTACCTACTGCTCCCTACCTCTGTGGACCTACTGCTGCCTACCGCTGTGTACCTACTGCTCCCTACCTCTGTGTACCTACTGCTCCCTACCGCTGTGTACCTACTGCTCCCTACCCCTGTGTACCTTCTGCTCCCTACTCCAGTGTACCTACTGCTCCCTACCCCTGTGTACCTACTGCTCCCTACCTCTGTGTATCTACTGCTCCCTATACTGCTCCCTACCCCTGTGTACCTACTGCTCCCTACCTCTGTGTACCTACTGCTGCCTACCGCTGTGTACCTAGTGCTCCCTACCTCTGCGTACCTACTACTCCCTACCCCTGTGTACCTACTGCTCCCTACCCCTGTGTAGCTTCTGCTCCCTACCCCTGTGTAGCTTCTGCTCCCTACTCCAGTGTACCTACTGCTCCCTACCCCTGTGTACCTGCTGCTCCCTACCACTGTGTACCTGCTGCTCCCTACCCCTGTGTAGCTTCTGCTCCCTACTCCAGTGTACCTGCTGCTCCCTACCGCTGTGTACCTGCTGCTCCCTACCCCTGTGTATCTATTGCTGTGTTCCTACTGCTCCCTACACCTGTGTTCCTACTGCTCCCAACACCTGTGTACCTACTGCTCCCAACACCTGTGTACCTACTCCTGTGTACCTACTACTCTCTACTCCTGTGTACCTACTGCTCCCTACACCTGTGTACCTACTGCTCCCTACACCTGTGTACCTACTCCTGTGTACCTACTGCTCTCTACTCCTGTGTACCTACTGCTCCCTACCGCTGTGTACCTACTGCTCCCTACTCCATATGTATCAAAGACTGGAGAGAGAAAAAATGGTGTAAGATAAAGCACTAACCAATCAGCTTCTAACTTACGTTTTACAAGCTGTGTTTGAAAAATGACAGGAGCTGATTGGTTAATACTTTTCACTCACAATTTTATCTCTCGTCAAGCTTTGATACAGTATTGTGTAGTACTCTGCACATCTAGGTTTTACACTTAGTATTGTGTAGTACTCTGCGGATCTAGCTCTTACGCTTAGTATTGTGTAGTACTCTGCACATCTAGGTTTTACACTTAGTATTGTGTAGTACTCTGCGGATCTAGCTCTTACGCTTAGTATTGTGTAGTCCTCTGGGGATCTAGGTCTTACGCTTAGTATTGTGTAGTACTCTGCGGATCTAGCTCTTACGCTTAGTATTGTGTAGTACTCTGCACATCTAGGTTTTACACTTAGTATTGTGTAGTACTCTGCGGATCTAGCTCTTACGCTTAGTATTGTGTAGTACTCTGCACATCTAGGTTTTACACTTAGTATTGTGTAGTACTCTGCGGATCTAGCTCTTACGCTTAGTATTGTGTAGTACTCTGCACATCTAGGTTTTACACTTAGTATTGTGTAGTACTCTGCGGATCTAGCTCTTACGCTTAGTATTGTGTAGTACTCTGCGGATCTAGCTCTTATGCTTAGTATTGTTTAGTCCTCTGGGGATCTAGGTCTTACGCTTAGTATTGTGTAGTACTCTGGGGATCTAGGTTTTTACTCTTAGTATTGTGTAGTACTCTGCGGATCTAGCTCTTACGCTTAGTATTGTGTAGTACTCTGCGGATCTAGCTCTTATGCTTAGTATTGTTTAGTCCTCTGGGGATCTAGGTCTTACGCTTAGTATTGTGTAGTACTCTGGGGATCTAGGTTTTTACTCTTAGTATTGTTTACTCCTCTGGGGATCTAGGTCTTACGCTTAGTATTGTGTAGTACTCTGCGGATCTAGCTCTTACGCTTAGTATTGTGTAGTACTCTGCACATCTAGGTTTTACACTTAGTATTGTGTAGTACTCTGCGGATCTAGCTCTTACGCTTAGTATTGTGTAGTACTCTGCACATCTAGGTTTTACACTTAGTATTGTGTAGTACTCTGCGGATCTAGCTCTTACGCTTAGTATTGTGTAGTACTCTGCACATCTAGGTTTTACACTTAGTATTGTGTAGTACTCTGCGGATCTAGCTCTTACGCTTAGTATTGTGTAGTACTCTGCGGATCTAGCTTTTATGCTTAGTATTGTTTAGTCCTCTGGGGATCTAGGTCTTACGCTTAGTATTGTGTAGTACTCTGGGGATCTAGGTTTTTACTCTTAGTATTGTTTACTCCTCTGGGGATCTAGGTCTTACGCTTAGTATTGTGTAGTACTCTGGGGATCTAGGTTTTTACTCTTAGTATTGTGTAATACTCTGGGGATCTAGATCTTACTCTTAGTATTGTGTAGTCCTCTGGGGATCTAGATCTTACTCTTAGTATTGTGTAGTCCTCTGGGGATCTAGGTCTTACGCTTAGTATTGTGTAGTCTTCTGGGGATCTAGGTCTTACGCTTAGTATTGTGTAGTCCTCTGGGAATCTAGCTCTTACTCTTAGTATTGTGTAGTTCTCTGGGAATCTAGCTCTTACTCTTAGTATTGTGTAGTCCTCTGGGGATCTAGCTCTTACTCTTAGTATTGTGTAGTCCTCTGGGGATCTTGGTCTTAAGCTTAGTATTGTGTAGTACTCTGGGGATCTAGGTTTTTACTCTTAGTATTGTTTACTCCTCTGGGGATCTAGGTCTTACGCTTAGTATTGTGTAGTACTCTGGGGATCTAGGTTTTTACTCTTAGTATTGTGTAGTACTCTGGGGATCTAGATCTTACTCTTAGTATTGTGTAGTCCTCTGGGGATCTAGATCTTACTCTTAGTATTGTGTAGTCCTCTGGGGATCTAGGTCTTACGCTTAGTATTGTGTAGTCCTCTGGGAATCTAGCTCTTACTCTTAGTATTGTGTAGTTCTCTGGGAATCTAGCTCTTACTCTTAGTATTGTGTAGTCCTCTGGGGATCTAGCTCTTACTCTTAGTATTGTGTAGTCCTCTGGGGATCTTGGTCTTACGCTTAGTATTGTGTAGTCCTCTGGGGATCTAGCTCTTACTCTTAGTATTGTGTAGTCCTCTGGGGATCTTGGTCTTACGCTTAGTATTGTGTAGTCCTCTGGGGATCTAGCTCTTACTCTTAGTATTGTGTAGTACTCTGGGGATCTTGGTCTTACGCTTAGTATTGTGTATTCCTCTGGGAATCTAGCTCTTACTCTTAGTATTGTTTAGTCCTCTGGGAATCTAGCTCTAATGGTGCATACACACGATCAGATTTTTTCTTCAGATATGGACGATAACGATTTAAAAATCGTTCAGTCGTTCATATCTGATGGAAAATCGTTCATATCTGACATGCCTGAACGATGGACGATCAACGATGCGCGTTCCCGTTTGTCAGATAACGATATCTGACATCTGATGGGTTTGCAGTCAGACTTGGACGATTCCATTCATTTAATGCAGTCAAAAATCGTTCAATCGTTCAAATCGTTCAAAACTTTGGTCAAATCGTCCAAATCGTTTAAATCGTTTAATCGTTCAGTCGTTCATCTGACAAATCTGACAAGTCTGACAAATCTGACCGTGTGTACGCTCCATTACTCTTAGTATTGTTTAGTCCTCTGGGGACCTAGGTCTTACGCTTAGTATTGTGTAATACTCTGGGGATCTAGGTTTTTACTCTTAGTATTGTGTAGTCCTCTGGGGATCTGGGTCTTACGCTTAGTATTGTGTAGTCCTCTGGGGATCTAGGTTTTTACTCTTAGTATTGTGTAGTCCTCTGGGGATCTGGGTCTTACGCTTAGTATTGTGTAGTCCTCTGGGGATCTAGGTCTTACACTTAGTGTTGTGTAGTACTCTGGGGATCTAGGTGTTTACGCTTAGTATTGTTTAGTCCTCTGGGGATCTAGGTTTTACGCTTAGTATTGTTTAGTCCTCTGGGGATCTAGGTTTTTACACTTAGTATTGTTTAGTCCTCTGGGGATCTAGGTCTTACGCTTAGTATTGTGTAGTACTCTGTGGATCTAGGTTTTACACTTAGTATTGTTTAGTCCTCTGGGGATCTAGGTTTTTACACTTAGTATTATTTAGTCCTCTGGGGATCTAGGTTTATACACTTAGTATTGTTTAGTCCTCTGGGGATCTAGGTTTATACACTTAGTATTGTTTAGTCCTCTGGGGATATAGGTCTTTACACTTAGTATTATGTAGTCCTCTGGGGATCTAGGTCTTACGCTTAGTATTGTGTAGTACTCTGGGGATCTAGGTCTTACGCTTAGTATTGTGTAGTACTCTGGGGATCTAGGTCTTACGCTTAGTATTGTGTAGTCCTCTGGGGATCTAGGTCTTACTCTTAGTATTGTGTAGTCCTCTGCGGATCTTTGTCTTACTCTTAGTATTGTGTAGTCCTCTGTGGATCTAGGTCTTAAGGGGGGTATCCACTTAGCTATTTAACTAAGCGATTGCACGGTACCGACGTCGTTATCGTGCAATCGCTTGCAAATCGTACGTGTATGTTTTGGTCGGAAGCAACCAGTGACGCGCGTGCCCGCTGGTCGCTTCCGACATCGCCCGTACATGCTGGTCACGATCTCGTCAGGTTGAGCATGTGTGGGGATGAGGGATTTGCCTGGATTGAACGAGTGAACGTTCTGTCTAGGAACATCGCTAGATCTACAAACGAGAGAACAATGGCAATGTCGTAATCGTGCTCTTGTTTGTATATCCAGTGTTCTCCCCAGAAATTTTTCCCAGCCGGGTGGCATCCAGAAGTAGCTGGGTGAGGGTCTTCGCAATTATGCGTGCACCGGGAAAAGGGGTATCTCCCTTACCAGTCCAGCCCGACAGGTCTCGGGCTGCTCCCCCACTGGCTCTCAGTCAAAAGTGCCCATTATGCAATGCCCCCTGTATTTGTGCCCTTTATACAGTGCCCCCTGTATTTGTGCCCTTTATACAGTGCCCCCTGTAGTTTTTCCTCTTTATGCTGTAGTTTAACTTTGCCCTTATGCATTGCCCCCGGGTATAATAGTGTCCCTTATGCAGCGCCCCCGGGTATAATAGTGTCCCTTATGCAGCGCCCCCGGGTATAATAGTGTCCCTTATGCAGCGCCCCCGGGTATAATAGTGTCCCTTATGCAGCGCCCCCGGGTATAATAGTGTCCCTTATGCAGCGCCCCCGGGTATAATAGTGTCCCTTATGCAGCGCCCCCAGGTATATGTCCCTTATGCAGCGCCCCCAGGTATAATAGTGTCCCTTATGCAGCGCCCCCGGGTATAATGGTGTCCCTTATGCAGCGCCCCCGGGTATAATGGTGTCCCTTATGCAGCGCCCCCGGGTATAATGGTGTCCCTTATGCAGCGCCCCCGGGTATAATGGTGTCCCTTATGCAGCGCCCCCGGGTATAATGGTGTCCCTTATGCAGCGCCCCCGGGTATAATGGTGTCCCTTATGCAGCGCCCCCGGGTATAATGGTGTCCCTTATGCAGCGCCCCCGGGTATAATGGTGTCCCTTATGCAGCGCCCCCGGGTATAATGGTGTCCCTTATGCAGCGCCCCCGGGTATAATGGTGTCCCTTATGCAGCGCCCCCGGGTATAATGGTGTCCCTTATGCAGCGCCCCCGGGTATAATGGTGTCCCTTATGCAGCGCCCCCGGGTATAATGGTGTCCCTTATGCAGCGCCCCCGGGTATAATGGTGTCCCTTATGCAGCGCCCCCGGGTATAATGGTGTCCCTTATGCAGCGCCCCCGGGTATAATGGTGTCCCTTATGCAGCGCCCCCGGGTATAATGGTGTCCCTTATGCAGCGCCCCCGGGTATAATGGTGTCCCTTATGCAGCGCCCCCGGGTATAATGGTGTCCCTTATGCAGCGCCCCCGGGTATAATGGTGTCCCTTATGCAGCGCCCCCGGGTATAATGGTGTCCCTTATGCAGCGCCCCCGGGTATAATGGTGTCCCTTATGCAGCGCCCCCGGGTATAATGGTGTCCCTTATGCAGCGCCCCCGGGTATAATGGTGTCCCTTATGCAGCGCCCCCGGGTATAATGGTGTCCTTTATGCAGCGCCCCCGGGTATAATGGTGTCCCTTATGCAGCGCCCCCGGGTATAATGGTGTCCCTTATGCAGCGCCCCCGGGTATAATGGTGTCCCTTATGCAGCGCCCCCGGGTATAATGGTGTCCCTTATGCAGCGCCCCCGGGTATAATGGTGTCCCTTATGCAGCGCCCCCGGGTATAATGGTGTCCCTTATGCAGCGCCCCCGGGTATAATGGTGTCCCTTATGCAGCGCCCCCGGGTATAATGGTGTCCCTTATGCAGCGCCCCCGGGTATAATGGTGTCCCTTATGCAGCGCCCCCGGGTATAATGGTGTCCCTTATGCAGCGCCCCCGGGTATAATGGTGTCCCTTATGCAGCGCCCCCGGGTATAATGGTGTCCCTTATGCAGCGCCCCCGGGTATAATGGTGTCCCTTATGCAGCGCCCCCGGGTATAATGGTGTCCCTTATGCAGCGCCCCCGGGTATAATGGTGTCCCTTATGCAGCGCCCCCGGGTATAATGGTGTCCCTTATGCAGCGCCCCCGGGTATAATGGTGTCCCTTATGCAGCGCCCCCGGGTATAATGGTGTCCCTTATGCAGCGCCCCCGGGTATAATGGTGTCCCTTATGCAGCGCCCCCGGGTATAATGGTGTCCCTTATGCAGCGCCCCCGGGTATAATGGTGTCCCTTATGCAGCGCCCCCGGGTATAATGGTGTCCCTTATGCAGCGCCCCCGGGTATAATGGTGTCCCTTATGCAGCGCCCCCGGGTATAATGGTGTCCCTTATGCAGCGCCCCCGGGTATAATGGTGTCCCTTATGCAGCGCCCCCGGGTATAATGGTGTCCCTTATGCAGCGCCCCCGGGTATAATGGTGTCCCTTATGCAGCGCCCCCGGGTATAATGGTGTCCCTTATGCAGCGCCCCCGGGTATAATGGTGTGCCTTATGCAGCGCCCCCGGGTATAATGGTGTGCCTTATGCAGCGCCCCCGGGTATAATGGTGTGCCTTATGCAGCGCCCCCGGGTATAATGGTGTGCCTTATGCAGCGCCCCCGGGTATAATGGTGTGCCTTATGCAGCGCCCCCGGGTATAATGGTGTCCCTTATGCAGCGCCCCCGGGTATAATGGTGTCCCTTATGCAGCGCCCCCGGGTATAATGGTGTCCCTTATGCAGCGCCCCCGGGTATAATGGTGTCCCTTATGCAGCGCCCCCGGGTATAATGGTGTCCCTTATGCAGCGCCCCCGGGTATAATGGTGTCCCTTATGCAGCGCCCCCGGGTATAATGGTGCCCCTTATGCAGCGTCCCCGGGTATAATAGTGTCCCTTATGCAGCGCCCCCGGGTATAATAGTGCCCCTTATGCAGCGCCCCTGGGTATAATAGTGTCCCCAAGCTGGTCCTAGCGCCAGCCCAGTACTTACCTTTACTTGCTGGCCGCTACCACTCCCGTTGCCTCAAGCTGACTGGATCTAACTAGATCCAGAAGGCGCGTGGGGCAGGCTCCTCACATCGCAGGTGACGTCATGACGTCACCCGCGCAGTACATCACTGGGAGCGCTTGCCTCTGAAGCTTCTTTAGCCTCTGGTCGCAGCAGAGGTCGGTGGGGAAAAGTGCCAGGTGGCCGGGCGATGCGCCTGCAGAAAACAGCCTGGGGAGAACACTGATATCTATAAGTGGACACCAGCCTTTATGCTTAGTATTGTGTAGTCCTCTGGGGATCTAGCTCTTACTCTTAGTATTGTGTAGTCCTCTGGGGATCTAGGTCTTACGCTTAGTATTGTGTCGTCCTCTGGGGATCTAGTTCTTACTCTTAGTATTGTGTCGTCCTCTGGGGATCTAGGTCTTACGCTTAGTATTGTGTAGTCCTCTGGGGATCTAGCTCTTACTCTTAGTATTGTGTAGTCCTCTGGGGATCTAGGTCTTACGCTTAGTATTGTGTAGTCCTCTGGGGATCTAGGTCTTACGCTTAGTATTGTGTAGTCCTCTGGGGATCTAGGTCTTACGCTTAGTATTGTGTAGTCCTCTGGGGATCTAGGTCTTACTCTTAGTATTGTGTAGTACTCTGGGGATCTAGGTCTTACTCTTAGTATTGTGTAGTACTCTGGGGATCTAGGTTTATACACTTAGTATTGTGTAGTACTCTGGGGATCTAGGTTTATACACTTAGTATTGTGTAGTACTCTGCAGATCTAGGTCTTACGCTTAGTTTTGTGTAGTCCTCTGGGGATCTAGCTCTTACGCTTAGTATTGTGTAGTCCTCTGGGGATCTAGGTCATATGCTTAGTAATGTGTAGTACTCTGGGGATCTAGGTCATACGCTTAGTAATGTGTAGTACTCTGGGGATCTAGGTTTTTACGCTTAGTTTTGTGTAGTCCTCTGGGGATCTAGGTCTTACGCTTAGTATTGTGTAGTCCTCTGGGGATCTAGGTCTTACGCTTAGTATTGTGTAGTCCTCTGGGGATCTAGGTCTTACGCTTAGTATTGTGTAGTCCTCTGGGGATCTAGATCTTACTCTTAGTATTGTGTAGTCCTCTGGGGATCTAGGTCATACGCTTAGTATTGTTTAGTCCTCTGGGGATCTAGATCTTACTCTTAGTATTGTGTAGTCCTCTGGGGATCTAGGTCATACGCTTAGTATTGTGTAGTCCTCTGGGGATCTAGATCTTACTCTTAGTATTGTGTAGTCCTCTGGGGATCTAGGTTTTACTCTTAGTATTGTGTAGTCCTCTGGGGATCTAGATCTTACTCTTAGTATTGTGTAGTCCTCTGGGGATCTAGGTTTTACTCTTAGTATTGTGTAGTCCTCTGGGGATCTAGGTTTTTACGCTTAGTATTGTGTAGTCCTCTGGGGATCTAGGTTTTTACGCTTAGTATTGTGTAGTCCTCTGGGGATCTAGATCTTACTCTTAGTATTGTGTAGTCCTCTGGGGATCTAGGTTTTTACGCTTAGTATTGTGTAGTACTCTGGGGATCTAGGTCTTACGCTTAGTATTGTGTAGTACTCTGGGGATCTAGGTCTTACGCTTAGTATTGTGTAGTCCTCTGGGGATCTAGGTCTTACGCTTAGTATTGTGTAGTCCTCTGGGGATCTAGGTCTTACGCTTAGTATTGTGTAGTCCTCTGGGGATCTAGGTCTTACGCTTAGTATTGTGTAGTCCTCTGGGGATCTAGGTCTTACGCTTAGTATTGTGTAGTCCTCTGGGGATCTAGGTCTTACTCTTAGTATTGTGTAGTCCTCTGGGGATCTAGGTTTTATTCTGAGGCTTACGGCGCTCTCTTTGCTGTATTTTTTTTATATTTGTATTTTGTAGGCACTGCTTTATTGCTTAATCTCCAAAAACAATGTCTGAAGGGGAAAGTAAAGTGGCTCCAAGCACAGGCTCAGACCCGAAACTGGAGAGTGTGGTCTCCCTGTCCCCACCTGTGAGTGCCCCCTCCGTTGCTGCCCAAGAAGAGGAAGAGGAGGAGGAAAGTGAGGATGAGTCTGAGATCTTGGAGGAGTCACCGTGTGGTCGCTGGCAAAAACGTCGGGAAGAGGTGAGCCGAGTCCATCGGCCATTGGCGCAGCGTAGAATATTAGTTAGTGGCTCCCTGGGGAAGTCTCCATCTCAATAAAATGACTAGGGAGGCGATGTATACTCCATGTAATACACTCAGTGGAGTCACATTATTATGACCAGCAGATAATAGCTAGAGTACCCGCCGTGTGCAGCACAGACAGCAGCTGGACGGGCTGGCACTGACACAGTAAGGTGCTGGTAGGTTGGCACGGGTATCTGGAGCCATGCTGACTACAGTGTCTCCCACAGCTGCTGGAGGGTGAGTGGTGGAGAATCCATAGAGAGAACACAACGATCAAGGTGGTCCTACAGATGCTCAAATGAGTTCAACTCCAGGGAATTAGGGGGCCAGGGAAGTACTTGGAAGCCTTGGTCGTGCTCGGCCAACCACTGCCGGACATCTCTAGCCTGGTGACATGTCGCATTGTCTTGCTGGAAGATCCCATCCGCCTCAGGGAAGATAATGAGCATGTATGGGGATACGTGCTCTGCAAGGATGGATTCATAACCAGATGGGCTGAGGGCGCCTTCCACATGGATGAGTGGGCCTAGAGACTGCCATGAACACATTCCCCAGACCATAACGCTGCCACCTTGTGTTCTTCCAGCAATGGTTGCAGGGTATTTGTACTCTGATGTTTCCCGCCTGACATGCCAACATCCATCCGTTCGATGAAGCAGGAAACGTGGCTCATCGGAAAACTCACAACTCGCCAATCAGCTGAGTTCCTCCGTTAGCATAGGTGCAGTGACCATCCGTTTGCTTCAGAGCCCCATACACAGCAGGGTTCACTGAACTGTCATTTTAGACACACGCCTGGTGGCCCCCAGGTTCATGGTGACCTGCTCCACTGTAGCGTGTCGGTTGTCCCTCACGCACCTTTGTAGCCGACGTTCACCTCTCGCATCAATGGCACGTGGTGCTCCACAGTTTCCGCGTCAGTTATTCGCAATGGTGCCATTTGTCCAGTCACGATACACCTTCACCGCAGCAGCACGCGAACCGTTCACAAACTGCGCTGTTTCAGAAATACTGCCGCCCTTGGCCCAAAAGCCAATAATCATCCATAAATTGCCCCTTTTACTCATGACAGTAACGTGTGATGTGTGTGCAGACGGCCTTTCGCACAACTTATGTATCCACCAAGCCAGCGCTGCCGACGTCAAACGTAGGAGGTGGTGATAATAATGTGACTGGACTGTGTAGATTATAGCCACAGGGGTCGTTTGCAAAAATCTCAAAAACTTTACACGTTGTCATTATGGGGTATTGTTGTCACTATGGGGTATTGTGTGTAGAATTTTGAGGACAAAAATGAATTTATTCCATTTTGGAATAAGGCTGTAACATAACAAAATGTGGAAAAGGTGAAGCGCTGTGAATACTTTCCGGATGCACTGTATATTCAGCCTTTGGACTCTATTTACTACAATCCGCATATTAAATGCAGATTGTAGTGTGGTATTAACGACTGAATTCGCATTGCCAATATCACAGAGATTTACTACAAATCCCTCACAGGGACAGAGCTTGCCAAAAAAGCTCTGTCCCTGCGAATCCCCTTCGGAGCCTTATCACAGTATTTTCGCAAAAAATACCGTGCTTAAGTGCCTGCGCATGCGCCAACCGGTCGTCGCTGCTACCCCCGGCGTTAAGCCCCGGCGCTAAGCCCCTCCCCTGCGATCGCGGACCCCCCTCTCCCTTAATTACACTTGCCTGCATGAGCCGGGCCTCCGGTGATGTTCTCCATACCTCCGGTCAGGTGATCTCCCATACTGCACTGGGACCCGATCACCTGATGACCGGACAGCAGTGCACTATGGGAAACCAGCTGACCGGAGGGGAGACATCACCGGAGGCCCGATCACCGGTCCCTGGAGTCAGGTAAGTGAAAATTTTGTTTACTTTTTTTTTTTTTTTTACAGTAATCAGCGTGTGGTGTGTGTAGCAGTGATCAGCGTGTGGTGTGTGTAGCAGTGATCGGCGTGTGGTGTGTGTAGCAGTGATCGGCGTGTGGTGTGTGTAGCAGTGATCGGCGTGTGGTGTGTGTAGCAGTGATCGGCGTGTGGTGTGTGTAGCAGTGATCGGCGTGTGGTGTGTGTAGCAGTGATCGGCGTGTGGTGTGTGTAGCAGTGATCGGCGTGTGGTGTGTGTGTAGCAGTGATCGGCGTGTGGTGTGTGTGTAGCAGTGATCGGCGTGTGGTGTGTGTGTAGCAGTGATCGGCGTGTGGTGTGTGTGTAGCAGTGATCGGCGTGTGGTGTGTGTGTAGCAGTGATCGGCGTGTGGTGTGTGTGTAGCAGTGATCGGCGTGTGGTGTGTGTGTAGCAGTGATCGGCGTGTGGTGTGTGTGTAGCAGTGATCGGCGTGTGGTGTGTGTGTAGCAGTGATCGGCGTGTGGTGTGTGTGTAGCAGTGATCGGCGTGTGGTGTGTGTGTAGCAGTGATCGGCGTGTGGTGTGTGTGTAGCAGTGATCGGCGTGTGGTGTGTGTGTAGCAGTGATCGGCGTGTGGTGTGTGTGTAGCAGTGATCGGCGTGTGGTGTGTGTGTAGCAGTGATCGGCGTGTGGTGTGTGTGTAGCAGTGATCGGCGTGTGGTGTGTGTGTAGCAGTGATCGGCGTGTGGTGTGTGTGTAGCAGTGATCGGCGTGTGGTGTGTGTGTAGCAGTGATCGGCGTGTGGTGTGTGTGTAGCAGTGATCGGCGTGTGGTGTGTGTGTAGCAGTGATCGGCGTGTGGTGTGTGTGTAGCAGTGATCGGCGTGTGGTGTGTGTGTAGCAGTGATCGGCGTGTGGTGTGTGTGTAGCAGTGATCGGCGTGTGGTGTGTGTGTAGCAGTGATCGGCGTGTGGTGTGTGTGTAGCAGTGATCGGCGTGTGGTGTGTGTGTAGCAGTGATCGGCGTGTGGTGTGTGTGTAGCAGTGATCGGCGTGTGGTGTGTGTGTAGCAGTGATCGGCGTGTGGTGTGTGTGTAGCAGTGATCGGCGTGTGGTGTGTGTGTAGCAGTGATCGGCGTGTGGTGTGTGTGTAGCAGTGATCGGCGTGTGGTGTGTGTGTAGCAGTGATCGGCGTGTGGTGTGTGTGTAGCAGTGATCGGCGTGTGGTGTGTGTGTAGCAGTGATCGGCGTGTGGTGTGTGTGTAGCAGTGATCGGCGTGTGGTGTGTGTGTAGCAGTGATCGGCGTGTGGTGTGTGTGTAGCAGTGATCGGCGTGTGGTGTGTGTGTAGCAGTGATCGGCCTGTGGTGTGTGTGTAGCAGTGATCGGCCTGTGGTGTGTGTAGCAGTGATCGGCGTGTGGTGTGTGTAGCAGTGATCGGCGTGTGGTGTGTGTAGCAGTGATCGGCGTGTGGTGTGTGTAGCAGTGATCAGTGTGGGATCTGTTTAGACCACACAGCTGATCACTGGGGCCGGCTCCGGGTTCTGCTCTCCCCGTTAGAGCGGAGCAGGAGGCCGGTAACCGGGGAAGACCCTGGACAACGCCACCTCCAGGTAACGTTATTATCAAAGGGCTTTCCCTGGTATTTTTTCACTATTTATATTTAGTAACTTTGGTCGGATCACATTTCCCATTACCGTTATAGGAAATGTGATCTGCTTTACTAAAAATAAGTGATAATTAGGGGTTGGAGTAGAATTTTACGAATGCTACTCCAGTTGCCCTGTAATAACTATAGGTGATACTAACATAGGGCCTGATTCAGAGCCGGACACTATTTGCGCTCGCTCGTTAATTAAAAAGGGGTGGCTATTCAAATGAATCGTTCGCACTTTGCGGTCTGTTCACGCCTCTATGTCTGAACGAGCGAACAAAACTTGCGGTCGTAATTTTGAAAGACGCTCCCTGGCCGCTCGCACCATACGTCATGTCCGCTATTTAATAGATTAATCGAGTACATCGAACAGCGTCTATGAACTGCTCGCTATTCTTGTGGTTGGTTTTTCCTACCGCTATTTTGCGAGCAGTTCTGACTATAAATCAGCCAAGTGACGTGGTCAATGACGCTGCTGTATTAATTATGCACACCCATAAAACGCCCGTTTTGACCTTTAAGCACGTCTGCGTTCTGAATTCCACTCCCCGTTTTCAAGCACCTTTCCCTGTTACCACCCACAAACGCCTCATCCTGTCACTCAAAATAGCAGGCATTCGCTATTTAGCGAACAAACGATTTTTGGCCGCACTGACTGGTTCGCGCATGCGTATTAAAATCCGTACGCATGCGCAGTTGTGCGAACATCGGTCGGAACGACCGAGCGGCTGCTTGCGAGCGGCTCTGAATCAGGCCCATAGTGTGATAAGGGTGTGACAACACAAAACAGCCTTTATCACTTTATACAGGATCAGGGAATCTGAATACGGCCATACCTGGGCAGGTCTTCTGATCATGATCAGGACATAGGGTCTCATTCAGATCCGGTCGCAAGCGCTGAGCGCTCGCAACCAGGTCGATGTTAAGGCCCTGCGCACGCACAGCGGCCGCACTACGCGTGCGCAAGCCACAGAGCGAGAAAGAGTTTCTCTCGCTCCGGAGCTCACTACAACAGGGGCGGCTGTCGATGTTGCCCGTTTTGTGGGCGGGGGGGGGTGGGGTGGCTACACAAACGGAGGCATTCCCTGCCGTTTTGTGGGCAGCCGCACTGACATCAGCTTAGCTAGCGACCAGGAGGCCGCACTAAAAAAAAGAAGCTGCCGCCCTCATTCAGAGAGAGCGATCGCTTCTTGCGACCACCTCTGCATGAGGACCATAGTCTCCAGCTGTTCTACAACACCATGTCCAACTGACCATTGCCTGCCTACAGAAGCACGGCTGGATAATCGATTGAAAGAATTCTCTCTGTCTCCAATACAGCAGATGGTATATTTGGGGCTGCTTCTGGATTCTCTGGCACAAAGTGTTTCTGCCAGAAGCCAAGATAGTGGCGCTATCATTGCGGTTACGCAAATTGCTAAGCAGTCAAAGTGTATCCGTTCAATCAGCAATGCAGGTCTTGGGGTAGATGGTATCCACCTTTGACATGGTGGAATATGTTCAGTTCTACTCCAGGCCTTTGCAACAATTGATTTTCTCCTGTTGGAACAGACAGTATCATCTAAAACTGTACCAGAGGATCCTTCTCACTCCGGAGATTCATCTCTCTCTCGTGGTGGCTACATAAGGATCATCTGGATAAAGGTCGCCCATTCTGGATCCAAAGTGGGGTGCTTTTCACAACGGATGCCAGACTTTGCGGATGGGTGGCAGGTCATCACACCTTTCAGAGAAGATGAAAAAATCAGGAAACTCATCTGCCCATAAACATTCTGGAGCTTCGATCAGTAGACAATGCACTCATCATGGTACAGGACCTTCTCCAGGGCAGGCCGGTCCAGATCCAGTCCAACAACGTGACCACAGTAGCCTATCTCAATCATCAGGGAGGCACGCAAAGTCGTGCAGCCCTGAGGGAAGTGATAAACATTCTGGTTTGGGCATAACATCATCTTCCGGCTATCTCTGCAATATTCATTCCGGGAGTCCTCAATTGGGAAACTGACATCCTAAGTCGTCAGGACATACATGTTGGAGAGTGGATTCTCCACACGGAGGTTTTTCAACTCCTGGTGGACAAATGGGACCTACCAGACATAAACCTCATGGCATCACGTCACAACCACAAGGTCTCCAGGTAAGGGTCCAGGACCAGAGACCCCTTCCCAGCATTCTTGGACGCACTGGCAGGAAGATGGGACTTCAAGCTGGCGGATCTCTTTTCTCCGTTTTCCCTCCTTTCAGGAATTTCGAGCAGGAAGGCGGAACAGTAATACTAGTGGCTCTTGCTTGGCCTAGATGTCATTGGTTCACCAACATACTGAATCTATCCATAGATATTCTGTTTCCCCTTCCTCTATAGCTGGATCAGTTAGTGCAGGGTCCCTGCCGGCATCCGGACTTACCTCGTCTGTCCTTGACGGTGTGGCTCTTGAATCTTCCATCCTAAGAGCAAAAGGTTTCTCCAGCTCAGTAATTTAAACGATGCTTAGGGAATGAAAGCCTTCCTCTGCCCGCATCTGTTTGGCATTCTGTGGGTGTTCCCACAAGAAAGTATGACCCTATGGTTTTAGGGTTTCCCGGGTACTGATTTTTTTCTAGGCTGGGTTAGACTTTGGTCCCTGCCTAGCCACCCTGGGTGTGCAGGTTTCTGCGCTGTCAATCTGGTTCAGAAGAGAATTGCTGCTTTGCCGGATGTTAGTTATTTTTTCAGGGGGTTCTCCGAGTGCAGCTCCTTTTTGTCCTACTGGTAGCACCGTGGGATTTGTCTTTGGTTCTCAAGGGGCTACAAGCTCACCCATTTGATCCTCTGGACTATGTAGATTTGAAGAGGTTGACAGTGAAGACATATTTTTTCTCCTCGCTATCTCTTCGGCACGCAGTGTCTCTGATTTTGCAGCACTTATTATTGTTTCCCATTTTTTTTTTTTTTTTTCACCAGGTTAGATCGGTCCTCCCTACATGGGAGGAATACTTTTCTAAGGTAGT
This sequence comes from Taudactylus pleione, assembly GCA_031769625.1. Taxonomy (NCBI): domain Eukaryota; kingdom Metazoa; phylum Chordata; class Amphibia; order Anura; family Myobatrachidae; genus Taudactylus; species Taudactylus pleione. Next base: position 463,408 of record JAUIMM010002538.1, read on the forward strand.
GTCCCGTCTTTATATGAATGAAGAAATGGTGGTTCCAGCTTTTTCCGTCTTCAGACCTTTCTGTAGGTGAAGTCTCCCTGGATATAGTTTGTGCTCTCTGTATCTATGTGGAGCGTACAAAATCTGTTAGAAAATCAGACGCTCTTTTTGTGTTATATGAGTTTTCACAAACGAGGATGGCCAGCTAGTAAGCAGACCCTGGTGGATGGCTATGCATGACTATCTCTCAGGTGTACACACAGGCTGATCTCCCTGTCCCAAGCACGGTGACAGCACATTCTACTCGATCTGTGGAACCATCGTGGGCGTTTCATTGTGGTACCTATGTTGAACAATGGTGCAAGGCGGCCACATGGTCTTATGTCCACACTTTTCATAGGTTTTAAACCTTTGATACTTTTGCCTCTCAGGATGCTTCCTTTGGGTGACAAGTTCTCCTTTCTGCTCAGGTGCATCCTCCACCCTTAGGGGAACTGCTTTAGGACATCCCCATGGTATTCCTGTGCATCCCTATGGACCCTGAAGAAGAAAATAAGAGTTATGGTAGACTTACCTTTTTGTTAACTTTTTCTTTGAGGTCCACAGGGCACTTACCCTGACGCACCTGGCTGCATTGGGTAATTTCTCTTTCGTGCACGGTACCCTCATTTTCTGAGACCGTTTCTGGCGTACGGTTGTTCTTTCTTCTCCTCCTTCCTTCTCCTGCCTTGGGCTTCTTTACAGAACTGGAGGCCTGTGGCCGGGGGTGGGGTGTTTGTGGAGGAGGACCTGAGGCATCCTGGGATCTGGAAGCTTAATTGTTTGGTGCCTGGATCACTCCAACCACATTATCCCCATCGTATCCCAGTGGACCCTATGGACCTCAAAGAAAAAGAGTTATCCATGGTAAGTCTACCATAACTCTTATTTTCTTTGAAGTGCGCTCCGGGGGGTATTCCTGTAGTATGGAACTTTCTAAAGGTGGGTACACACCTGACAGATATATCTGCGGATTATGGTCGTTCATACACACTAAACGACCATTATTTGCATGCTGCAGCGGGGCCCTGTGGCCGGGGGTGGGTAGGGGGCATGGCCTATTCGTGGAAGGCGTGGTCACGCCCCATTCGGAAAAAAAAAACATTTGTGGCCCTGGGGAGGGGGCGCTGTGTGCCCCTCAGACCGGCGCACAGCCAATGGGGGGCACAATCAGCGTGATCGCTCCCCCCTTTGGCATAGGACCCTGTTCAGGCTGCTGCAGCCTCGGACAGTCTCCCAGTGCAGCCCAGTACACAGCAGCGTGGATGGGGAGCTGTGCCAGACCCGGGTAAGTAGAACCTGATGGTGGCTCCCCATCCCCTCTCTGCACCCCTGTGTACGGGCGATCGGCTGATTGCCCGTACACACTTACCGATGGACAGATATGTCTGCAGACAGCACAGCCCATGTGATATGGATGACGGGGGCACGATATATTGTACCCAGCATAAGAAGATCACTATAGTATGCTACAGCAGATTGTGAGTTAGACAGATTGGTTTGGGTGGTAGATATATAAAAGGGAGAAGGCTCTTCAGTCCTTTGAAATATTAGATGTATTTAATTATATTTTGTGAGATAATTGGCTGATTGATATACTAGTCCTAGAGGTCGGGGGCAGGGCTGTGACCTATTGTGTTCTCTTTCCTGCGAGCCCTGAGTGTGTATACGCTGTGAGCGTTACAAGCATCTTCCGCAAAGCACTTGTCTCAGAGTATTATAAGCAATACACATTTAGCATTTAGATTCCTGCTTCTACCCTGTACTCCGGCTGTTCTGGATTGAGCCCAGTGCCTCTAAGCTGAAACCCTTTGCCAGCTACCCATGCAGACTGGTCCATAGTGAGGGCCCAGTGGGAATTAGCCAATACCAACTAAGAGGTGTTGCAGCAGCATGTCCATGTATACCCAGACATAGGCGGTCAGCTGCCGGTGATAGAAGTCTGAAGAAAGTGGTTCCAGGTGCCAGTGTAGGAGCCAAGTGGAGGCAGCGAAGTACCCACCCACTGCGCGGTGGGTGGAGCCAGGAACGGGTGGTTACTGACAGTGAGAGGGGTTTCCTAGGAGTGATGGAGTTAGCCCACTGAGGGTTGAGAACCCACCCTCTATTCCTAGTCAGTGGAGAAATAGCTGTTATCTCCTGGCAGAACCAGATCATCCGATCACAAGTGTCAATGCCCAGGCCTAGCATAGGTCACCGTCCAGGACCTGATTAGAAGGACAGAGTAGCCCCATGTACACCTATCCTGGGCACTAAGTCGGAGACCTCCACCACTGTTTCCTGGACACCGTTCCATACCTAACAACCAAATACCCTTGTGTATGCAGACACCCTACTTCCAGGGCAGAGAGCGTTATAGTGTCTGCCCTCAGAGGAGCGAGGGAGCACCAATTCCAGGTGGGCAGAAGTGCGGAGAGACTATGTAAATGGCCTTATGGGGGCCCAGTGCGTAGAAAGTATCTTTCTGAAGGGAGGCAGCCAAACGGCGTAGATCAGCTTTAGTCAGTGCGTAATGAGTAGTAGTGAGATCTCACCAAGGCCTTATCTGTGGAGTATGTATGTTATCCGCTTGCATGCCTGAGGTTCCTCCAGCTCTCGGCCTGTCCCCCTGTCCTGCCGCGGCTCTCGGCCTGTCCCCCTGTCCTGCCGCGGCTCTCGGCCTGTCCCCCTGTCCTGCCGCGGCTCTCGGCCTGTCCCCCTGTCCTGCCGCGGCTCTCGGCCTGTCCCCCTGTCCTGCCGCGGCTATCTGCCTGTTCCCCTCAGAAGAATGTCTATGTAAAAGTGAATATATACACTGTATATAGATAATAACCTTCTCGTACATGTAGGAGGGCCTCTAATCCTATTTTTATTGCTATCAGGTGAACCAGCGGAATGTGCCCGGCATTGACAGTGCCTATCTTGCCATGGACACGGAGGAGGGAGTTGAGGTTGTCTGGAATGAGGTGCAGTTCTCAGAAAGGAAGAATTTCAAACTCCAGGAGGTAGGTGTGTGATGTACATGGGTGCAGGGTATGACTCTGGCTGGGGAACTTTCTCATGACTGGCGGCTTTATTACAGGACAAGGTTAAAGCGGTTTTCGATAATCTGATTCAGCTGGAGCATCTGAACATTGTCAAGTTTCATAAGTACTGGGCGGATGTGAAGGAGAACCGAGCGCGGGTGAGTCGTACTACACACGTGTACTATAGATAGGCATGACGGGAGACGGGGGAATGGTAGGGCAGGAGGACATGTAGCAGCATGGCAGGGGAGTAGCGGGGCAGGATGGATATGTAGGAGCATGGCAGGGGAGTGGCAGGGCAGGAGGGGCATGTAGGAGCATGGCAGGGGAGTGGCAGGGCAGGAGGGGCATGTGGGAGCAGGGCAGGGGAGTGGCAGGGCAGGAGGGACATGTAGCAGCATGGCAGGGGAGTAGCGGGGCAGGATGGACATGTATGTGTATATATATATTATATAAAAATAGGTGAGCGGATGGTTTCTGCATGTGTGGATCCCACTGTGAAGCATGGAGGAGATGGTGTGGGGGGTGCTTTGCTGGTGACACTGTTGGTGATTTATTCACAATTCAAGGCACACTTAACCAGCATGGCTACCACAGCATTCTGCAGCGCCATGCCATGCCATCTGGTTTCCGCTTACTGGGACTATCATTTGTTTTTCAACAAGAAAATGACCCCACACACACCTCCAGGCTATGTAAGGGCTACGTGACCAGGAAGGAAAGTGATGGAGTGCTGCGTCAGATGACCTGGCCTCCACAATCACCCGACCTAAACCCAAGTGAGCTGGTTTGGGGTAGGTTGGATGGCAGAGTGAAGGAAAAGCAGCCAACAAGTGCTCAGCACCTCTGGGAACTCCTTCAAGACTGTTATAAAACGCCAAGACTGTGCCAAGCTGTCATCCAAGCTAAAGGTGGCTACTCTGAGGAATCTGTAATATATAAAACCCTCCCAGGAGATACCTCATGGTGCTGACTGAGAGAATGCCAAGAGTGTGCCAAGCTGTCATCCAAGCTAAAGGGGGCTACTCTGAGGAATCTAATATATAAAACCCTCCCAGGAGATACGTCATGGTGCTGACTGAGAGAATGCCAAGACTGTGCCAAGCTGTCATCCAAGCTAAAGGCGGCTACTCTGAGGAATTTATAATATAAAACCCTCCCAGGAGATACGTCATGGTGCTGACTGAGAGAATGCCAAGAGTGTGCCAAGCTGTCATCCAAGCTAAAGGGGGCTACTCTGAGAAATCTAATATATAAAACCCTCCCAGGAGATACCTCATGGTGCTGACCTGAGAGAATGCCAAGACTCTGCCAAGCTGTCATCCAAGCTAAAGGCGGCTACTCTGAGGAATCTAATATATAACCCTCCCAGGAGATACGTCATGGTGCTGACTGAGAGAATGCCAAGAGTGTGCCAAGCTGTCATCCAAGCTAAAGGGGGCTACTCTGAGGAATCTAATATATAAAACCCTCCCAGGAGATACCTCATGGTGCTGACTGAGAGAATGCCAAGAGTGTGCCAAGCTGTCATCCAAGCTAAAGGGGGCTACTCTGAGGAATCTGTAATATATAAAACCCTCCCAGGAGATACGTCATGGTGCTGACTGAGAGAATGCCAAGACTGTGCCAAGCTGTCATCCAAGCTAAAGGTGGCTACTCTGAGGAATCTGTAATATATAAAACCCTCCCAGGAGATACCTCATGGTGCTGACTGAGAGAATGCCAAGAGTGTGCCAAGCTGTCATCCAAGCTAAAGGGGGCTACTCTGAGGAATCTAATATATAAAACCCTCCCAGGAGATACGTCATGGTGCTGACTGAGAGAATGCCAAGACTGTGCCAAGCTGTCATCCAAGCTAAAGGCGGCTACTCTGAGGAATTTATAATATAAAACCCTCCCAGGAGATACGTCATGGTGCTGACTGAGAGAATGCCAAGAGTGTGCCAAGCTGTCATCCAAGCTAAAGGGGGCTACTCTGAGAAATCTAATATATAAAACCCTCCCAGGAGATACCTCATGGTGCTGACCTGAGAGAATGCCAAGACTCTGCCAAGCTGTCATCCAAGCTAAAGGCGGCTACTCTGAGGAATCTAATATATAACCCTCCCAGGAGATACGTCATGGTGCTGACTGAGAGAATGCCAAGAGTGTGCCAAGCTGTCATCCAAGCTAAAGGGGGCTACTCTGAGGAATCTAATATATAAAACCCTCCCAGGAGATACCTCATGGTGCTGACTGAGAGAATGCCAAGAGTGTGCCAAGCTGTCATCCAAGCTAAAGGGGGCTACTCTGAGGAATCTGTAATATATAAAACCCTCCCAGGAGATACGTCATGGTGCTGACTGAGAGAATGCCAAGAGTGTGCCAAGCTGTCATCCAAGCTAAAGGGGGCTACTCTGAGGAATCTAATATATAAAACCCTCCCAGGAGATACGTCATGGTGCTGACTGAGAGAATGCCAAGAGTGTGCCAAGCTGTCATCCAAGCTAAAGGGGGCTACTCTGAGGAATCTAATATATAAAACCCTCCCAGGAGATACCTCATGGTGCTGACTGAGAGAATGCCAAGAGTGTGCCAAGCTGTCATCCAAGCTAAAGGGGGCTACTCTGAGGAATCTAATATATAAAACCCTCCCAGGAGATACGTCATGGTGCTGACCTGAGAGAATGCCAAGAGTGTGCCAAGCTGTCATCCAAGCTAAAGGGGGCTACTCTGAGGAATCTGTAATATATAAAACCCTCCCAGGAGATACGTCATGGTGCTGACCTGAGAGAATGCCAAGACTGTGCCAAGCTGTCATCCAAGCTAAAGGCGGCTACTCTGAGGAATCTATAATATAAAACCCTCCCAGGAGATACGTCATGGTGCTGACTGAGAGAATGCCAAGACTGTGCCAAGCTGTCATCCAAGCTAAAGGCGGCTACTTTGAGGAATCTAATATATATAACCCTCCCAGGAGATACCTCATGGTGCTGACTGAGAGAATGCCAAGACTGTGCCAAGCTGTCATCCAAGCTAAAGGCGGCTACTTTGAGGAATCTAATATATATAACCCTCCCAGGAGATACCTCATGGTGCTGACTGAGAGAATGCCAAGACTGTGCCAAGCTGTCATCCAAGCTAAAGGCGGCTACTCTGAGGAATCTATAATATAAAACCCTCCCAGGAGATACGTCATGGTGGTGACTGAGAGAATGCCAAGACTGTGCCAAGCTGTCATCCAAGCTAAAGGCGGCTACTCTGAGGAATCTATAATATAAAACATATTCTGATTTGTTTAACACGATCTTGTTTACAACATAATTCCATATGTGATCTGTCATAGTTTTCATGTCTTCAGTATTAATCTACTATGAGGAAAATATAAACAAAGAAAAACCATTGAATGAGAAGGTGCGTCCAAACTTCTGACTGGTACTAATATATACACTACTGTTCAAAAGTTTGGGGTCACTTCGATATTACCTTATTTTTGAAAGTAAAGCACTGTTTGTTTTTTCAATGACGATAACATTAAATTAATCTGAAATACACTCTATAAATTGATAATGTGGTAAATGACTCTACTAC